>CM028347.1:62733947-63333947 GCA_016618105.1 Dendrobium huoshanense | reverse complement strand
GTGATAACATCCATGACTAAAGCAAAAAGATATTTCAAATTTACCTTCAACTCCCTCTCTAGTCTTATCAACAAGAAGAATATCATCAACAAAAAGCATGCACCAAGGTATATCCTCTAGCAAATGTCTAGTGATAACATCCATGACTAAAACAAAAAGATAGCAAAAAAAAAAATGCAATACCGATTGAGAGAGAGGGAGATGCTCGGCGGCGCGCGACCAGGAGAGAGGGAGATGCTCGGCGAAGTCCGGTGACCGTCGGCGGCGAAGTTCGGTGACCGTCGGCGACGTCAATCTTCGGCCAGCGACGAACGGCGACGGAGGGCGACGGGGGAAGCAGGCGAGGTGAGAGAGAGTAGCGAAAAGAATGATGGCCCAGAGGGCTCCGATTCGCATTTTAGGGCTTTTAGCGACGGCCTTTCCGGCGGAACGTCCGCCGGTAATGTTACCGTCGGACAATGCGCCGGAACGTGTTCGTTGAGTTTAAATAAGCCGGCGCATTAATCCGCCGGAACGGTTTCGTTGAGTTTAAAAGAACGTTTCCGCCGTAATCTGCGCCGGAAATAATCCAGAGCCCTTTTCACCGGCGGTATTTCCGGCGCAATGGACGCCGGTAAATTTCCGGCGTCGGTTCCGCCGGAAATAACGCCGTAAACTTTACGTCGCATCATTACGCCGGAACCTGCGCCGACAATACCGGCGCAAAAAAATCCGCCGGAAATTCCGACGGTAATCACGTGTTTTCCCGTAGTGAATCCACCAAACTAAAATCGATTACTTAATTCTCAATACTCATACAATAGATTTACTTTTCCAGTTAAATTAAGGTTTCTGAACATTGCTTGAAGCTCACTCGACATTATTTTCCATTCAAAAAACTATCAATATCCATTACCCAATCAAAAAAAATCATAAGATCTAATCTTTCATCGAAGATAGACATATCAATTTTAACCTTTCTAATTATATCTTCATCTAAGTCATGTATATGTGATTGTCATAAATTTCATTTTCAAACACCCTATCTTGTTTGTTTCTCTCAAGATGAGCATCACGTCACGTAGTAGCATTAACCTTTGCATGAATGGGTCATCATTAAGGCTAGACTCAACTTTTGGTTCATGTGGGATAATTTGAAATGTTTTCATAGTGTTAATTCTCTCCTTAACCTAATTTATGTGCACACCCATTTGATTTTCATTTGCTAGCAATTCAACCAATTGGTTTTGCAAATTAAAATCTTGTTGCTTTGGTGATTTAATAAGGAATTTGAGATGGAGCCACACTTCTAGTTAACATGTTAACACAAGCAAAAGCTCTAATACCAAATAGATTGTAAGACACTTCAGGGCTAGGGCCGCCTAAATTTAAATCTAGGATGGCGTGAATCAAACAAGCAAATGAAGGAATCAGTTGAAAAGATACTAACTTTAGTAAGGCAACAACACCATCACTTTAGAAGAAAATCAAAGAATAAGAACAATTTCTCGTAATAATAAAAATCATCCAAAATTGAAATTTCATAATAAATTTAAGATTGATTAAAACCACAGAATTATTAGTACTCCACCTGTAAGAAGTAAAACTATATTGAAGCATATTTGACAAAATATCAATCATACATTTCAAAACAAAACACAAATTATGTTGATAAAAAAAATACAAGATAGAAGCTAAGAAAAAGGATCTAAGACTCATGGAAATACATGGAGATAGCCTCAATTGTTATTTTGGGCACTTGCACCACAATCAAAGAATTCACATCCAATAGTACTAAACATGCATAAGTTTGGGAAAGACTTAGGCTTCGTTTGAGACAGCTTTCTTATTACTTCTTAAAGCAATTTTTTAGTACAAAATTTAAATTTATGTACTAAAAAGCTGTTTTAAGAAAGCCGTCCCAAATGAAGTCTTAATTTTATTAAAAAAAATAATCTAAATTTGGGATGCCTCAAGAGTCCTGTTTATACTTAAAAAAGAACCAAATGTCATGGTTTCTCAAAATTATAGAATACGTTAGAATAGTATGTCTTAATATAAAAGATCTCAATTTAAATTACAATATAAAAAAATAAAAAATTTAAAGGCAATAAAATTAGGAAAAAATGTCAATTTTGCAACCTTTGATATTTATGAAGTACAAAAAATTGCACTCTGGTAGAATTGGATAATATCAAGAACCCTCCAAAAAGAATCTCATATAGAAAGAAATATTTCTACAAAAATATTATATTAAAAAACTGGAAGATGACAAATATAAGGGTACTTTCTCCATTGTGTCCTATTAAAAGTCAAATTCTCGTTTAAATCTAATAAAGAAAGGTCATTCCTAATATTTTCTAACCAAGTCTTTTTAGGTCTACCCCTACCTTTCTTAACATAAGTCAAATCTAATACCTCTACTCTCCTAACCGGGTCATCGCAAGGCCGCCGTTTTATGTGACCAAACCATCTAAGGCGACTTTCTCTAATCTTATCTTTTACTGCAGCTACTCCAACCTTTTCACGTATATGCTCATTTCGTATCCTATCTCTAAAGGTAAAGCCACTCATCCACCTGAGCATCCTCATCTCTGCCACACTTAACTTAGTATTATGCTTCTCTTTTAAAGGCCAACATTCAGCACCATAAAGCATTGCAGGCCTCACTACCATCTTATAGAATTTTCTCTTAAGTTTGAGGGGTACATTTCTATCACATAACAAGCCCGATGCATTCCTCCACTTCAACCATCCAACTTGAATTCTGCTGATAATATCCCCATCTATTTCACCATCACTCTGAACAATAGATCTAAGATATCTAAAACGTGTACTCTTATTAATGACTTGATCGCCCAAAGTCACAATCCCCTCACTAGGTCTATTACTACTAAAATTACAATCCATATATTCCGTTTTAGATCTACTCAAGGGAAAACCTTTAGACTCTAAAGTTGATCTCCATAATTCAAGTTTACCTTCAACTCCCTCTCTAGTCTTATCAACAAGAAGAATATCATCAGCAAAAAGCATACACCAAGGTACATCCTCTTGTAAATGTCTAGTGAGAACATCCATGACTAAAGCAAAAAGATATGGGCTTAAGGCTGATCCTTGATGTAACCCAACCGAAATAGGGAAATACTTGGTCAATCCACCTTGTGTTTGAACACAAGTAATAGCTCCTGCATACATATCTTTAATGATTTGAATATAAGCATTATTGACTCCTTTCTTTTTAAGAACTCTCCATAGCACTTCTCTTGGAACTTTATCATATGCTTTTTCTAAATCAATAAATATCATATGTAGATCCTCCTTATTTTCTCTATATTTCTCCATCAAACCTCTTAATAAATGTATGGCTTCCATAGTCGACCTACCCGGCATGAATCCAAATTGATTTTGAGAAACATTAGTATCACGCCGCAACCTATGCTCCATAACTCGCTCTCATAGTTTTAAAGTATGACACATAAACTTAATACCTCTATAATTCGCACAATCTTGTGCATCACCTTTATTCTTAAAAATAGGAATTAACACACTCATTCTCCACTCATCTTGCATCTTCTTAGTCTTCAAAATAGTATTAAAAAGTTTAGTAAGCCATGAAATTCCTTCATCTCCTAAGCATTTCCACACCTCTATTGGAATATCATCAGGTCCAACAGCTTTTCCACCCTTCATTTTCTTTAAAGCCTCTCTAACTTCAGTTTTACTAATACGCCGATAAAAACATAAATCTTTATTTTCATTTAGGATGCTAAGGTCACTATAGTTTAGCAAAATATCTCATCCATCTTTGTTGAATATCATTTTTTAAGAAAAGTATTTTTTTATCTTCATCTTTAATATACTTCACTTGAACTAAATCCTTACTACTCTTATCTCTTTGCTTGGCTAACTTATACATATATCTTCACCAAAAATGTTGGTTGGGCTCAAACAACAATTCCAAGGTGATTCGTAAGTGATAAATGAACAGATATAGCTGCAAATTCCTTCTATGCAACTAGGCCACCAAAGGCAAAAAAAATTCACGACAGCTACAATTCATACAAAATGCTACTCATACATTTGTAAGTAAACAGAGAGAATTTGTAAAATGATTGAAGAATCACAATAGTAATAGTATATAACAAAATTAGGTGCCAAAATATAGGTAGCAAAGAAACCTGCTAGTTCTGCAGCATACGCATCCTGAGGCTGCTCATCAACAAATCTGAATTCCATGTTTCCTATGTCTTGCAGTTCCTTGAATGCCCATTCGGGCGGAGTAGATTGACAAAGCATTTTGATATATTGATACACAAATCCAATAATATCAAATATCTGTTAGATCAATGTATCAGAAAACAGAAAGTTAAAAGTGAATCTGGAATGTGTAATAATACATCCACACATGCGAACATTGGGGAAGCTACTATCCAGATATAATTAGGAAAAAAGGTCTTGGTGATTAGAAAGAGCTGGAAGCACGTAAGGTGGATAAACACATTAATATTCTATTATCTGGAAGGAAAAAGACACAAATGCAAGTAGTGGCAACAGAAAATAAGTGGATGGTATTAACACAAAGATTCAACTACTGCACTGTTTGAATTAATTTGAGAGTTCCTTAGATATTTATTTAAATAATCGTTCAAAATTTATTAGGAATAAAAGCTTTATAAATATGTAAGAAATGTTAAATCATGATTAAGCAAATTTCAGTTTTAGTAAGTTCTAGAGCTTTTAATAGCTCTGTTTAAAATTGCGCAATAAGAGGCGCGCCTCTGCGCAATTCTTGCAAAAAACGCCTCGAGGCATGCGCAATTGCTGGCATTGTTGAGGCGCGCCTCTGTTGCGCAATTGCGCAATTTTGAGGGAGGCGTACGCCTCAGCCAAAAGGCCCCACCTACTTAAAATGACTCCTCTTTTTCCCCCACACCCGATCGGCCCACTTGATTGTATCATTGATGCTCGGTGGGAGGTGCAGTTACACCGACATCTACATGCAGCGGCATATTATCTCAACCCTCAATTTCAATATTCAGAGAAGAAATCTTCAAATCCTGAGGTGAAGCTTGGTCTATATCATTGTATGGAAAGATTAATACCGGAGCAGGCAGATAGAGAGCTTGCAGATTTACAGCTTGTTCAGTTCCGGAATAAAGAGGCTTTTTTTGGATTGAATGCAGCAAAAGCAACCATTTCTAAACGATCTCCAAGTATAATTTTTTTGGTAAATGCAAAACACTTTATTCAGTTCTGATTATGTTTTTTCTTGAAAACAGTTGAATGGTGGATCCAATTTGGTGATTCCACCCCTGAGTTACAGAGTTTTGCTGTAAGAGTGTTGGGCCTCACTTGTTCTTCTTCTGGGTGTGAGCGAAACTGGAGTACATATAGCCAAGTGCAAACAAAAGAAGAAATCGGCTATCAACACTCAGAATGAACTCTCTCGTATATATTATGCACAACAAGAGGTTGAGAGAGAGGAGGTTTAGGAATAAGGGGTTGAAGGATGATGATGACCCATTAGTGTGTGATGATGTGTCGTCTGATAATGAGTGGTTCATAGATGATGAGACAGATTTGTCATTATCAGACTTACAGTTAGAAGATCTAAGTGTGGATGTCTTGAGGGGCGAAGTAGATCAAGTTGACACATCCACTAGTACTGCAGTTGGCACATCCACTAGCTCTGCAGCACAACAATCAAGTAAAGGTATTCCACAACTTCTTATATGTTATTACATTACATTTATGTCAAGTGAGCAATGAACATGAATACATGATAATGATCTTTTATCTTAATGAACAGGAAAGAGAAAAGTGAGTCATGTTGAAGATGAAGATGACATGGAATTCATAGATACAATTGGAGAAGAAGATTCATTTGAAGACCCATTTAGTGATGGGATATGATTTCATTTTATATGTTTTTTTGTATTTTGGGAGTTTTGTTAAACTAATATTTTGTGATTTTGTACTTTGGTGATTTTATTGCATCTACTTTCTTATTTTTCCACTATTGCTATTATTTTCCTGCTAAAACCCTTAATTTTTCATTTACGCAATTCTGTGTTCGTGAGGCTTACGCCTCAGACCGCCTCGAGGCGCAGTTACGCAATTTTAAACCTTGCTTAATAAAGCAATCAAGGAGACATGGATCTCTTAATACTATAGGCACAAGGAACCGCACTAGAAACTCACCCAACAAAGTGAAGGAAAAAAATAAAAAATTAGCTATTTCACATAGCACATTCAATTATGAAAAAAGCTTTTTAAAATAGATAGAACAATAATCATCCCGATAAAAAAATTTTAAGCAAAATAATAAAATTTCAAATTTCCTTGCAATCCAAATTTCAAATCTTGCTTAAATATATCTTAAAAGAAAAAACAGCCCCAAAAGACTAAATAACTTAAACCAGGTAAATTAATTAAATTTTAGTACAAGAATGGCCATGAAATAATTTAATCTTCCTTATCTATTCCATCCTCATCATCATTCATGACCTCTCCATCACTGAATTTATATAACCTCTAACTCTTCAAATCTCATAAGATTGATTGACGTAATACAACATATGCATCAAGATTAGTCAAGATTATCATACGTAGTACTTGAGTTTGCAAGTCACCCTAAGGTAATACTTGAGCTTGCAAGCAAAACCTAGCAATTATTGGTGAGAAAACAATGAAAAAACTACTGGTTTCAGAGAGAAACCAAAAGTTCGATGCAGAAAATTCAAGAATTTGGAAAGAAAAGCACAAGCAAACTTCCTTGATTTAATCGACGAACCAGAAAAGTGATCAACGATACAAGTTCCTCAATTTGAGAGGAAGAACAACTCTCCAAATCTCTAGCCAAGTCTAGAGCCCCAAAGGAACAAAACTTAGATCTCAAAATTCAGCCAATCTCAAAATAACCTCCAAACCCTAACAAAAAAGACTAATTAAAACAAAAGGAAAATTAATTAATCCCTAAACAGCCCCTCATTCAAATTTTCACTCCCAAACCCTATTTAATTTAGCTGCTGCCGCCCCACTCTCTTGGCCGCCTCACACTTTTGGACTGGGGGGAATAGACTTGAACTGGTCCACGTTGGACCGGTTCAGGTCTAACATTACCCCCCTCTCAATGACTCACCTTGACCTCAAGGTGAAAAGGTGGAAATTGGTGTTTAACCCTCTCATGCGGTTCCCATGTGGCGTCAAACTCAGGAAGCCCCCTCCATGCGATCAACACCTCTTTGTTTCCTTCCTTGGCATATCTCACTCCTTTTAGCTCAAGAGGTTCTAAGATCACCTCCATCTCCTCAGTTAATGTTAATGTTGCTGGCAATTCTGCACTGGTTGCATACTCCCCTATGGCCTTCCTCAGTTGTGACACGTGGAATACTGGATGTATAGGCGAATGAGGGTAACTTCAAGTGGTATGCCACTGCTCCAATTTTGTCCAATATCTCATAAGGCCAAAATAACTTGGAGAACTTCTCATTTCTCCTATTGGTCAATGTCTTCTGTCTGTAGGGCAGCAATTTTAGGAAAAACTTCTCACCCACTTCAAGCTGGATGTCACTTCTATGTGCATTCGTCTGCCTCTTCATGATATGTTATGTCATCATTAGATGTTTCTTCAAGTCTTCCAACACCCTATCCCTTTCCTCCAAGTGTTGCTCCATTGAGGACACTGTTGTGCTCCCCCTTTCAAAGTGCACTAAGTGTGGCCGATCTCTTCTATATAGCACCTTAAAAGGGGTCATCTGAAAAGCTGAATGATACAAGGTATTGTATCAATACTCTGCCCATTCCAACCATTTGACCCACATCCTTAGTGTTTCAGAAGCAAAACACCTCAAGCAAGTCTTCAAACTCTGGTTTACTACCTCTGTTTGCTCGTCCGTTTGGGGATGAAAGGCAGTGCTTCTCTTGAGAATAGTTCCTTGTAACCTAAACAGCTCCCTCCAAAACTGGCTGAGAAAACCTTGTCTCGATCAGACACTACCGACGCTGGAATTCCATGTAGTCAAACCACCTCCTTGATGAAAATTGCCGCCACCATCACTGTAGTGTAGGGGTGTCGTAGAGGGGTGAAATGTGCATAAGTACTCAGTTTATCAACCACCACAATAATAACAGTAAACCCCTATGATCACGGTAGACCATCAACGAAACCTATGGACACTTCCTCCCATCCTCTTTTTAGAAGTGACAAGGGTTGTAGTAATCCCCCCGGAGCAATAGCTATATACTTGTTTCTCTGACACACTTCACACCTCACCACCATCTCATACACATCCTTATGCATTCATTTCCAATATAATTCAGTAGCAAGCCTCTTGTATATCTTTTCTACTCCGAAATTGCCTCCAATGGCACTCACATGAAACTCCTGCAATAAATGGGGAATATGGATGGAATTTCGTTGCAGCACAAACCTTCCATGATACAACAGTCTCTCCAACTCGAGGGTGTAGCCTAGGTGGTTGATCCTATCCTTCAGCAGATGCATCTGGATATTTTCAACTCTTCATCCTGCACACTTTCTTTCTGGATTCCCCCCCCCCCCCCCCCCCCCCCCCCCCCCCGGCAATCTACCATTAGTGATACTGAAATGGTTATCTCTTGGAGCTCTCCCCAACACCTCGATAAGGCATCAGCTGCCTTATTCTCCAACCTTGATAGGTACTGGAACTCAAAATCGTATCCCAATAGTTTAGACAGCCACCTCTAATGTTCCTCCGTCACCATCCTTTGCTCCAACGGATATTTTAAGCTCCTTTGATATGTCCTGACAATGAAATGTTGTCCCAGCAAGTATGTTCGCCACTTCTGAATAGCTAAAACAATTGCCATCAATTCTCGTTCATATTGTGGGCTCCGAAAATTTCATTTTTAGATGATTGATCCCGGCCTCTCTACATCATCGGTTTATTTATTTTTAATTGTTTTATGTGACGATGACGATAGACAGTTTTAACGAGATTAGGTTCCGGGGGAATTTTCAGAAGGCAGATTGGGTTTTAGATAAGACATTACCCAGAGATTTCGCCCTCATTTTGTGAGGACTTTTTTTATCTGAGTTCTGGTTTCCTATAGGCGCAAGCCCCTATAGTTAATTACCCCTCCTGATAATAAGAGAGAACTTTCGATTAAGGCTAATTATTAAAAGTGTCGAATAGGTTATAAACCTATCGTATAATAGCAATAATTTTAGGGTTTAAATTTTGAATTTGGAAGTTTGAAATTTAGATTTTAGAATTTATCACCATAAATTTAAAACTGGTGGTGGGGGGAATGAAGACGAGCCCGATCAAAATCCCATGGTTCTGTCGTCCCGGGCTGTCATGATCCTTGGTCTACTTAGTCAAAGGAGGTAGTCAACCCAACCTGACAGAAGGCACCTTGTCGGCAGCCATGAGTGGCTTCGTCCAAGAATACCTTGTAGACTTGGGTTGATATTTGTCTAAGGGGATATATCTGAATTCACCTTAGCTCATAGAGGGCTTTATGCCTATCGAATATACCCTATGATCCATCGCTCAAGGGATTGACGCCTTTAGGGAACATACGGGGACTTTGGCCGTGATCGTAATATAATGGTGCCATTTTGCAGCAAAACCACCCGATCAGAGGGCACGTGCCACGTCCCTGTTGGCAATAGACTATTTGAGGATGAATCGTAGTGATACACCCAACATGCATTCGCTCTTTGTGAGCTGAGATTAATTTCAAATTTATCACCCCCGACAAACGGTTGCGAGAGGTGGATGATTTTTAGTTCAGAGTTTTTAGGTGATAGATTTTATTTCAAGAATTTCGATTGTTGTTTGATTTGAGATTTAACCCCTCCGGTTGAAATTTCCAGTCAACACGGCCATCATCGGGGTGACATTAAGGTCACTTATATTTTTGTAGGATTTTGGAAGACATTTTGTTATTCAAGTCGTGTCAACTCCGATCCTTTCAAGGAGGAGATGAAACTTGAATATTAGACCCGCGCAGCATTCTCGAATCGTTGGATTTGGGACTTAGATGTAACGATTGGAGCACATGCAGGTTGCAGCATTTGACCCTGCGCAGCATTCTCGGTCATTGATGTTTGTAACTTTAATGCATTGACCGGAGCACATGCAGGGTGATATCATTTGACCCTGCGCAGCATTCTCGGTCATTATTATTTGTACTTTTAACATGTTGACCGGAGCACATGCAGGGATTATATTTAATTTAAGGGATCATATTTAATACATAAGGAGAGATTTTAAAATATTTAAATATGATCCATTTAATCATGTGATTTTATTTTAGAAAAATGCCCGAATTTTCATTTAAGGGCCTACGAACGCCTTCTGTCCGCTTGCACACATATTGTGGATCCGGTGGCGTACTCTAAATTAGGTTTCATTTGTAACACATAAAAGATATCCTTCTGTCGTTATTATCCCACTCAACATAGTTTATAGAGAATGATTATTCAATAAATATTAGGAGATCATGTTAGTATTCGTAGGAGAATTACTTTGCTTGCTATAAGTTCTCCTATTTTCTCCCATAAATTGACTGATTTATTTGATATAAGTATTTTGTTCTTGCTCGCAAGCTAGTTGATGTGGGCACTACAAATTCATATTCCTTCTCATAGGTGAATTGAAGTATTATCTAAAATTTAGATTTAAAGTCACTTTTTTATTGCTTGATAATTCTAACAAATATGAAATTTGGCTTTAAAACATAGTGATATTGATCAAGAGCTTGAAATGTATTAGCAACTTTGTTAACCAAATCATTAGTTGATGTTGTATTTGACTAATTAATTGAATATTTTTTAATCCTTCAAAATTTTTAATTAAGTCTAAAATTTTTCTGAGTCCAGAATTTTTTTAGAAAAATTCGGCAGCCTTCCGACATCCCCTCCCCGATGCCAGGAGGTAAGGGAGTGGCTCGACTCAGCCGGAGCGAATCAACGGCGAGAAGATTGAGTCTTCAAAAGCTTTGATAATAGCCAGTTGTAGATGATTGGTTGTCGATGATTTGCTGTCGATTATTGGATGCAGATTGTAGTTGATTGTCGATGCTCGCTTGGAAATCCCCTTTTTTATTTTAATTTATCAAATAATTAATATTATAATTATTTTTAAAATTAAATGAGCAATTGAACATTTTCCAATCATTTCAAATTTTTGGCTAAGTCCCAAAATTTAGAGAAAATTTCGGCAGCCTCCTAACGTCCCCTCCCCGATGCCGGGAGGCAAGGGAGTGGCTCGACTTGGCCGGATCAAATCGATGGCGAGGAGATTTGGGAGAGCGAATCGATCCCATAAAAGAGTCTTCAAGTCTTCTAATGTGGGCGATCGACCTGCTAATTTAAACAATTTAATTTAAATTTTAAAAAAAATATTTTCAGTCCTCTCGAAAATCCGGCAGCTTTCCGGCGTCCCCTCCCCGATGCCGGGAGGTAAGAGAGTGGCTCGACTCGGCCGGAGCGAATCAACGGCGAGGAGATTTGGGAGAGCGAATCGATCCCATCAGTGTTTGCGCTCCCTCGATCGGATAATCTCGACGATCGAGGGCTTCAGGGGACCGGATCAACCCCGGGACTTCCTTCAAATCTTCATACCTGTTTAAAAAATGATTTCTCTCTCTCTCTTTCTTCTTTTTTTTATTATATATACATTATAATATATTATATAATATATATATTATATATCATATATTATATGATATATATTATAGTATAATATATGATATATATTATTATATAATATATATATTACATAATATATTTCTTATATAATTTAGAAACATAGAGAGGGATCGGGAGAATCCCGATCAGGCTAGGGCTGAAGGAGCCACGCACGGACGGGAAGGCTTCGGCATCGGCATGCAGGACGTCGGCTGAGGCAGGTCGGCGACAGGCTTGTCTGGGGAAGGTGCAGATGGAGTTGACCGATGATCAGGCCGAAGGCAGGTATGGAGATTGAAGGCCGGCGGTAGGGTTCGACGGCTTCTGTTTGTTCGCCGCGGGTTTGGAGTCGCGAGAGCAGAAGATCGGAGGCCGGATGTCAAGCTGGGTCGAAAGTGGCCGCTGATGAGGCTAGGACACGGCTTTGCAGAAGATTGTGAGACCGAAGGGTATGTCGTGGAACTTCTTGCCTGCGATTCTCTTGTCGTTCTGAGAGCGTCTGTGTGCGTGAGAGAGTACTGAATGAGAGGAGGGGGTCATTTTGTGTCGTGAGAGGTGGTTCCTTGCGATCGTGGGAGCGACGTGGGTGATTTCGATCGTGGGCTGAGGTGGAGTCGGTTGGGTATGTAGGCTGGGATCGGCTTGGTCCGAACGAAGGTGTCGGGTTCTCTGACAGTTAGAGGTCAACACATATACAGACTTCAGTCTTGCTCTAGCTGCCAAAACCTGACTGAAGTATGCTATGGGTCTATGTTGTTGCATCAGCACTTCCCCCAAGCCATATCCAGATGCATCTGTCTCCACCACAAAAGTCTTACTGAAGTTTGGTAGAGCCAAAATGGGTACCGTGGTTATTACCTTCTTATGTTTCTCAAAAACATGCGTAGCCGCTTCTCCCCACAACAAGCTATCCTTCTTTAACTGCTCTGTCAAGAGCAAGTCTATGTTTATGTACCCCTTCACAAATCTCCGGTAGTAACCCGTCAGTCCTAGGAATCCCCTCAGCTCTCTCAAGTTCCTAGGTAGAGGCCACCTCTGCATGGCTTCAATCTTAGTTGGATCTGCTGCCACCCCCTCCTGAGATACCACGTGTCCTAAGTACTCCACACTAGTCTGTGCAAAGCTGCATTTCTTCAGGTTGTCCTTGAGCTGATGCTGTTGTAGCACTCCAAAGACCACCATTAAATGCTCCTGGTGCTCTTCGATTCTACTGTACACTAGTATGTCATCAAAAAAACTAGGCCAACCTCCGTAGGTACGGCCTAAACAACATGTTCATCAATGACTGGAAATTGGTAGGGGTATTTATGAGCCCAAATGGCATCATCACGAACTCATAGTGCCCCTCATGCGTCCTGAATGTCGTCTTCTGAATATCCTCTTTCATCCTGATTTGGTGGTAGCCCAACTTCAAATCCATCTTAGAAAATACTACTGCTCCAAATAGCTCATCTAGTAGTTCATCGATCACCGGAATGGAAAATTTATCCGGCACAATCTCCTTATTCAATGCCATCTAATCCACACAGAATCTTCAGCTCCCATCCTTCTTCTTGATCAATAAGACTAGACTAGAGAAAGGATTCACACTTGGTCTAATGATCCCCGCTTCCAACATCTCCCTAATCAACTTCTCAATCTCTTCCTTTTGAATTTGGGGGAAGTGGTAGGGCCGCACACTAATTGGTGAAACCCCCTCTAAAATGATTAACTGCTCCTACTCTCTGGGTGGTGGTAAGCCTTGAGGTGGCTGGAACACCTCATTGAACTGTTGTATGAGTGGTTGTACTTCCAGAGGAATGTCTCCTTCTTCCCCCACACTGACCCTCTCTATGCATTGCAATTCCACCAAATATCAACCTCCCACCTCCTATATGGTTCTGATCATGGATTTGAGAGATACTCCGACCCTGAACAGCCCTGGATCATCCTGGATCACCATCCTCTTTTCTCCCACCATCAGTTCCATCCTCAGAGCACCCCAATTGAACTTGGTCTCCCCCAAGATCTGTAGTCACTTCATCCTCAGGATGACATCAGTACTCCCCAACTCCAAGGGAAGAAAGTCTTCCCTCACATGGATCCTCTGAATCATAAGCACTACTCTACAAACTCCTCTACCCATTTCAACATTTCCCGTGCCCATCATCACCACATACCTCCTTTATCCACTAATTTCACCCCCAACAGTTCAACAATCTGAGTCGAGATGAAATTGTGGGTTGCCCCACTATCTATCAATACTACCACCTTTCTATCAGTTATCTCTCTCTTTACTTTCATAGTGTGATTTGGAGTGAATTCCACCATGGAGTTTAGAAAAACTTGTGCCATATCCAGATGCAGCTTCTGCTCGCCCTCTATCTCTTACCCACTTTCACCTCCCTCTTCAGCTTCCTCGTCATCACAGACGATAAAAACCTGAATAGTTCAGTCCTTATACCTATGCCCTGACATGTACTTCTCATCACATCTAAAATACAACCCATTTTTCCTCTTCTCCTGTATTTCCTTCTCAGTTAGCCTTTTGAAATTTTCCCCAATTCCCTCTCCTCCAACTCTCTCCTTGGGCACTTCCCTCAACCCCTCTGGTGCAGGTCCCTTGGGAGCTAAGAAAGTAGTGGTCATCCCGTATGACCACCCTGAGTTGCTCCCCCTAACCCCCCTCTCCAAATGCTTTTAGTCCTCCACCAGTTGTGCTAGCTCCATGGCCTCTCCCAGGTCTCGTTGCCTCATCACCCTAACTACTGCCTGGATCTCCTCTTGTGTTTGAACACAAGTAATCCAACCGATATAGGAAAATTCTTAGTCAAACCACCTTGTGTTTGAACACAACTAATAGCTCCAACATACATATCTATAATGATTTAAATATAAGTGTCATGCATACATATCTGACATAGTCCCCTCCTGTGTCAAGGCAAAGAATTGCTCATAGAAATCTCCTCCTCTACCGATTTGAAAACGTTTTAGTACGCACTCTTTAAACTCCCTCCAGTTTCAGATGGGTTGCCTCATGTCATGCCGTTGGTACCATGCCAGTGCCTTCCCCTCCAAACATAGTCGGCCGCTATCAGTTTCTCTTCCTCCGTCAACCGGTTAAGAGCAAAATATCATTCCATCTTGTAGATCCAACCATGGTCATCCTCGCCCTCAAAGATGGGCAATTTCAGTTTCCTCATATTCGAATCACACCCGTTGCCCCTAAATACTCCATAACCTCCCATTCAGCAAAAAGGAGGTGCTCCCCAGCTATGTTGCACCGATACACCTATTTATGAATATGTGTAGGATACGTGTTTGATACGTCACCGATTCGTGTTGGATACGTCAAAGTCGTATCCAATTAAATACAATTTAATTTTAAAAGGACACGCATATCGGAGACGCGTGTCTATTGAAAGACGAAAAAAATCTTTAAAAAAAAAAGACGTGCCATATTTACTATCGCGACTGTGAGCAAGGTTGTCTCATTTTTAAACCCACAAGCCATTTACATTAATGTTAGTTTACTAGAAAATAGGATATTAGGGCATCAAATTATTTTGCATTTGTAATGTGTTGACCTCTATGCATTATCCAAAAGAAAAAAAAATTCACATACCCGTTATGCAATGCCGGCTGTCCAAACCTCAAAACCGTCAGATCCTCGAATCCAGCCGCGATACCTTGCCGAAATCCCGCTGCTACAGTCCTATCTCTGCGAACAACGCCGAATCCGTCTCTTCTCCGCGAATCCTGCCCAAATCCCTCGATAGCCTCGATCGAAAGCCCAAATGCGTCGTTAAATACCAGAGCAAAGGGAGTCTTCGGGGTAGCTCTTCTCTCGTTCGTGAATTCCACACGACACGACTCTTCCCTCTCTTCCATCTGCTGCCCTCTTCGATCTCGACTCCAAGCCACGGTCCCGATACTTCTCCTCTCGAGCTCCGATCTCCTCCCAGATCCCGTCGCCTTCTCCCTACAGTCGAGCCCCTCACTCCAGCAGCCCGTCAATCCTTCCGTCCAGAGCTGCCGAAACCTCCATTTCCCTAAGCCGACCTCTCTTCCGAGCTCCACCTCCGTCTGTGCCGACCCCAAGCCGAGAGAGAGATAGAGAGAGAGAGAGAGAGATAGAGAGAGAGAGAGAGGAGTGGAAACCCCTACCTCCTTCACAAGCTCCGGCCTCTGCCTCCGCCTCCCTCCTCCGATCGGAAGCAAACAACGGGAGCACGCTGACAGTGAAGGTAACCGCCTCCCTCTCACGCGCTTCTTCGGCTTAACCCCGTGAAACCGAAAGGGGAAGAGGGAGAGGTTATTTTTTTATTCTAATTTATTATAATTATTATTTAATATAATTAAGTATAATTAAATTAGATTTAATTATAATTAATTATGTTAATTATTAATTAATTATGATTAATAATAATTAATTATAATTGATTAAATTAATTATAATTTAATTGTTATTTTTAGTTATAATTAATTAATAATGATTTTAATTAAGTATAATTAATTAAATTTAATTATAGTTAATTAAATTAAGTTATAATTAATTACTTTAATTTTAATTAATTAGTATTAATGATAATTAATTAAGTTAATTTTAAATTAACTTTTTTTTAATTATGATTAATTACAATTAATGATAATTAATTTAAATTAATTTAAAAAAATGATGCTCTTTCCCCCGATCCGCGCCGACGACCGCCAAGGTATAACTCCTAAACCCTAAAACTCCGAGAGCTCATTTCGACGCGTTCGTCGAGACAAAACGACCACCTATAAACACTTTTCTTAGCGTGGTGGGAGGACGTGCGTCCCGACGCTTGCGACGAAGCGGGTAATCACCTAATTCCTTCTTCGAAGTTCGTATCGCCTTGGAAACCCCGCTTATACACGCCTTTCTTAGCGTGGTGGGAAGGGATCCAGGTGTGATGCACACGACGAAGCGAGGATACCCATAAGTACCCGCTTGCGGGAAAATAACTGTTCTTTTCTTGCAAAATATTTTCAAAAAAATAAAAAAAATATATTTTACAAACAAAAAAAAATACCTATACACGCTTTTCTTAGCGTGGTGGGGGATCAAAAATTACACGGTCGCGGTGTCCTCGAAAGAGGACACCTACCATACACGCTTTTCTTAGCATGGTGAGAAAGGCCAAGTTTTCCGTAGTTTTCCCCTAACGGGGGAGACGCCGGAAGGCTGCCGAAATTTCGGGTGAACGCAATGGACTTGATTACACTCGAATGACATGCAAGAACAAAGAGCTAGAACTTGGTTGAACTCAAAGGACGATCGAACTTGGACTCAGCTTGTGAACATTTGGACTTGATTGAACGGTGGACTCGGACTTATAAACTTGATTCAATCGACCTAAGTGAACTCAAACCCAAACAAATTTAAAAAATATGAGATATCAAATTACATTTGATTTAAGAATCAAATGAGAAGAACAATGATTCGGACCTGTTTTGGACTTGAATTGAACTAGCTCATTGGGCTCAAAACAAAGCTTAAACTTAATAGAACTAAATGCAGGGACATTTGAGTTGAACTTGGGCTTGATTGGAGCAATAGCCAAGCATGAATGATGGTTAAATAGACATCCAACATATGCATTTTATTCATAAGAAAAGACTAGTTGGAAAATGAAACAATGTATTTGCAATCAAAATATGAAGCTCTCAATTGAATGTGGAAGAACTTTCATGTTAACTAGAATGCAAATGTTATTAAAACAATAATTATCTATAAATGAAGAGTAATTCCAAGCAATGCTTGAGGATGGATGAATTCTCTAGCTCTCATTCTTAAGCGTTGATCATGCAAATGGAGAGATACAATAATATCCTCATGCTTACAAAACAAATTCTTCGTCATTCCAATGGAGAAGTCAATTCATCATGCAAGATTCAATCTAATCAAATGAATTGAATCATATAAGCAGTGGAGGCTTATGTTGAATGAAATTTTCAATGTTGATTAGTAATGACTTGCAATGCTAGAAGATTTATGATAGACATTTGCAAGATCATTATAACATTCCCGTAGTTGACATCAAGGTACGAATAGAAATTAAAATGCATGTGAGCGATGCAATAATTTGTCAGTCAACAGGCAGGGAAGAGTTGGTGATGAATGCAATTCATCCGATGATCAGTGCTAACTTACATATAGACACAACAAGCTTATGAGTGTTGATAAGTGACAATTAATAAGTGCTATGATGCTCCTACAATCAATAACAATCCAGTGCTGATCAAATGCAGTGATTTCCCACAAGCAAAGATGGTCAAATTATTACGAGTGCAACCATCTACAGACCGTTGTGGAGGATTCATCATATGCACTAAATGTCATATACGAGCAGAATGCCAAAAGACTTCAATAAGTGCAAGCCCTACGGCTAAGGCAGGAGATTAGTTAGTGCACTACGAGCCACCTACAGAAAATCAGCAAATAGTGCACGACAGTCTACCTGTACAAAGCAGCAAACAACTGATCCAGAAGCTACTACGCAACGCCACCGGATCCGCAACACTCGTACTAGCGGACAGAAGGCGTGTACAAGTTCTCAAATACAACGTTGTGTACTCAAAAGGATATTTATCTGCACAACTACAAATACTTCAATACCCCTGCACATGCACTATAAATTGTAAACACATAAGTACACTAAAAGGGGTAAAAACAATTATAAAACCCGCATGGGCCCCGGCGAGCATGTTATTGGTACACACGTGACGTCTAGGGATGCTGCGCGGGTCAATAAGTGAATTCTAGTTTGAACCCGATCCTCCTATATGGATCAATAGGAGTCGACAAGGTTCGAACCTTCAAATAAATACACGGTTGTGTCAACTGGTGTATTTATTTTAATCCATTTATATTAGGTATTCAAGGCCTATAATCAAGAGAATTCACTGATAAAGGCACGAAGCCTATACGAAACCCGATCCTCTGTCGATAGCCAGACAGAGTCGACAAGGTTCAAGCTTTAAATGGAAATGACCCCAAACACCCCGATGATGGCCGTGTTGAATGCAGATCTCAACCGGAGGGGTTCCCAAATACTTTCAATCGTCTCCCAAATATCCATTTCAAAAATTTCATAACTCCACCCAAATACCCAGAAAAATCCTAAAATTCCAGAAAACTCCACAAAAAAACCAAAATCCCAAAAATATTCAAAATTCCAAAAATATTTAAAATTTGAATTCCAACCATCAAACACTTAAAGCAAAGCTCATCCACCCTCCGCAACAGTCTGCCGGGGTGGACAAATTTAAATAAACTCTAGCTCACAAAGAGCCAAATGCCTAGTCGAAAATATTACTAGGATCTATTCTCAAACAATCTCTTGCCAGTAAGGACATGGTACGTGTCCTCTAACCGGCAGTTTCACCGCCAAATGGCACTGCAGGTAAACGGTTATGACCCGGGGCCCTCTGAACCGAGTGGTTTTGCCGCCAAATGGCACCACAGATACCGGTTATGGCCAGAGCCAATACGCTCCTTAATGGCGTTAAATCCTTGAGAAATGAATCAATAGGATATGATCGATAAGGCACAAAGCCCTCTGTCAGCTATGGTGGATTCAACTTTGTCCCCTTAGACAAACATTCAACCCCGGTCTACAAGGTCCCCTTGGACGAAGCAACCCATGGCTGCCGACAAGGATCCTTCTGTCAGGTTGGGTCGACTACCTCCTCTGACTAAGTAGACCAGGGACCACGATGGCCCGGGACGACGGAACCATGGGATCTTGATCAGGTCTATCATCCATTCCCCCACTATCTGCTTTAAGTGCACGATGGTGAAATTTCTATTTTAAATATCAAATCTTCCAAAATCTCCAAATTCCTAACTATTTCCAAAATTTTCAAACATTTCAAAATACCCAAATTTAAATCCAATCTCCAAATCCTAATCTTATTGCTGCTACTATATGCCAGATAACACGTATCTCTATACGTATCTGATCGACGACTAGCCTTAATCGAAAGTTCTCTCTCGTGATCGGGAGGGGTAATTAACTATAGGGGCTTGCGCCTATAGGAAACCAGAACTTAGATCATAAAGTCCTCACAAAATGAGGGCAAAATCTCTGGGTAGTGTCTTATCTACAAACTCATCTGCCTTCCAAAATTTACCTCGGAACTTAGTTCGTTAAAACTCCCTCGCCGAATAAGAAAAGTGAGTGGAGGCCGGGGCCGAATTTTCGGAGCCCACAGATTTCTGGCGACTCCACTGGGGTTTGGTTTCTCTTTCCATCTTTGGCTAGTCGTCTCAGTGCTATAGTAGTAGTTATATCAAATCGTACTCAAAGTTTTGAGTCTTTCAAAATGATCATTCAAAAAAAAGGAATTTTTCAATTGAAATAACGTATTTAGCAGTATTTTAGATTTATATTATTTAAACTGCTTGCTAATGTTATTTTCTCTTATTTTTGTGTTCTGTGCAAGTCTCTGCATTTTGAAAGTGCGGGGTGATGTATCAGATTCTGATTACTAACCCTTGCCTTTCATTTATGCAGATGGATCTACAGAACACCCCAATGACTGTCCAACTGGGACAAGGAGCCAGGATTCAGCTGGCGAATGCTATTATTGAGACTGGAAATGCTGGAGCTACCATCCAGTTTGGTAGCGTTGACTTCCCGGCGATTGCTGCAAGGAGTGCTGTCATTCCTACGAATGGTGGGAATATTGAGAAGTCTGTCAGAAGACTCAATGTTGATAATGCTCCTATCCGTCGTGTGCATCTGTCTGCACAATGACCTGTTGCTGAAAATTCTCGTGGGAGGATTTCTGTATTCGAGAGGCTATCACAGCCTGAAATCCCAGCCACCAAGAGGATTGTAGCTGACGGAAGAATCTCAGTGGTGACTGCCAACACCACTACTTTGTCGACCAGGTTATCTGCGCCTGGAGAGTACAATGTTGAAGCCTCCTCATCTAGAGGGAGGCCTACGAGAAGACAAAGGAGAAAGATGAATGCTAAACTCCGAGCTCAGCAACAACAACTCCCTGTTCACCCTTCCAATCTGTCGGCCCAAGTGCCTGAAGCCAATGTTCCTACCCGGAACAAGTTTTCTGATTTAAAATGGGTGAAAAGGAATAGCTCCACTGGTGAGCTGAAGAAGTCTTTCTGGGAGCAACGTCCTGAAGTTCCAACTCCTCCAAAGAGAAAGGAACCTGAAACTCTCTCAGCCCGGGTCTATCGGGTCCTGAAGACTGTAAAGGAGAAAGGTCTGAAAAAGAAAAAGTTCCAACGGCCCTTAGTGATAGAAGCCAGGAGAACCCCGCTAAGGGAAAGACTATCCTTTGCTGCAGAAGGAAGAGAAAGAAGATATACCCCACGCGGTGAACATCGGGGTGTAACACCTGAACCATATATTCAGGGATCCATCGCTAAAAAGTCCCGGTGGAAAGGAAAACAAGTCTGGAGGCCAAAACCTCGAAGAAATGAAAAGGAAGATAGAAGAGAAAGGAGGACTGATCTGGGCGTGACATCTGGTGAGGCTTCCCGGAGATCCGCCCAAGTCTACAAACAACGTCAGGAGTGGGCCCCTAAAAGGACCCATAATGACATTCCTCTAAACGGTAGACACCTTGGAGAAACCTCCAGGGGATCCCGTCGCCCTCCATCCCCTCCAAAGAAAGAGACTAACTTCGATCGCAGCCCACTGATCAAAGAAGTCCCCGTGCCTAATCAGGAACCGGAAATCCAATGGCGTTGCCGCTCGGAGATCCGAGTACTGGAAGAAAATATAGATGATCAAAACATTGAAGAAGAAGAATTCCTTGAAGAGGATGAAAATATACAAGAATACCTTGAAGGGGACGAAAATATTGATGAATTTATGGAAGAAAATTTAGAATAAGAAATGCAAGAAATAAATAACACTCTGGATATGGAAGTTATTTATATGGTGAGACATACCAATGTTAATGAAGAAGTCTACTATGATGACGGTGAAGATGACGACGATCCACAACCACCGATTAGGCGAGTTTATCGACGTCGTCGTGAAGCTGGGTCCACCACTGGCAGAGGTGGTCAATCCCAAACAGAAGAAGAAAGGGAAGAAGTTGAAGAGAATCCCTTCGCTGACGAGGATGTCACACTTGCATACATGCAAAGACATATAAGGCGTCAGATGAGAGCCAAAGATAGAGAAATCTCTCAGTTAAATGAGAAGATGACTGAGATAATGGCTCAGATGGGGGCAATGATGCAGATGATGCAGAGAACTATTGTTGTTGGTGCCATGCCCAATCTTCCTCCGGATCCTCCAAACTTTCAAATGCCTCAAGTCTCAGGAGTACGAGGCACTCCTGAAGATGGTCACGAGGCTCATAATGTCATCCGTCAGCCCACCCCACAAAATATTGCAAGTACTTCTGAACCAGTGACTGTTGCACAATTGGAAGGAATCATCACAGAAAAGATCAAGGCTATTATAGCCGTTGATCAAGCAGAAAAGTTGGTGGGCAAAGGTCGTTCGTACCTTGCTGAGTACGACCAAATACCATATCCAAAAGGGTATTCTGTACCAAAGTTTAATACTTTCAACGGTAATAACAATCTCAGGCAGCACCTGGCACAGTTTAAAGCCACCTGTGGGAACACAGGAGGCAATGACGCCCTACTCTTCCGACAATTTGTCAGCAGTTTGACAGCAACTGCTTTCGAATGGTATGCTGAACTGCCGAATGATTTTGTGAAGATCTTCGCAGAATTAGAATCTATGTTCGTGAAAAGGTTTGCTAGTGCAACTGAGAAGATCACGATCGCTGACCTCGCTCTGGATAAGAGAAAAAGAGAAGAATCAGTGACTAAATATATCACTCGCTGGCGAAATCTAAGTATGAAATGTGAGCAGCAGTTAGAAGAAGAGCATGCCGTACAGTTGTTAATGGGCAACATTGATGACAAGATGCAACCCTTCCTATGCATGGCTACAATCAACACATTTCAAGACTTGCTCGACAGAGTGGCCAAATTTGAGAAACTAAATTTGTCCAAATCAGAAAATCACTCTGATAAGCTCAAGAAGGCTAAGGCCCCGGATGCTAGAAGGGGTGAGGCCGACTCTATATTCTTCTCCAGAGCTGATAGAGAAAAGCAGGTGATTTACAATGTAGATAAGGGCAAGCAGCCGATGCAATATCAAGAAAAGTCCAAACAGGCCTACAACCCCAACCCCCAACCAAAGCTGATATTAGGGGGAAATGATAAGCCACGGACTTATCAAGCTGGAGGCTAGAGACAGGCAATAGGAATTGGTGATAGAACGTTCCAACCCCTCAAAGATAAAATGAATAAATAATATTCATTCAAGAGGGAGAGTGTCGCAAAATTATTTCGACAAGTGTTGAAATCAGATTTAGAACTGCCTGAATGCAAGAGACCCGAAGAGTCGAAACACACTGGTGACCCAAATTATTGCCCATATCATCGGGTACTCAGCCATCCTATTGAAGATTGCTACATCTTCAAGGATTGGCTTGAAAGAAAATATCAGAAGGGAGAGATCACATTGTCTGACAATGTATTGTCACACCCTAGAAAGGAATCAACTCGGGTGATCACGTCCTCTTCCGTACCCCAGGTTGAAGAAAGAAGAAAAGAAGAGAAGTCAATTCAAGAAGAACGGTGGGAGACTGCGGTCTCTAAGAAAACTGTGAAAATGTTGAAGCAGCTTGAAGGAGTTTCAGGTGTAAAGTGGAAGTCTCCTATTGAGTCAATGATAGATTTGAAGGCACTGCCGATGGTACGAGCTTCTACTTCTAAACAGTTTTCCAACCAAGTTGGCACTTCGAAGTCTGGAATGGTGAAATCCTCCAAGAAGAAGACTAAACTAAAGAAGCCTAAGGAGAAAAAAACCGCAACTCAAAGGGTTATTGACAGTTTGGATGAGTACTACCAGACTGTGAGGCGACCTATCAAGCTTGCTGACTTCATGTCAGAGCTTAAAATAGATGAAGCCGAAGAAGATGATGAGAATTCTCTTCCCAAAGAAGTATGTCGGGTCATCTCAGTGGCACCGAGTACCTCTATAAAAGAAGAATATGCTGAAGAAGTACCCTCTGAATCCTGTATGATGGTGTTGCCAATGGATTACAGTTCGGAGGATGATTTGTACTTTCCAGAGGAAGATGGGTCGGACCCCGATATAGCATCGCAAATGGGACATATAAATCTGGGTGGTGACTCTGAATCAACAGATGAATCCCTGGACGCAACAATGGCCGACTCTGAAGAAAATATCCCAGTAAAAAAACTTAAACCAGAAGAGGTTGACCAAGTGCAACTTAGGAGTGGTAAGATATTGCCGCCTCCACCAAAGAAGGGGCTCCTAACAAAGATAAGGGAAAAGAGATAATTATCAACGATGACATTATCCTTGAAGATCCCAAGAAAAAGAATAATTCAGCCACCGGGGTGGATTATAATGTCTTATCCCATCTGAGAAAAATTCCGGCGCAACTCAGCATATATGATGCCTTAGTAATGTCTAAAGACCTTATGAAAACTCTGATTCAGACTCTCAAAGATCCCGAAAGATACGAGGCTTATTTTGCTGAACGTAATTTGACTGTGGTTCTACAAGCTCGTAATGAGCCGTTCATTACTTTCTCCGAAGAAGACATGATGCTTGGGACTGCAGATCATAACCGTCCTTGGTATGTTACTGTTGAAAGTAATGGGATGATGATTAGTCGAATTTTAATCGATCCAGGATCATCTATAAATCTAATGAGCTTGAAAGCACTAAGATCACTATGCCTCGATGTGGAGCATCTTGAATCAGATAAATTAATGGTACATGGCTTCAATGAGAAGGGGCAGAGGACCCTAGGATCATTTACACTCTCCCTCACATTTTGAGAGCTTCATACAGATGTCAAATTCCATGTGATTGATGCAGATACTGCCTTTAAAGCACTCCTTGGCCGCCCTTGGATGCATGAGTACGGCATCGTCCCATCAACACTACACCAATGTATGAAGTACCTCAGGGATGGAGAAGAATTCAGAATCTCTGGTGACATCCAACCCTTCGCAGTTCAAGAAATAAAAATATATGAAGATGCAAAGTACTTCATTCCAAAGAAATTGAAGCCATCAGGCTCTCTCAAGGCCCAGGCATCAGACCCAGAAGTTGCAAAGCAACCTAAATCAGAAATCAAGAAGAAACAGGTGGGGAGAGAGAAGGTAACGCCGACTCTTTCCAAGGTATCAACCATCCCGAAAGAAAGGAAATACATACCTCATTTAGGGAGTGACACAGATGAAAGTGATGCCACCCCTACAAAATCCAAGAGGATACGTCAATCAACAACCAAAAATAGTATGGAGGTTGAATACTCGAATGATGATTATGACTATGATTCTATTTATATGAACACGGTGCAGAATGTGTTCTCTAGAAAAATTGACAGCCTATCAAATTCAGATAGTGTGCTCGTAGTCACGCGTGTTCCCTTACAACACTTCAAAGAAGTCACTCCGCGAGAAGTGCATTGTGTTGAAGAGCTCGTGACATTTTATGTACCTCCCCTAAAAGAAAAAGGTGGACCAGCGAGTCCATTTTATTCAACCGGGAAACTCGAAGAGGAGATAAATCGAGATTGGTTTCGTACGCTCGTTGATTCCGGGGAATTAGTACCTACGAGGTTTCCCAGGTACATACTAGAAATATTCAAAGAATTTGAGAAAGCGAGGAAAAACTCGTTCCTCTAAACAGCAAGTTCGTTTCTGCTTGAGCCTCTGGTATCGAAGAAATCCCCACTCAATAAAGAAGAAGGATATTTTTGCAAAGAATAGGCTAAGATTTATTGTACGAAAATACCCCAAAAACGAGATTTGCCAAGCAATTACATGTGGGGAAATTAAATCTGAGGATGACGGTGATGAGGAGGCGTACGAAGTTGATAATTATGATGATCAATCAGTTTAGGCCAAGCCTGCACCAGAAGAGCTTGAAGATGGTGGACAGGCAGCCACTATGGATGAATTAACAGAAGTCAACTTGGGGACTGAGGAGGATCCTCGCCCAACCTTCATTAGTTCTCTTCTACCCGAAAAACAAATAGAAGAAATAAAAGAACTGCTATGTGAGTTCAGGGACTGCTTTGCCCGGATATATGCTGAGATGCCCGGCTTATCCCCTGACGTAGCAGTTCACATATTAGCAATCAAACCGGAAGTAGCACCTGTCAAACAAGCTCCAAGGAGAATGAGACTGGAGATTGAAGAACAGGTGATTGCCGAGACGAAGAAGCTCATTGATGCAGGCTTCATACGAGAAGAAAAGTATGCTGATTGGATTGCAAATATCGTTCCTGTGAAGAAGAAGAACGGGCAGATTTGCATCTGTATTGACTTTCGGGACCTCAACAAAGCATGCCCAAAAGATGATTTTCCACTCCCTGTATCCGAACTCCTAGTTGACAATACTTCCAACTACGACATGTTCTCTTTCATGGATGGATCATCAGGCTACAATCAAATCAAGATGGCGCTCGAGGATGAAAAGCATACATCGTTCAGAACGCCCATCGGAATTTTCTGCTACACAGTCATGCCCTTTGGCCTGAAGAACGCTGGTGCCACCTACCAACGGGCAATGACTCACATATTTGATGATTTGATACATCAGAAGGTCGAGTGTTATGTAGATGACCTTGTTGTTAAAAGCCTTGGCCGAAATGATCACTTAAAAGATCTCAGAATCGTATTTGAGAGAATCAGAAAGTTTGATCTAAAGATGAATCCTCTCAAATGTGCTTTTGGGGTCTCCTCCGGCAAATTCTTGGGGTATGTTGTTCGTCATCGAGGCATAGAGATCGACGCTAACAAAATTAAGGCAATCACGGAGATGCCACCACCAAGGAACCTTCGACAGCTTCGCTCGCTGCAAGGACAACTGGCTTTCATTAGGAGATTTATATCAAATCTATCGGGTAGATGTCAGCCCTTTTCAAAGCTAATGAAGAAAGATGTCCGTTTCAAATGGGATGCAGAATATCAGGAGGCATTTGATAGCATCAAAATATATTTATTGAATCCACCCATTCTCGCAGCGCCAATTCCGGGGAAGCCTCTTATACTGTATACGGCTGCACTAGAAGAGTACCTCGGAGCACTATTGGCCCAGAATAATGAAGAAGGCAAAGAAAATGCACTCTACTACATCAGTCGAAGGTTGATTGGAGCAGAAAGTCGTTATTCCCCAATTGAAAAGCATTGTTTGGCGCTGATTTTTGCAGTTCAGAAACTCCGCCACTATATGCTATCCCATAAAATCACACTGATATCAAAGATCGATCTGCTGAAGTTCTTGATGACAAGACCAGCGTTGACAGGTCGTCAAGCCAGGTGGGCAGTACTGTTATTGCAATTTGAAATCATATACATGCCACAGAAGGCGGTGAAATGACAGGCCTTGGCAGATTTTCTCGCTGCACATCCAATCCCAGCAGACTCTCCACTCAACGATGATTTGCCCGATGAGCAGATAATGCAGGTCGAGGAGAATGAAAGGCTACCATTCTGGGAAATGTACTTCGATGGAGCATCGTCAATTAGACTTGTCCGACCTCCAAATATTGCAAGAGCCCGAGCCGGCATTGGTCTCATTTTCATAGCACCCGAGGGAGGCATAATGAGATTCTCATTCAGTTTGACTGAACCTCGAACCAATAACGAAGCCGAGTACGAAGCTCTATTAGCAGGGCTGAAAATTGCGATCGATGTCAGAATCCAACATCTCCAAATCTTCGGTGATTCTCAGCTCGTGATAAATCAGGTTCTCGGTATCTACAAGGTTGGCAAAGTCGAATTGGCCCATTACCATCGACGAGCCCTTGAGCTTCTGAAACAAATACCAAATGTCAAAATGGCTCGAGTTCCTCGAGGACAGAATGCTAAAGCAGATTGTCTGGCCAAATTAGCCAAAGAAATGGCGAACATCAATGAGGAGAGTCCTATATTCATCGGAGTTTACACTCGTAGGGTCTTGGAGCCCGTTGTATTACAATTCCCGAGGGCAGAAGGAATTCCAGATTCAAGTCAACAGGATGAAACTCCAGGTGACCCTCAACCTCTCCATCAGATTATTATGGAGAATTATCCAGAAGAATATCACGTGGCCAAGAGACATAAAGCTAGTCAAGCTTCAGAATCGTGGTGGCATTGTTTAGATATTGAAGTCGAAAATTATTGGAGACAGCCATTCATTGACTACTTCAAGGAAAACAAACTCCCAACAGAAAAGTCTATAGCCGCACAAATTCGATAAAGGGCATTGCGATATGCATTTGTCAATGACATGTTGTACAGACGAGCCTTTGATCAAATGTGGCTAAGGTGCCTAGAGACCAAGGAAGCTGATAAAGTAGTAACAGAAATCCACGAAGGGCTTTGCGGAGCACATCAGTCAGGTCCCAAAATGGCCGCTAAAATTAAGAGAATGGGTTACTATTGGCCGACCATGGTCAGAGATTGTATTGACCACGCTAAGAGGTGTCACGAGTGTCAAATCCACGGTGATGTTATACATCAGCCTCCAAATCCGCTGCACCCCATAATAGCATCTTGGCCATTCGAATGTTGGGGCACTGACATAATTGGGCCAATAGATTACAAGCTCAACAAAACTTAGAAATCTACCGAGGAAGAATGGCAAAATCCTTCGATCGGATGGTGCGTCCTCGGACATTTCAAGAAGGAGAATTGGTCCTGGTGCTGAGAAGACCAATCATTTCACATCGAAGAATTGGTGGCAAATTTGTATCCAATTGGGAAGGCCCCTTTGTCGTCGAGAAGGTGTACCAGGGAGGAGCATATCAGTTGATCGATCTTAACGGTCAGAGACCTATGCCGCCAATCAACGGTCGACATTTAAAGAAATATCACGCATGAGAATTCCATATTTGATGTATTTTGTGATAATCAAAATTCTATATGCATATTTATTAATGCATGCATGCTTACATTTTGAAATTCTCTTGTATAGCAAGGACGCGTTTCAAAATCCCCCATCAAACTGGTGGCATTTTAAATATTTATTCGGGTCGACATCGCGCTGCATGCCGAGATCCCCGAATAAATATTTAAAATCTCAAAATAGAAAGGCCTATCCAAAATGTCCATGCGAGACAGAGGGCATTTTAAATATTCATTTGGCTCGACATCGTGCTATACGCCGAGATCCCCAAATGAATATTTAAAATCTTATATTCCAAATCTATCCCATTCTGAAATATCCCTACGAGACAGGGGGCATTTTTAAATATTTATTCGGGTCGACATCGCGCTGCATGCCCAGATCCCCGAATAAATATTTAAAATTATCAATACAAATATTCTTTTATGCTAAAGAATACAAATATTTGTTTTCCAAAGTATATGCAGGTGATCTTTCAAAAGCTAGAGATATCACCTTCTACAATGAACCAAGACCCAAAAGTCAAGAAAAAGATTTTTGTGGCTACACACTCCTACAAAATTCAGCTGAAGAAGCTTGAAGTCTTCTAACATCCTGAAGCTTAAGGTTCGAATGGGTGTAAAAGGTCGGATCCAACACGCGCAAATATGGCCGGATCGCTGGCAGCTCTGTCTACTCAACAAGCCATAAGAAAGGCCGTAGTAGCGTAACCCCCACTTCATCAACCCGTCAGAAGGGACTGTAGGAAGTACGAAAGCTAATTTGACTCGACCAGTTCAAGTGATCGTAGTCTACAAAATTCTCCCCAAATGACTGGAGAATCAAAGTTCCAGTTGAAGGATGAGTCTCGAACGACTATCAAATGTTCGTAGGCTCTAAAATCTTCAACCACAAAGGAAGACTCCAAATCTGTCAACTTCAGCAAAATCAGCATTGGGAAGCGCAATTCTCATAGCTCAAGTTTGAAACCTGAATGGGTGTAAGAGGTCGGATCCAACAAGCCCAAATATGGCCGGATCGCTGGCAGCTCCGTCTACTCAACAAGCTATAAGAAAGGTCGCAGTAGAGGAACCCCCATCTCAGCAACCAGAGGACAAAGAGCTATCAAATTCTAGCTCTTCCAATCTGATGAACTCAAGTGATTCAGATTAAAGTCTTCTCAAGTGGTTAAGGATCAAGATACTACCTACGTTCGATACTGTCAATTGTTTCCAGAACCTGCAAATCCTTCAACAAATCCGTAAAGCACAAAGCGAGGATCGAAGAAATTTTTCTTCAACAAGTCCGCAAAAGCACAAAGCAAATGACCGAAGAAAATTATCTCAAAGTTCACACAAAGCCCAAGGCTGAACTAAGTGGATTCCGTCATCAACAAGTCAGCTATGCACAAAGCTCTGGATCGATGACTTCTCTCCATCGACCTAATACAAGCCTAAGGGTTTAGGTCACTGACATCAACTCCTTCAACAAGCCCGCCAAAGCAAGAAGCATAGGGCCGAAGGAACAAAATAACCTGACAAGTCAGTAAAGACAAATCAGATAATTCTCCATCAATGTCTGCATCGTAAAGCACATGCAAAAAGAAATCAGTATTTCAACTATCTATTGATACATCCAAGAGATCTATGAAGAAAGAAATCTTAGTGTGACATCAAAACAAAATTTTGGAGATCCACTAAATGAAAATCGTAGTGTGACATCCAAGCAAAATTTTGGAGATCCACTAAATATAAGCCCTAGTGTGACATCTAGAACAGATATCTAGAGATCCATAGGGTCAATTAGCTTACAACAAATGTGATTCGCTCTGGACGCGAACCACATTTGTTGGGGGGCATTTGTTGACCTCTATGCATTATCCAAAAGAAAAAAAAATTCACATACCCGATATGCAATGCCGGCAGTCCACACCTCAAAACTGTCAGATCCTTGAATCCAGCCGCGATACCTTATCGAAATCCCGCTGCTACAGTCCTATCTCTACGAACGACGTCGAATCCATCTCTTCTCCGCGAATCCTGCCCAAATCCCGCAATCGCCTCGATCGAAAGCCCAAATGCGTCGTTAAATACCAGAGCAAAGGGAGACTTCGGGGTAGCTCTTCTCTCGTTCGCGAATTCCACACGACACGACTCTTCCCTCTCTTCCATCTGCTGCCCTCTTCGATCTCGACTCCAAGCCACGGTCCCGATACTTCTCCTCTCGAGCTCCGATCTCCTCCCAGATCCCGTCGCCTTCTCCCTACAGCCGAGCCCCTCACTCCAGCAGCCCGTCAATCCTTCCGTCAAGAGCTGCCGAAACCTCCATTTCCCTAAGCCGACCTCTCTTCCGAGCTCCACCTCCGTCTGTGCCGACACCAAGCCGAGAGAGAGAGAGAGAGAGAGAGAGAGAGAGAGAGAGAGAGAGAGAGAGAGAGAGAGAGAGAGAGAGAGAGAGAGAGAGAGAGAGAGAGAGGAGTGGAAACCCCTACCTCCTTCACAAGCTCCGGCCTCTGCCTCCGCCTCCTTCCTCCGATCGGAAGCAAATAACGGGAGCACGCTGACAGTGAAGGTAACCACCTCCCTCTCACGCGCTTCTTCGGCTTAACCCCGTGAAACCGAAAGGGGGAGAGCGAGATGTTATTTTTATATATATATTTATTATAATTATTATTTAATATAATTAAGTATAATTAAATTAGATTTAATTATAATTAATTATGTTAATTATTAATTAATTATAATTAATAATAATTAATTATAATTGATTAAATTAATTATAATTTAATTGTTATTTTTAGTTATAATTAATTAATAATGATTTTAATTAAGTATAATTAATTAAATTTAATTATAGTTAATTAAATTAAGTTATAATTAATTACTTTGATTTTAATTAATCAGTATTAATGATAATTAATTAAGTTAATTTTAAATTAACTTTTTTTTTAATTATGATTAATTAAAATTAATTATAATTAATTTAAATTAATTTAAAAAAAATGATGCTCTTTCCCCTGATCCGCGCCGACGACCGCCAAGATATAACTCCTAAACCCTAAAACTCCGAGAGCTCATTTCGACGCGTTCGTCGAGACAAAAAGACCACCTATACACGCTTTTCTTAGCGTGGTGGGAGGAAGTGCGTCCCAACGCTTGCGACGAAGCGGGTAATCACCTAATTCCTTCTTCGAAGTTTGTATCGCCTTGGAAACCCCGCCCATACACGCTTTTCTTAGCGTGGTGGGAAGGGATCCCGGTGCGATGCACACGACGAAGCGGGAATACCCATAAGTACCCGCTTGCGGGGAAATAACTATTCTTTTCTTGCAAAATATTTTCAAAAAAATAAAAAAATAATTTTTTACAAACAAAAAAAAAACCTATACACGCTTTTCTTAGCGTGGTGGGGGATCAAAAATTACACGGCCGCGGTGTCCTCGAAAGAGAGCACCTACCATACACGCTTTTCTTAGCGTGGTGGGAAAGGCCCAGTTTTCCGTAGTTTTCCCCTAAACGGGGGAGACGCCGGAAGGCTGCCGAAATTTTGGGTGAACGCAATGGACTTGATTACACTCGAATGACATGCAAGAACAAAGAGCTAGAACTTGGTTGAACTCAAAGGACGATCGAACTTGGACTCAGCTTGTGAACATTTGGACTTGATTGAACGGTGGACTCGGACTTATAAACTTGATTCAATCGACCTAAGTGAACTCAAACCCAAACAAATTTAAAAAATATGAGATTTTAAATTACATTTGATTTAAGAATCAAATGAGAAGAACAATGATTCGGACCAGTTTTGGACTTGAATTGAACTAGCTCATTGGGCTCAAAACAAAGCTTAAACTTAATAGAACTAAATGCAGGGAGATTTGAGTTGAACTTGGGCTTGATTGGAGCAATAGCCAAGCATGGATGATGGTTAAATAGACATCCAACATATGCATTTTATTCATAAGAAAATATTAGTTGGAAAATGAAACAATGTATTTGCAATCAAAATATGAAGCTCTCAATTGAATGTGGAAGAACTTTCATGTTAACTAGAATGCAAATGTTATTAAAACAATAATTATCTATAAATGAAGAATAATTCCAAGCAATGCTTGAGGATGGATGAATTCTCTAGCTCTCATTCTTAAGCGTTGATCATGCAAATGGAGAGATACAATAATATCCTCATGCTTACAAAACAAAGTCTTTGTCATTCCAATGGAGAAGCCAATTCATCATGCAAGATTCAATCTAATCAAATGAATTGAATCATATAAGCAGTGGAGGCTTATGTTGAATGAAATTTTCAATGTTAATTAGTAATGACTTGCAATGCTAGAAGATTTATGATAGACATTTGCAAGATCATTATAACGTTCCCGTAGTTGACATCAAGGTACGAATAGAAATTAAAATACATGTGAGTGATGCAACAATTTGTCAGTCAATAGGCAGGGAAGAGTTGGTGATGAATGCAATTCATCTGATGATCAGTGCTAACTTACATATAGACACAACAAGCTTATGAGTGTTGATAAGTGACAATTAATAAGTGTTATGATGCTCCTACAATCAATAACAATCCAGTGCTGATCAAATGCAGTGATTTCCCACAAGCAAAGATGGTCAAATTATTGCGAGTGCAACCATCTACAGACCGTTGTGGAGGATTCATCATATGCACTAAATGTCATATACGAGCAGAATGCCAAAAGACTTCAACAAGTGCAAGCCCTACGGCTAAGGCAGGAGATTAGTTAGTGCACTACGAGCCACCTACAGAAAATCAGCAAATAGTGCACGACAGTCTACCTGTACAAAGCAGCAAACAACTGATCCAGAAGCTGCTACGCAACGCCATCGGATCCGCAATACTCGTACTAGCGGACAGAAGGCGTGTACAAGTTCTCAAATACAACGTTGTGTACTCAAAAGGATATTTATCTGCACAACTACAAATACTTCAATACCCCTGCACATGCACTATAAATTGTATACACATAGATACACTAAAAAGGGTAAAAACAATTATAAAACCCGCATAGGCCCCGGCGAGCGTGTTATTGGTACACACGTGACGTCTAGGGATGCTGCGCGGGTCAATAAGTGAATTCTAGTTTGAACCAGATCCTCCTATATGGATCAATAGGAGTCGACAAGGTTCGAACCTTCAAATAAATACACGGTTGTGTCAACTGGTGTATTTATTTTAATCCATTTATATTAGGTATTCAAGGCCTATAATCAAGAGAATTCACTGATAAAGGCACGAAGCCTATACGAAACCCGATCCTCTGTCGATAGCCAGACAGAGTCGACAAGGTTCAAGCTTTAAATGGAAATGACCTCAAACACCCCGATGATGGCCGTGTTGAATGCAGAACTCAACCGGAGGGGTTCCCAAATACTTTCAATCGTCTCTCAAATATCCATTTCAAAAATTTCATAACTACACCCAAATACCCACAAAAAATCCTAAAATTCCAGAAAACTCCACAAAAAAACCAAAATCCCAAAAATATTCAAAATTCCAAAAATATTTAAAATTTGAATTCCAACCATCAAACACTTAAAGCAAAGCCCATCCACCCTCCGCAACAGTCTGCCGGGGTGGACAAATTCAAATAAACTCTAGCTCACAAAGAGTTAAATGCCTAGTCGAAAATATTACTAGGATTCATTCTCAAACAATCTCTTGCCAGTAAGGACGTGGTACGTGTCATCTAACCAGCAGTTTCACCGCCAAATGGCACTGCAGGTAAACGGTTATGACCCGGGGCCCTCTGAACCGAGTGGTTTTGCCGCCAAATGGCACCACAGATACCGGTTATGGCCAGAGCCAATACGCTCCTTAATGGCGTTAAATCCTTGAGAAATGAATCAATAGGATATGATCGATAGGGCACAAAGCCCTCTGTCAGCTAAGGTGGATTCAAATTTGTCCCCTTAGACAAACATTCAACCCCGATTCTACAAGGTCCCCTTGGACGAAGCAACCCATGGCTGCCGACAAGGATCCTTCTATCAGGTTGGGTCGACTACCTCCTCTGACTAAGTAGACCAGGGACCACGATGGCCCGGGACGACGGAACCATGGGATCTTGATCGGGTCTATCATCCATTCCCCCACCATCCGCTTTAAGTGTACGATGGTGAAATTTCTATTTTAAATATCAAATCTTCCAAAATCTCCAAATTCCCAACTATTTTCAAAATTTTCAAACATTTCAAAATACCCAAATTTAAACCCAATCTCCAAATCCTAATCTTATTGCTGCTACTACTATATGCCAGATAACATGTATCTCTATATGTATCTGATCGACGACTAGCCTTAATCGAAAGTTCTCTCTCGTGATCGGGAGGGGTAATTAACTATAGGGGCTTGCGCCTATAGGAAACCAGAACTCAGATCATAAAGTCCTCACAAAATGAGGGCGAAATCTCTGGGTAGTGTCTTATCTACAAACCCATCTGCCTTCCAAAATTTACCTCGGAACTTAGTTCGTTAAAACTCCCTCGCCGAATAAGAAAAGCGAGTGGAGGCCGGGGCCGAATTTTCGGAGCCCACATAATGCTTTGATTTTTGTTTCATGTATTAAAAGAATCATAATATTGTGGTTTGTATGTCTTCTTAAATGAAAAAAAAAAGAAGTTTAGTCATATGTTATTCAGTAAACATGCCACCAAATCATGCAACAACATAATTAGTGGAATCATGCCACAAAATTCTTATTAGGCAATGAGTTTTAACTCTTCCCTTGACTCAATCCTTATTTTTATTCTGATATTAAAAGCTATAAGGCTACAAATGATGTTGCTATCAGTTTTTTAGTCATTTCAAATATCATACTTTGATTGTTTTCTTAATTTTTATGTATGATTTATAAATTATAATATCGTGTTCGCGTCTTGCATGTATCCTACATTGTTAAAAATTGACGTGTCCGGTATTCGTATCGTGTCGTGTCCGTGTCGACGTATCTGTATCAAGTGCAATATAGCTCCCTAGTAGTCACGATCTTCCCTCCGACGATCATACTCTATCCCTTCATCACATTCCACTCTCCTTTCAACTTCAGCACCTCGGCAGTAGAAATCATCTCTTCTCCCTACAAAATCAGCAGTCGTTCTTTCAAAACCAGTACTCATCTCTTCCTTAGAAAGTGGTTCTATATGAGGCATTCCATCTTCACCCTCCAAGATCTCTACTTCCGAATTTTCCCTTCCCTGAAACATGTTAGGGTTTCCACCTCTTCCATAGCCGCCGATTGTTTCCATGCTTCTTATGTCGCTGGAGCAGTCCTCACTTTTAACACCATTTGTTTTAAAATTTTCTTAATGTATTTATAAATAATTTTTATATGTATTTTTTTAAAATTTTTAAGATGATATTGATGAGGACATCGACAGACGCTACCGACATGTTTATCGACGAAGGAATCGCATACCTACAGCCACGATTCAGTGCCTCTACTTTTGATTCAGATTCATGATGTGTCATTTAGTTATTTGTTGTTTTCCATTTTTACCCCTTTGGGGAGTTGTTTTGTTATTGTAGCCTAGAGGGCAATTTCGTACTTTTTCTTTTCATGAGTGGAGATTTATATTTAGTGTTCTCATATGTTGTAATTTTCTTGATGATTGATTAATAGAAATTTCTTTGCTTCTTCTTCTTCTTACATGAGAGCTAGAGAAGGTTGATTGAGCTCAAGGTGAGCAAGTGAATTACCCACCAGTCGTTGGAAGCGTCCGCGGCTCGTGGCTTTATTTTATCTTCTTGTTTTCTTCTCCACCTCTTGTTCTCCTCTCCTACCCGCCAACCTCCATAACCCCACCGCCAGCTATCTCCCAAACCAAACCACCACACGTCGTCCTTGCCAAGCCAACCCGCCACTTATCTCCCTCATTCCCCACCCAACCCGGCGCCACCTCAACCCCACTGCTCATGCCACGGCCACCCCACCATTTTCCCTCATGATGGTAATCTCAATCTCCTAAAGACTTTCCATAATTCACCCTATGAGAAATTCGAAAGGATTTAATTCAAATTTGAAATCTTTCCAAATTTGGAATTCTTATTTGGGAAAGTGTTATGCATGATCCAAATTTAAATTCAAAAAAAAAATGGATTTGGTAATAACCTTCCTAATACATTTTTCTTCTTTGAAAAACCCCCAAATCTTCCCCAAATCTCCTCCCTCTCTCTCCTAGCCGTCGGCCTCATACATGGGCCCCTCCCATTAATTCCCCAATCAATGCATTGATGGCCACTTAATTTGAAATCAATTTCAAATTAATTTCCCCCCATTTTCTTTCAAAATCCTGAAATTAATTTCAGAATTTGAAATAATCCCCTCCTCTCTCTTGAACCCCCCCCCCCCCCCTCTTGATGGGCCCCATTTAATGCCCATTAATCCTCCTAACTTCTATTTGAAATTTGAAATCAATTTCCAAATTGATTCCCTTCTAATTTACTCAAAATCTGAAATTAATTTCAGATTTGAGTAAATCTCATTCGCCCCCCCATCTAACCTAAATCCCCTCACCCAAGTCACCCACCCCCTCTCTCTCTCTACCTTGGTCGCCTCTCTCCTTGCTCCCTCCCTTGTGAAGTTTGAAGCCAAGAGAAGAAGAAGACGACGCCTTCCCGCCTCCACTTCAATGACGTATGGCCGATCCTGAAATTGAGGGCGTATTGGTATTCGACGTCTACGGTGACATCTATATCACCCGTTCACCGTTTTTCGACGTCGGGTTTGGCCGCGACGACACTGTTGAAGACTATTTGAACCGCATCCTTCCTATTCTCGTGGATGTCATCGACAATCAATTTCAAGACTACGATTGGAACATCAACAGTCATCCACCCGTGCCATCTCCACCGCCGTCAACCTTTCCGTTGATCAAGACCATTGATGTTGCGACCGTCCTCGTGGCATCGTTGGGTGTGCTGAAAACCTTCCTCCGCTAAGCCATACTTTGAGTGTGAGTGAGCATGGTAACTCATAGTGAATTTTCTAAATATTAATCGTGTGATTGTATTACAATATATTTGCTTTTTTGTGATAGTTTCGGAGTTATCTTAATACGCTTTAAAACTTTTGAATTGTAACTGCTTACTATATTAAAATTGACGATTGAAAGTTCTTTAATCTATTCCTACGAAATCTTCATCTTAAGTTGCAAGCTTTGAAATCCTTTTAAATATTTTTCGTGCAATTCTTGATTGATTCACATCAGATATATTTTCTAATTTTTAAATATATTAAAGGTATTAAGATAAATGTTAGATTGCATATTATTATCTTCTTAATGCTATTTATTTTCATTTAAATATATTTTAGTCGTATGAAGATTGACTACTTATTGGACTTGAAATTATATTGGATTGTTATTTATTTGTATTGTCATTGTTTGCTTGTTATTATTATAGTTTGTTTTTCAATTTAATGATGTTTCATATTCATGCTTATTATTTTATAATTATTTTATAATTTGCGTCATGTTTAAAATGGGGCGCGCCGTGCGCTATGCGTCATGGCTCAAATAGGACCTTTGCGCCATGGTGCGCCATTCGTCGTTAACAAGTATGACAATTACATAAAATTACATATTTGAGTGGAATAAATAATACAACAACAACATCAATGGCCAACATTCGGCACCATAAAGCATTGCAGGTCTCACCACCATCTTGTAGAATTTTCCCTCAAGTTTGAGGGGGACTTTTCTATCGCACAACAAGCCCGATGCATTCTTCCACTTCAACCATCCAACTTGAATTTTGCTGATAATATCCCCATCTATTTCACCATCGCTCTGAACATCAAATTAGGGTGATATGCATTTAACTTCATGGCTTTGCAGCTAATTTAAATGTTGAATCTATTATGAGTATTTTACAGAGTGTGAGGTAGCTTTTGATAAATATTAAAAAAGCTGTTTTCAAATTTTGACTAAATTGGGCTCATTTGAAACTTTGAGGTGTGGCTACATGCATTAGTTTTGCTTTATAATCATAATGTAGCGGCTTTATTAAATATAAATAAGATGCTAACATTAAAGCACAAAACCTTGCTTCTTTTATTATGAAGTTATCATGGTTGAATCCAAGGATCTTAAGTTCTGTTAGTTTCACTAATATATTTAAATTATAAAAAACAATTAAATTGAATTTTGATTACATCAGATTTTAAAGGAAACCTAAGGCATGAATATGTGTCTTCTATAATTTAGCCACTTATTAAATGGATAAGAAAGCTGGATTTAAAGCATTAAGACTTATTTTAATTTATGAGGCATTAATGTTGTTGAAACCGCTCATCTTGTTTCATTGCCCTTTGGGACTGATATTGTTATACTGTATACCTAAAAATTTTAAAATTCTACTATTTAGAATGCAACAAACTATCAGCATGTTAATTGGCAATAACATAGAAATAAAATAAATATTAAATTAAATTTCCTTGCAATAATTCTTTACAGAATAAACGCATACCCTTTCTACTCCAGAATATGTCAAATTTATTGACATGACAAACACATAAGCAATAGAAGACCGGCGCATGCCATCATCACCAACACCAGCAGATAAAGATGTTGCCCACCCTTTAGCTTTAAAGAAAAAAAGTAGGCTTCCACTGCCCTCTGAAAAGTAATGCCATCTTTTAATGATTTAATACAGGGTACATATAATAAAAGATGAGATTATAATTTTAGACTAGAATATATAAGTAACACGTCCAGAACAGAAGACTCAACCATGTCCAAGAAGATGTGCCAAGTAATCCTCTGGTTTTTTTAGGTACTCCTTGTGAAGGCAGGGTAATCTCCATGATAATTCTAGTACATGAACATCTTTAACAGCTTCTAATCTGTAAAGTTTGCCAGGTTTCCATATAGGAATATCACATCCAGTAATAGCCCTCACTGGATTACCTTTCTTAACTTTACTGAAAAGTTCTACTACCCATTTCTCCAGGATATCAAGTGACTCTACAAAAATAAAATAACATAAAATAAAAAATTAACATAAAGACTCAACAGAGATGCTATTCAAGAAATAATTAAGCAAACAAAAAAAATTGTTATCATTATAGAACATTTAAGGGACAATAATAGCAATATAGGTCAAATAACTACATAAAAATGCATACCACTTTACCTCCTCCAATAACCACAAGTTTCATTATATCCCCAAGATAGTTTTCCCTGTACATTAGCAAGATTTCTTCCCGCAGATTAACTCCATTTTCCATCGCATCAACCAAGCTTTTCTTATTTCCTAAAGACAAGGCAAGAATACAACCAGTACAATACTATGTAATATTAAAACGGATGATTAATGCTGATGAGGACGATACCCCAAAAGAATCTGTTAAAAGGGTGACCAGGGGTAGATGTGTGGCAAGTAAGCTGCAGAAGGCGGCAACTATCATTTTGCAAAACTTGGTTGAATTCTGCATAAGGAATTGTTTGAATGATAACATGACAAAACCATTTTAGTAGATTTCTATTAATTGAGAAACAGCCCCCAAACAAAATAAAAAATAAATAGATAAATAAATTAAGCTGAAAAAGCTTTGCAAATAGAGCATTGGCAAAAAGCTTGTTAAGGAACAACTTGTAGTACCTGAATCAACTGCTAACACCTCTCGTTCCATAGCTTCAGCCTTAACTAGGGGTGATATAAAAAATTGAGAAAATCTGCAATTATTTCGCATGGACACACATGCACAATAATTTGTCACCTATTGTGAGACCAATAAAAACTACCTTGGTACTTCAAAAAGTAGTAAATGACATGATGTTTCAAGACCATCCACATAAGCTATTAGTAAATTGTAAAACAAGTTGGCCACCTTTCTAAAGCTCCTTTGAGGTACTCATGATTAACTTCAAAGTGGTAGCAAGTGTACTCAGTCTCAGTGTAGGCATTAGAAGAACCTCCATGCTGCGAAAGGTAACTATCATACTGGAAAAAAAAGAGAGAAAAAATGGTATTTAAGAAACCAAAAAAACAACATTGCATAAGATAACATAAAAGCTGGTATATTTTTATGAAAAAAGTTATGAATTAGACAAATGCATAACATTACAACAAAATTTAAAGCAAGTAGCCAAAAGACTCATATTTACAAGAAAAACAAAAGGCTTTAGCTTTTTCTGCCAAACATCTCTTGGAGAATTCATGATGGCAAAGGTATCACCTTTTGTAAAGATAAATCAATTTCAGACTGCCCACTTGTTATTCAAATCAGAGATCGTTATAACTTTGCCAGGAATTTAACTGGTAGCTTCTTATCATTCTAGTGGAGTTGATCGGTAACTCTTTGGAAAGATACCACACAAGGATAGCTTGATCATGAAATTTACAACCCTTTTTGGCTTCCACCCTCAACAGATTGATGGGGGTAAAAAAAAAATGTTTTGATGGGGGTAATCGTACATATAATTGCTCTTGAATTAGAAATTATTTGTTCCTCCCAAAACTAAAGCTCTTTTAAGGTTTCCTTTTAAGAGGAAAATCCCTAGCAAGGTCAATATTAACACATTATTATATGCACAAAATACAAGAAAATATATTAGGAAAACATAAATTAAGATATGGACATAACTAAAACAATATTAACACAGATGATTTGTGTTTCCAATGAATAAAAACTATCATATTTGCATCATTTTGTATGGAATATAAGAAATCAGCTCCAATGAATTATGTATTTAAGATTTGGCAACCAAAATATGGGCATAGCTATAGTGCTTTACGTAAAATAATACATGAACCATTACAACTAAGTTGGAGAACCCAAAGCAAAAGAAACTCATGATTTGCACCATCAGTAGTGGACATAATCTCTATATATAATAAGAGATTCTAGAAAAATATTAGACAATATGTCAGGTAAGGTAGTAAATGTAAATTTATAAGGAGACGAAAAAATAAAAGAACCCATGACCTTAGTAGTTAGTAGTAAGTTCATGAAATAAAGTTGAATCAAAAATATTAAACAGTAGGCTAATTACATTTGTTCATCATCAAATATAAGCTGCAGTGATCGTACTTATAACCAGGGGCCTAAAATTAGTAACTTCTCAGAATCTCCAAAGATCTAGTCAAATAATGTAAGTTTAAATTCAATATATTTGGATCCTGAAAAAATAGGAAGCTTCTAATTCAACCTAGGCAAAACAACTCCACTTTGTTTTACAGCAAGGCATAGATATTTAAGACATAAGAAGACCAAGGAAAGCCCAGAACAAATTAAATCTAAAGAATAGCCAGTAAAAAAGCAACAATGAAGAAGTCGAACACTAAAAACTGGAAACAAATATTGCAAAAGGCAAAGCACCATGTCATTCACCAAAGAACAATCGCAACATCAAGAGCCAACACTATGCCACAGTGCAATGCAGAGAAAAGAAACATAGTAGTCGAGGCCAATTATAGTGTAAAACTCCACAAGGAAGCAAGCAGCAATAACAATAGCCTCCACAATACATCCCCAAATCAGAAGTTGGTAGAAACAAAAATCAAAAGTGTTGGATTAGGGAATCAAAAACTCCAAATGGATGAAATCCAAGCTAATTAAGGCATCGTGCAGCAGTAATCAAACCCATTGAATGATGAAAACATTAAAGAATAAATTTGTTCTCGATAGGATCATCATTATAGACACATTTTACAAAAAAAAAAACTAGTAAAAATATAAACTAATATATGGAGACAACTAAAACAAATATTAACGCACATGTTTTGTGTTTCTAAAGAATAAAGACTCTTAGATTTACATTATTCTACACAGCTTGGAAAACTTTAGCTCCAACAAACTACGTATTTAATATTTGGCAATCAAATCTAGATATAATTGCAGTGCTTCATGTAAAACAACCTATAGATCACTAAAATAAATATTTCACATAATCTCCATACATATGATAGCTTTTAAACAAAATAACCAATATGACTAGTAAGGTGCTAGATGTAATGTTGAAGAAGAAAATAGAGAAGAATCCGGACATTTGTAACAAATTAAATCAAATTAGAGATATCGAATATTAGACTAATACCAGTACTTCATAAAATTTCTAATTTACTAGTCCCAATGAGTGGTAAGATAATATATATTAAACTAGTTAGCCTGATTATTTTGGTAGTTTCAAATGATATATCTGCTCCTATTTAGCATGTTCAACAACATTTGTAAAATTATTTCCTTACAAAATCTAAATCAGAGAATGGAATACGTCAACAGTTGATTTTAGTGATCATAAAAAGAATTTTATTCGCAGAAAAGCCCTGAGAATGCACAAATAGGCAACATTATTGGGATATTGCTGACTTGAGTAATAACAAGTGATGATATGAAGGTATAGAAACTTGAGAGTTCTGTTTGTCGTCCAACTAAAATTATGGGAAGATGAGAAACTAATAAAGATAACAAGATGCAAATAGAAAAAGATAAAAGATTAACAATATGACAAGGCACAGAAAGTATATTATTGAAAATATATCTTAAATTTATCTCTATATCAATTAAATTTCACACATTAAACGAAAACAACTGCATTTTATTTATACCATCCAAACTTGCAATAAAAAAATCAATAAACAATAGCTTCTAGAATTTGAAATTAAAATTAGATGATGATTAAGTTTAGACTTGAAATTGATAGTGACGACTATTGTTAATCACATAATTTCTTAGCCTGGATATCTACTAGTTGAAATCTAGATAGATATCAAAACTATTTTCTATATGAATTACGATAAATCACAATTTAGTGCAATTAATTTATGACTGGTCAAGTAATTATCTCTATCACTTTATCTCTCTTCCAGTGCAGAGTAAATGGACTAGATAGTCTTGTCTGAACTAAATTTAAACTCTAAAAATGATCATAAAAGATATTAAACAAACTACAAATTAAGATTAACTTAATTTAAATAGTAACTATTATGGTAAAGATCATGCAAACCTCATTTTCATCGGGAAATTCTGAACTCCCCATGAAAAGCATGTGTTCTGTAAAAAAGGAAAATAGTAAAAACTTAAACTAAGCCACGCAATGTTAAAATCATTATCAGAAAAATAAAACAATCACATTTAGCACAACCAGCACAACTTTTTATTAAATCAATTGAAAGATGATGATGCAACTATATAAACCTTAACAACATATTAGAAGGACAAGAACATTCAATGTAAAGTAAATGCAACCATATTCATTTAATACGGAGCCCTTTGAATCATTTTAGCATCATTCTTTTCTCTCTTCATTAATAAAATACATTTGAATGCCTTTAAAGACCCTAGATCTTGCTTGTCCCAAATGTCACCTGATAGGCAGTAAGCTACTAGACTTTTAAGTCAAGTTACAAAATTGACAGACAGATTTTTTCTTCACGTTCTTCACAAGCAAGCAGTCACCTCTAACGCTAAAAGGCGTTTGCTATTATGTTATCATGAAAACCATTTACAAACTTAGAAATTCTGGCATTGACTATATTACCATAAAGAGGAAGGCCAAACTTACCTCAAATAATTAAAAAGTACTCCCATTAAATGAAAATAATCAGTATATCATCTACAACTAAGGGCTCAATATATATTATGTTTGTTAATGAATATTATTTTAAGCAAGAAGTACACTAATATTAAAAATCATTTTAGTTTGTCCATAGATGAATGGTAAAATGCTGAAAAGTAGGCAGAAACTAAAGAGCTAGTAAAATAATACAAGGCTGTCTGCATCAGCACAATCCAAGTATAGACAATCAAACCTAAAAAATGTGCCAGACCCTGTGCCTTATAAGGATCAGAGAAGCTTCCCATTGCAACACACATTGCAGCGGCAGCCTGGACAAAACATGGAGAATTAGTCATTTTCATTAATATGCATATGTATAGAAAATAGGCAGCATTGTTATGAGCATATTACTATCCGTATGAAGCAATAAATTCTGAATTAAAATTCAAGCGACTTATCCAATAAATGTAAATCATCTATTGATATAAACAACAAAATTACCTACCTTTGTCATCAATAGAACTCTAGGAAGGCTTTTGCCCTTGCAAATGTAGAACCAAGTCCTGACATTATTACAAATACCCACAGAGAGATCAAAACATCTAAAGATCTATATGTTATTGCAACAGAGGATCATTGCTAACCTACACTTAAAACTCACTGACTCAGAGGCGTTTTGAATAAGTAAAATTTCATTAAACCGTTCCTCCAACTCTAGAATTTTTCTCTTAAGCAGTAAGTCATCTACATAAACTTTAATTTTTTGCTCATTTTGACTTTTGAACACAATTTATTATTCTCTAATAAGTTGTCGTTGCACTTCTCAATTCAATTTATGAAAATTTTCTTCTTGCAATAGACAGTATGTATCCTTATCTAAAGGCAATCCAAAAAGACGCCGAGAAATATCATTACAAAGAAGCTGACTAATGCATCAAGTTGTGGAAGCAGTTACCAACCCTTTGGGCAGACCAGTTTCAAATTCATGAACATCCTTCACTCTCCATTCAATTTTTGAGCCATCACCTTATTTGAAATCCAAGCAGAGAATACAATATTCCCCAAATGAAGCTAGCCTCCAACAATTTCTAGATTTCACAGTGAATATATTCAACCAACGTTAAATCAACTTTGTGAATTCTTTGTTTTATTGGTTTCTCTATCTTGTCAACATTGAGCTTATGACATGCAACGTTAATACGTACTATTGATTTTTCTACAATAGGCCATGCAAAAACTACGTAGTTAGTGCCAAGAGTATTAATGAGTTCATCCTTCTGCACTAGATCAAAGGATGTGATGATTCAGAGGGTACAAATTTGATCATCTTTGCATAGGGTGATTCCTCAATCCTCAACAACCTCAGAGGTCTCAAGTTCAATGCCTCTTTGAATATCAAGTTATAGAACATCCTCCAATGTGTTTCCTATAACCTTCATTGTAGCATGGCCGAGATTGTATTTAAGTTCTTGCACATAGTGATTGTGCACCATCATGCAAGCCACTTTGTGGCAACATGATAGGTTGAAACTATAGACTTGAAAGTATTGAGAAGCAATTGACCAAATAGTCTGGTAAGTTATTGGGGCACCTATGATAAAGTCAACCACCGTTAAAATTTGATAAAAGCCTTCTCCCCAAATAATCAACGTCACAATCATTCATTTTTTTTCACTGCGTTCACCAGAGAAACCATGAAGCGATCTCAGAATAAGCGCCAAATTAAAAGGATCAAAATATTCATTTTTTCAAAAATATTTACTAAACTTCTCATATTTATAAGTACATTTCTAATTTGATAGTTTGTGATAAGATTCATGATGACAATCGCATCATTGTACATATTTATATTTATTGGTTTGTCATCATCTTTGACGATGATCTGCACCGATTCTACTAAAGGAGGTCATAAAGTCATGATAGCACACAGCTCACTATATCGTAGTCACTTAAGATCTATATATCTAGATTCTAGAAGCTGGCTCCTCCCAAAATAGTAGGTACAAGTTCATTGCGTTGTTCATCTACAAGTCACTTCTCAATATGCCATCCATGCTCAAGTAAAACAAAATTCAATCAAATTTTACCCAAAAATTAGCTCTTCATCAAGATTACGAAAATGTCCGCAATTCACATGATCTTTTAAAAATAAAAACTTTGATGGATCTTTGGCATGTGCTCCTGCCCTTATCGACTTTATACATTTAAAAAAAATTATTGGAGATCAACTCCAAGATTTTTTAATAGAATCACAATAAGAGTAAAGGTTTGGTATCAATGAAGTGGCAACAACTTATCTCGTCTGACATCATCGTTCTTCTCCAAATTATAACTCCCTTTTAAGGATGGAAGTTCAGATGTCGTAAACCTTTTCGTTGCTGATGTTGTGACTTCTTGGTCAACTAGTCCCAACTATTTTTAGTCCATCCTCATTGGTCCTATTGAAGTTGTTAGAAGTTTCCCACTAAACTAGAGTAATGAGGTTGAGAAGAAGCATTAATTACATGATTATGCTCCTCCATATCAATAAGACTATTAGTGTGCTCAAGTAGCTCAGTCAACATTCTCGCTTAGTACAAACCAAGTGCATAGCTAAATGGTCAATTTTGAAGTGTCTAAGTCAACAAGGCTTTGGCGAATGAAGTTATGAACTGATTCTTGAACTTGAAATTTGAGGTCATACGCCATTATGGGAGATGAAAAACCCATCTCAAGGGTACCTCCTTCAAAGTTACAATGAATAACTAGCACTTGAGTATGAATTTGATGTTAAGAAGAGAAGAATTTGATGCGAAGTAAGACCTACGACAGGGATTCAACTTTATCATAAGGATGCCTCCTTAAGTCTAATATTAAGAAGAGAAGTATTTGGTGGGATTCAACTTTCCTATATAAGACTTAAGGCAGGGGATTTTGAACTTTGATGGAGGTTAATCCTCTACAATCTCACTAGAGAAGACATCCCAAAATTGAGGTCGACATTTCACCACACAAAGAAGTTTGGGAGTTTCAACAGTGCTTTCTTCTAAGATATACATCACATCAATTATTGGGAAGAAGCGAGAGCCTAGAGACTCACTTGTCGTTGATGAATAAGAGAATCATCCTCTTATGGAGACTCAATTTGTAGAAAAGTTCTTAAATTTTGCTTAGAAATTCCTAGGATTATTCTTGTCAAATGATCCTCCATATGATTCAACTGCCTAGTAGTTACAAAATCCAACTTCTTAAGACTTGACATTTCTCACTTTCAGAAGCTCTATAACTTGGATTCTTGATCTTGATATTTTCATGCTAGTCATGCATTAAAAAATGTTGGATTCAAATCATTCATGAAGTGACAAGATCAGACCTAAGAGATTAAAAAGAGGAAGGAAAAGCTAAAGAAAGAGGCTTTGAGAATGCAATTGGATTTTTGTTAAAGAGTAAATGAGCGATGTCACATGATCCAATTAGAATGTGTTTGGCTAATCCTCTAACCTCTATGTATAGCTTTACATCAAGATTCAACAATACATGCGCAGCTACAATTGAGCAATATAAGTAAAATTATATATCAAGGCTTAATAACACTTACTTTAAAATTTTCTAAGTCTTATTGGCTAATTGTTAAGGTACTTAGGCAACACTTGATAAGTTTCAAAGTTGAGAACATCTTAATGAGAGTATATATCGTTTCCAAGTGACTTAATATCAAGAAGAGTATATTTAGGCTATTTAATGAGAATGATTCTCCGGATGAGGCAAATTTTTGGTGAATTAGTTCAAGTTTTGACATCTTATAGAGCCCAACTTGACTGCCTGGGTGTATTATATGTATAAAGTGTGCATAATTATATTCATGCATGTATTCTTGTAGGAGAAAATGTACATTAGTGACAAATATATGCTTTAAATTATATAATACTTTCAAATATGGTTCAGGTTAACAAATAAATCATTTTCATCTTAATAATAAGATGAATATAAAGCATACAAAAAAGTTTGGCACATTTACTTATATATATATATATATATATATATATATATATACAGGAGAGAGAGAGAGAGAGAGAGAGAGAGAGAAAGAAAGGGAGATTTGGGATCATAATAGGAGATCATCCTCCACTAAGTTTTATTTTTGCATCAACCGCTTTATATAATCTTCAAGCTTAAGAACATACAATTGATTTTGGTCTACAACATATTAATTACCTGTGAATTGAGTTTTATAAGTTTTTATGATGATTCAATCACTCGTTAAACCTAGGAAAAATACAAGAATGATAGGATGACATATTAAAAACTTTTAAAAGGCTAGTTTTTACATGTATATTTCACTAATCAAACCATCTAATACTAGCATGTATCATCAACCAATATACTTGATTCCAAGTTATTCCAAAAAATTTAAATTTTGAAATCACAACTATATATCATGAAAAAGTTGTTCCATTATGAAAATTTTGATATATTTGATTGATGATCAAACGGCCATTTTAGAACTTCTCTCCCACACAAACAAGCTAATGTTTCTTAAATCATACATCTCACTAGTGGTAATGATATTAAAGAGAATGGATAGTTATAATCTTGCATTTGAAGATGATAACATTACCAAAAGCTAATTATAATATAATAGATTTTAGAATATGAAAAAACAATTGTACCAAGAGTTTCCCATACAAAAATCCATTGAGAATGCAAATCATTTAATCAAAATAGCATATTATTTTTTTTAAAAACTACAATACATTTATATAAAAGTAAAAGAGAAATTAGTTGTAACATAAGACAATTAAATTAACTTGCAAATTTATTTTGACAAAATGTCATATTATATTTATTAATCCCAATGCTTTTTTTAGAGAGGAGCTCCTGATCAAATTTTTCCCATGACAACTATAGGGTTTTGGTATCCTATTTTAGGCAGTATTTAAGTAGAATTTAGCTGAAGTATTCACAAATAAATTTTTTATGATTTAGCAAGATTAGATTGCTGACATGCAAGAAAATCATTGATTTTAACCCTCTAAAATTTATTACTTATTTGGCATTGAATTTTTGGCAAGCTTTAAGCCTTTAACAAAGATTTATCTTAAATCCTACCAATCAAAAATGTTGGAGAGTTCAAATCCAACTATTTTGATCAATTTTATTTTAGTCATGTTATCTATTAAATCAAGTATTTGTTAAATCTCACAATTCACGAGATCTATCAAATATAGAAATTTCCCTCTCTCATAAATCGTATGTTCTAAAAAAAATATCCAAAATATTTACCAAGATTAACATTGCCATGTCAAATAGTTTTTAACTCACAATAATTTTCATATCAAAATTTACAATACTTACTAAAACCTACTTGAGTTAAAGCCTACTTGTAGCCAAATACCTTCTAAAAGTCTATTTGGAGAGCATTCAGACCGGCACAAAATCCTGTTTGACTTCTATTTACTTGTTTTTTTTCAAATATTTCTGTAGTGGGAATTCGCATTTTAAACTTAGATTTGCTAGAGTATAACAGTTCTGTCCGATTATTTCAAAAGAAAACTATTTATCATATTCAAAACAGTTTTTAAAAAACTATTTTACCCACAACTCTGCAACTACATTGAGACGTACCAAATATACCCTAAGGGGCTGTTGGGTGAAAGGATTTACTAAATCCTACAGCCAGCCAAACAATTCCCATGTTCTCAAACAATCTTTATATCCACGAAAAAGTAAATCAGGTTTCTACAATACAACCTTTTTGGTGAGAGTAGCACCTTTTTCGTCCTTCCCTCGCTCTTGCCTCCAGCACCTGCTTCGTCTTCCTCCTCTTCATCTTCTTCGTCGCAACTGTCCACTTCGTCGTCATCGCCATCATCCTCCATGTTGTCATCCTCTGAATCTAAGGCACGGGTTCGGGTATCCGCTTCGTATTCTCCCGGAAGGGCGACGTCGGGAAATATGTCGGGGTCATGAACGAGAACGGCTGTGAGGCCGTTGGCGAGATGAAGGATTCGATAAGTTCGCTGATCCGTCGGAGACTTTATCACTACGTTGTCCAGCGAACGAACCACCATTTTCGATCCCTTCTTTTCACACACACACACAAAACTCTTCACAGTAAATCTACGAATGCTAAATAGAAAAGCGAGCAGTATACGAAAGCAAGCTTTCTCGCTGCTGGTAGACGAAGGATACTTGCATCTGTGCCCCGCGAGAAATTATTGCGTGTGGAATCCGATCACAACCATGTTTTCGGGCTTGTGTGGAAAGGGTTAAACAGTTAATTGTCTTGTGTAAATCTCGTAAATCCGACCCGTCTTCCAGCCCGACCCGGGAGAAGGTTGGCGCTTCTTTTTTGAGAATTTAAGTCGTGCGCGAATCATCGCAATATATAAAGCTTAGAGCCAAAATTTTCGCAGAGAAGCCAAAAATTTTGCAGAGAAAATGCCGATGAAGATGCAGATTGATCTGGAGGAGGATGTTGGTTTTTATGAGCAGACAATTTTTTCGCAGGTCTCGGAGGAAGCCGATAACCTTGAGAATGCCGACGTCCCGGAAACAAGCGCACATGAAGCAGAACACGTAGAACCAGTGGGTTTGGACGAAAAGTTCAGCATCTCGGTAAAGTTCGCCTCCTTCAAGTTTTCTTTGTGCATTTATTGTGTTTAGCAAAGATGCGGTTTTTTATCAACAATGTGCATAATTTAAAATTGCAATTGATTTAAAAATAATACTCGATGTTGTCATCTTCTAAAGCATTATTGATCTAGGCTACAATAAGGATTTTGTAGTTCGATTTTCTTATTTCAAAGGTTTGTTGCGTATATATTTGCGTATATATTGCGTATATATTTGCGTATATATTGTGTATACATTGCGTATATATTGCGTATACCTTGCGTATGTGTTGCTTAATTGCTGCTTATCATTTGCGTATATGTTGCGTATTGGTTGCGTATTTTACCATTCACTTATTGCGTATTTCTCAGGATATTTATGTTAATGAGAAAGAAGCATACGAGGCTTATCGTTCTTATGGATATAATCTTGGTTTTAGTGTTCGTAAGGATCATCACAGTTACTGGCCAAATTCCAGAAATTTAAAATCCAAGGACTTTGTTTGTTCAAAAGTTTGTTTCAAGAAGTTGCCTGATCTTAATATCCAAAGGAAATATCGAAGATCAGATACTCGAACTGGTTGTCCAGCTATGGTTAGGTTTACAGTGGATGAAGCTGGATATTGGAAGGTGAAAAAATTTATTGAAAATCACAATCATGATTTGCCTAGGCCAGAAGACCGGCATCTTCTTAGATCATGCAGGAATATGTGTGATGAAAAAGCTTCTGTTCTTAAAGCAATGACAGATGCTGGGATAAGAACGATTGATGCATTTTCCTTCCTTGCTGATGAAGTTGGAGGTGTTGAAAATATTGGATTCACAAGGAGGGATGCGTACAACTTTATTCAAAAAATAAAAAGAGCTAAGATTGAACTTGGGGACACTAATACTTTAATTGAGTTATTTAAAGAACGACAACTTAATGATAACATGTTCTCTTGGGATGTCCAGAAGGATGAATTTGATAGATTGTTAAATTTTTGTTGGGTTGATGCGATTGGTAAGATAGATTATGACTGCTTTGGTGATGTGGTAATTTTTGATACAAGTTATAGGCTTAATAAGTATAATTTGGTATGTGCATCATTTGTTGGGGTTAACAATCATTGGCAAAACATTTTGCTTGGGGTGGCCTTCTTGTCCGAAGAGACAATTGAATCATTTACGTGGGTGTTTACAACTTTTGTTCGAATGATGGGTGATAAACAGCCAATAACAATATATACAGATCAAGACCAGGCAATGGCTAGGGCCATAGAAGTTGCACTACCTCACAGTCGTCATAGACTGTGCCAATGGCATATCCGAAAAAAGGCTCCATCAAAAGTATCGTGCTACAATACCAACAACAAAGTCAAAGGCCTCTTCAATAAGTGTTTGAGCAGATGTGACTCTGAGGAGGAATTTGAGAATGCATGGGCTGAATTGATCATACAAGGGAACCTCCAAGATCATGTTTGATTTCAGGATCTTTATAAGATAAGGAATAAGTGGTCAACTGCCTTCAATAAGGATTATTTTAGCATGGACATTCTATCCACACAACGTAGTGAGTCTACTAATAATGTGTGTCATGGCATTTCTAAGCCCACAAGTTCTTTAACTGATTGCTTTTTGGGTTTAGAGAAGTTGATGAGGAATTGGCGCCGGAATGAACAGGATGAGGATTATAGATGCAGTCACTCCGAAATAGAACCTGTAATAAAGAACTGCTCAATATTAAAGCAAGCTGCTCAATTTTATTCAAAGAAACTATATTCATTTTTTGAACAAGAATTTCTACAATGTGTAGGTGTAATGAGTGTAGAGCTTGAGTCTAGTGATTCTTCTAAATTTTTTGTCTATTACACAGAGACCAAGGATCACTCTAAACCATGGGTTGTTGATTTTGATGCACAAAATGGTAACATTCAATGCTCCTGCAGAAAGTTTGAAACGATGGGTTTATTGTGTTCTCACTGCATAATAGTTTTGAGGCAAATGACTATTGGGAAAATACCCGAGAAGTACCTACTGTTGCGATGGTCAGCACGAGCTCGACAAGATATATATGCTGGTCTAAATTTGAAAGAAAATTCTCAGAATAGCTCTGAAGCTAGTAGTGGATTCATATTCAGAAATTATATAAGCAGGTTTGCATATGAAATTAGCATACGAGCCCAGCTGAATGAGGGTGGTGAAGAATTCCTAATGGCTGCGATGAAGGATACATCTGTAAAACTCGATTTGGTTGTTTTTGGGAAGAGAAAGACATACAAGACTACACAGGGTGGCAGTGTACAACTGAAAGACCCTCTAAAGCGTAGGCCTAAAGGCATATCCAATGCTAGGCTGAAAAGCCACTGGGAAAAAAAGACAAAGAGTATGATATTTTTTTTTCTGAATAATTTTATTTATTGCCTATTTTGACATATTGTTATTATTTTTTTTAACAGGGAAAGCACCAATGAAGAAATACACAACAAAATTTGAGACTCCTTCAAGCATGCCCGAATGCTTAAGTGAGGATTTCATAAATTATGTACATTCCAAGCAACCATCAGATCAGCAGTGTAATTTCACAAGCATACCCGAATGCTTCACTGAGGACTTCATAAATGATGTATATTCCAGACAGGCATCTCCAGCTAAGCAGTACAATTTCTCAAGAATGCCCGAATGCTTTACGGTGGATTTCATATCACAAGCATGCCCGTCTAGTCAGGCATCAGTACAGCAGTTCACCAGCATACCTGAGTGCATGACAGACGATTTCATAGCCGGGGAACAGTCCAGTCAACCATCAGTAAAGCGAGCAAAGCATGCTAATTTCACAAGCATACCCAAATGCTTCAATGAGGAACACATAAAAGGTGTACGTTCCAAAAAGCCATCAGCAAAATACCTGAAGTTGATAATGGATATCATTAAAATAGAGAAATCTATGTTATAAGAATATTTGTATGATGGATATTTATTTGTAAGAATATTTGTTGATGGATATTTATTTGTAAGAAGATTTGTTTTAGCTGTCAAATTTAATTTGCGTATGTCCCGCGTATACAGCGCGTATGTCCCACGTATACAGCGCGTAAACATCGATTATGAATTTATGATCTCCTCTATTGCATTTCATAATGTTTTGAAGTCTCATTGGGAAATTCATACAAATCATTTTCAAACGATGCTAAAATGAGTATTTGAATGTTTCATACCGAAAGGATGCATCGAATCATTTAAATCCTAATTAATTTGATTTTTTTATCAAAAAACCAAGAACTGCCTTATGCGGATGGAATGCGTATGCCCTGCGTCTGGAGCGCGTACGAAAGGCGTATACTGTGCGTATTCATAAAACCTTAATGAAAACATTCTTAATCGATTTGAATTAAGAATCAGAGGTTGAAAAACCTATATTAGACGTTCCTTGTTGGTTTTATTGATAGGGAGTTGCATTCGAATTAATTTGACTCCACTCCACATACTCTAATGAATGCTCCACCATATGAGCATAACACCCACACTCTAGAACCATCACTTATGTAGCACAAGGGTGTACACAACCATCAAGTCTCATTGGGAAATTCAAACAAATCAATTTCCAAACGATGCTAAAATAAGTATTTGGATGTTTCATACCGAAAGAATGCATCGAATCATTTAAATCCTAATTAATTTGATTTTTTTATCAAAAAACCAAGAACTGCCTTATGCGTATGGAATGCGTATGACCTGCGTCTGGAACGCGTATGAAAGACGTATACTGTGCTTATTCATAAAACCTTAATGAAAACATTCTTAATCGATTTGAATTAAGGATCAGAGGTTGAAAAACCTATATTAGACGATCCTTGCTGGTTTTATTGATAGGGAGTTGCATTCGAATTAATTTGACTCCACTCCACATACTCTAATGAATGCTCCACCATAGGAGCATAACACCCACACTCTAGAACCATCACTTGTGTAGCACAAGGGTGTACACAACCATCAAGTCTCATTGGGAAATTCATACAAATCATTTTCAAACGATGCTAAAATGAGTATTTGAATGTTTCATACCGAAAGGATGCATCGAATCATTTAAATCCTAATTAATTTGATTTTTTTATCAAAAAACCAATAACTGCCTTATGCGTATGGAATGCGTACGACCTGTGTCTGGAACGCGTACGAAAGGCGTATACTGTGCGTATTCATAAAACCTTAATGAAAACATTCTTCATCAATTTGAATTAAGGATCAGAGGTTGAAAAACCTATATTAGACGATCCTAGCTGGTTTTATTGATAGGGAGTTGCATTAAAATTAATTTGACTCCACTCCACATACTCTAATGAATGCTCCACCATAGGAGCATAACACCCACACTCTAGAACCATCACTTGTGTAGCACAAGGGTGTACACAACCATCAAGTCTCATTGGGAAATTCAAACAAATCAATTTTCAAACGATGCTAAAATAAGTATTTGGATGTTTAATACCGAAAGAATGCATCGAATCATTTAAATCTTAATTAATTTGATTTTTTTTATCAAAAAACCAAGAACTGCCTTATGCGTATGGAATGCGTATGACCTGCGTCTGGAACGCGTACGAAAGGCGTATACTGTGCTTATTCATAAAACCTTAATGAAAACATTCTTAATCGATTTGAATTAAGGATCAAAGGTTGAAAAACCTATATTAGACGATCCTTGCTGGTTTTATTGATATGGAGTTGCATTCGAATTAATTGGATTATTGTTTAAAAAACCATGAACCATTGTCTGCGTATATACGTTGTATGAGCTGCGTCTGAAACGCATATGGTTCGCGTATAGAGTGCGTATTTTAAATTCCTCAGTATAATTTCTTAATCGATTTAAATGAATGATCAATGGTGAGAAACATTATATTCAACACATAGAATCTTTCTTAATTACAAGGAAAATATATCAGTTATGTACATAAATTTAAAATATAAAAGTTCATTTCATTGCAGCACAAAACAATCCGTATGCAAATTCTGCTCTATATTTGGGCATATTTTCTTGCCAATCCATTCTCTGCATCCAGCCGGAGTTGTTTTGTCGAACAATATTGTCCATGTATTTGCAGATGAACATACCACAATCTATATTGTTGGTCTGAAATGGCGCCTTCTTCATTGTCTTGAAACTCCATTTAGTGATATTTTGACGGAAGGCTTTTTTGTAATCCTTATTTAAACTTGTAATCTGAATAATATATGGAATAGAATTAAGTCAATTAAAAAAATAATCACGAAATTTGTAAACAATTCAAGGTTAGAATCAAACTCACTATCTTCATAGCAACACTTCTATGCATAGGGTTGGGTATGGAGTCGTAAAATTCCCACCTTTTCTGCTTTATGTAACCAACTAGAAGGGTCCAGTGCTCTCCGTGAATAATTGGATTAATTATAATACTGCTTGACTGAACAGATTTGTAGTCTATGTGCTCGAGGAACAATACTGATTTTACATCCTTTACCTTGTAATGCTGCAAACAATTAAATATAAGAATTAAATAGTTCAAATAAAAAATTATATATAAAATAAACTAGTATACTAACCCAATACATTGGTGAGATGTATAGATATTTTTGATACTGATCTGGTGAAATTTTAGACTTCTCATTTAGTAAAATGGCAAAAGCATCAATATGGTTATTGTCCATGTAACTGTCTGATAATATTTCGTCGATCATGCGTCTTGAAATCATGACGTTCCCATATTCAAAGACACACATGCTACTGAAATATTTAAACAAAAAATACGCATAAGGTACGCGCATTATACGCATAAAAAACACATTTAATACGCAAATCGTACGCACGTAATACGCACAAAGGACGCAAACCATACGCAAGTAATACGCATACCATACGCGCATTATACTAAAAAAAATTACCTGTCAAGATATTTCTTTATGTTGTCCCGAAGAAAAACTTCTTGCGCTAGACTCAACATTTCCACGCCTTTGTAATTAACTGTGGCACTTGCAGGGTAACCCTTTATTACAACATCATCAACATTGATTATTTCTGTAGTTTGAGGAACTTTATGGGGAACTTTTTGGAATGGAACAATTTCTTTCGAAGGTTGTTGTTATGGGGGTGCTTCTTTGGACTGTTCTTCTTGTGGGGGAGGTTCTTTGGACTGTTCTTCTTGGGGGGGAGGTTTTTTGGATTGTTCTTCTTGGGTGGGAGGTTTTTTGGACTGTTCTTCTTGGGTGGGAGCTTCTTTGACATGTTCTTTTTTGGGGGGATCTTCTTTGGCAGCTTCTTTGGACTGTTCTTGTTGGGGGGGGGGAGCTTCTTTGATAGGTTCTTCTTGCGGGGGAACTTCTTTGGTAATTACTTCTTGGGCAGTTTCTTCAGGGATGTGGTGTACCCTTTTCTGCTTCTTCTTCTTTTTTTGGCTTGATTTTCTCTCTAATTTATTCTTTTTGCTAACCCTTTTAGCAGCCTGGGTCATCTCAACATCATTCCTTTTTTCTGGGGCATCGGTCTTGGTGTGTTCAGATGATATCTGAATATTGTTGGGGGATGGAATTGTATGGGGAATGAATGATGAGGAGGAGTGAGCAGCTTGCTGATCAGGCTTAATAATTCCTTGGACAATGCAATTTTGGAGCTTCTCATCAATAAGATCAACTCTCTTCACAATTTGTTCAAAATTCTTCATCATTCTACCTTCAAATTCCTGGAAGAGGTTGACCATGGACTCCAGCACAATCCCTATTATTTTCTTTTCAAGTTCATCTAAGGGTTGGGGTTGGGGTTGGGTTTTCAAGGCGGATTTGGGCTGCAAAGGAGATTGTGGGGGGAGATGATGTTCAGGTGTATTAGTTTGAATGGGTGAAAGAGGGGTTGATGGATATTTCTTTACACCCAAGAGATCACATTCTTCAGGGGTTACTCCTTGGATGTTAACAAAAATCTGTGAAAAATTATTCTCAAATAAATACGCAATCTAAACGCAATCATATACGCAATATATACGTATTATATACGCATACTGTACGCACGACATACGCGTAGTATACGCAAACCGTACGCACGACATACGCGTAGTATATGCAAACAGTACGCAATATGTAAGCAAAATGTAAAACTTCTTACAATAAATACCTGTCTTCTGTTTAAATTAACAAATAATTTGTCAATCTTCTCAGTGTTATATACAATATCATCAGACCATTGAAGGAAACGGGGCCTTCTGTCAGGATACTTTGGGAGATGAATGGAAGTGTGCTCCAAAAATCAAACCTGCATAAAATTTAGATATTCTCAGTTAGTTTTAGCAAAACAATCAGTCAATTAAAATGTTTAATAAGAATTGTTTTAGCACTCACAATAAGCAGTGGCACAAATCCATTGACATAACCCGCTGGCCTGTTTTTTGAGATCTTCATAGCTACATTATTAAAATCTGTAACTAGGCATTCCCAAATTGCCCATGCCCAGTTAATTGATGAAAAATCATCAACATTATTTGCTATTGTCTTAAGCATCTTAAGAACTTTAAAGTTGCTTTGTTGGAAAAATAAATTAGAACACAAATACATAATAAATGTTTTCAACATGGTATCTGGGGAGCTTTCCCTAGTCAACTCAAACATTTCAGTCTTAATATCCTTTGAGCTGATTGTTGAAGTCGGCAAGGTCATCCAAGTAACCTCCTCTCCTCTATTTGGTAGTCCAGTGAGGAGGGCCACTTCATTAGCTGTGAAAGGGACAACATGGCCCTCTATAATGAAGCTTTGCTTTTCAATGTTCCACATTGTCAGCAGCTGGTAGATAAGTGGGGCATTTTGCTCAAATCCAGGAAATTGAAGAAATTGATAAATATTAAGTTCCTTTAATTTTTCTTCAATTTCAACAGGAATTATATCTGAAAATGTATCACACATTGTTCTGAAAGTTGAAACATAGCATTTATATGATATAGGACGGACGTAAATCTGCGTAGAATAAGAAACTATAATTAATTTAGAGAAGCATATTATAAGTACGCATATAAAACGCAACAAAAAATACGCATACCATGCGCAACGGGTACGCATACCATACGCGTTGTGTACGCATACCATACGCGTTGTGTACGCATACCATACGTGTTGTGTACGCATACCATACGCGTTGTGTACGCATACCATACGCGATATACGCAAAGGATGAGAAAAATATCATCAGAAATCTATGGTTTAGGGTACATTAATCATTTTTGTTTATTGGAAGTTTAGTTTTATGATTTAAAGATCAAAAGTACTTATTATAAAAAGTTAGGTTTTGTCTTCAACATATACGCAGAAAATAAATGAAGTTTACGCAGATTATATACATTGGGTACAAAGAAAATACGCAGAAAGAACGAGAATGGTGAGATAAATTTAAACTTTTATAGTTACTAGGAATGATTTAAATTTATTTTTTGGTTTCTTCAGCAAATACGCGTTGAATACCAAAGATATCCGTAGTTCATTTTATGTCAATGTAAGAATTTTCGCACCTTTCTCTTTGCAGGTGAATCCTTTTCCACGTCCATGATGAGAAGAAGAGATTGCTGGAAGAATTCAGCGAGAGTTTTTTGCTGGAAGCTCGGGAGTAATGGAGCGAATGGCCGAAATGTCAAATTTGGAAAATGTTAAAATTTTTCGCCTTTTTCTTTGTATATACTGGGCGGGCCTACAAACTAGTCGGGCCTTAACTTTCCACGTAAGCACGCCACGCGTTTTATTTTTATTGGCTACTGTTACAGACCGAACACATTGTTGTGATCGGATTCCACACGCAATAATTTCTCGTGCCCCGCTCGTCTCTTGAGAAATTATTGTGTGTGGAATCCGATCACAACATATGTTCGGTTGCTGATTAAACAGTCAATTGACTTGCGTAAACCTTGTAAACCCGACCCGTCTTCCATCCCGACCTGGGAGATTTAGGTTGGCGCTTCTTTTTTCAGAATTTAAGGTGCGCGCGAATCACCGTAATATATAACGCTTAGAGCCAAAATTTTCGCAGAGAAGCCAAAAATTTTGCAGAGACCTTGCCGATGAAGATGGAGATCGATCTGGAGGAGGATGTTGGTTTTTATGAGCAGACAATATTTTCGCAGGTCTCGGAGGAAGCCGATAACCTGGAGAATGCCGACGTCCCGGAAACAAGCACACATGAAGCAGAACACGTAGAACAAGTGGGACTGGACGAAAAGTTCAGCATCTCGGTAAAGTTCGCCTCCTTCCAAGTTTTCTTTGTGCATTTATTGTGTTTAACAAAGATGCGATTTTATATCAACAATGTGCATAATGTAAAATTGTAATTGATTTAAAAAGAATACTCGATGTTCTCTTCTTCTAAAGCATTATTGATCTAGGCTACAATAAGGATTTTGTAGTTCAATTTTCTTATTTTAAAGGTTTGTTGCGTATTATTTGCGTATGTATTGCGTATCTGTTTGATATACATTGAATATTTTCTGCGTAAACATTGCGTATATATTGCATATGTGTTGCTTAATTGCTTCTTATCTTTTGCGTATATGTTGCGTATTGGTTGCGTATTTTACCATTCACTTATTGCGTATTTCTCAGGATGTTTATGTTAATGAGAAAGAAGCATACGAGGCTTATCATTCTTATGGATATAATCTTGGTTTTAGTGTTCGTAAGGATCATCACAGTTACTGGCCAAATTCCAGAAATTTAAAATCCAAGGACTTTGTTTGTTCAAAAGCTGGTTTCAAGAAGTTGCCTGATCTTAATATCCAAAGGAAATATCAAAGATCAGATACTCGAACTGGTTGTCCAGCTATGGTTAGGTTTACAGTGGATGAAGCTGGATATTGGAAGGTGAAAAAATTTATTGAAAATCACAATCATGATTTGCCTAGGCCAGAAGACCGACATCTTCTTAGATCATGCAGAAATATGTGTGATGAAAAAGCTTCTGTTCTTAAAGCAATGATAGATGCTGGGATAAGAACAATTGATGCATTTTCCTTCCTTCTGATGAAGTTGGAGGTGTCGAAAATATTGAATTCACAAGGAGGGATGCGTACAACTTTATTCAAAAAATAAAAAGAGCTAAGATTGAACTTGGGGACACTAATACTTTGATTGAGTTATTTAAAGAACGACAACTTAATGATAACATGTTCTCTTGGGATGTCCAGAAGGATGAATTTAATAGATTGTTTATTTTTTTTTGGGTTGATGCGATTGGTAAGATAGATTATGACTGCTTTGGTGATGTGGTAATTTTTTATACAAGTTATAGGCAGTATAATTTGGTATGTGCACCATTTGTTGGGGTTAATAATCATTGGCAAAATATTTTGCTTGGGGTGGCCTTCTTGTCCGAAGAGACAATTGAATCATTTACGTGGGTGTTTACAACTTTTGTTCGAATGATGGGTGATAAACAGCCAATAACAATATATACAGATCAAGATCAGGCAATGGCTAGGGCCATAGAAGTTGCACTACCTCACAGTCGTTATAGACTGTGCCAATAGCATATCCGTAAAAAGGCTCCATCAAAAGTATCGTGCTACAATACCAACAACAAAGTCAAAGGCATCTTCAATAAGTGTTTGAGCAGATGTGACTCTGAGGAGGAGTTTGAGAATGCATGGGCTGAATTGATCATACAAGGGAACCTCCAAGATCATGTTTGGTTGCAGGATCTTTATAGGATAAGGAATAAGTGGTCAACTGCCTTCAATAAGGATTATTTTAGCATGGACATTCTATCCACACAACGTAGGGAGTCTACTAATAATGTGTGTCATGACATTTCTAAGCCCACAAGTTCTATAACTGATTGCTTTTTGGGTTTAGAGAAGTTTATGAGGAATTGGCGCTGGAATGAACAGGATGAGGATTATAGATGCAGCCACTCCGAAATAGAACCTGTAATAAAAAATTGCTCAATATTAAAGCAAGCTGCTCAATTCTATTCAAAGAAATTATATTCATTTTTTGAACAATAATTTTTACAATGTGTAGGTGTAATGAGTATAGAGCTTGAGTCTAGTGATTCTTCTAAATTTTTTGTCTATTACACAGAGACCAAGGATCACTCTAAACCATGGGTTGTTGATTTTGATGCACAAAATGGTAACATTCAATGCTTCTGCAGAAAGTTTGAAACGATGGGTTTATTGTGTTCTCACTGCATAATAGTTTTGAGGCAAATGGATATTGGGAAAATCCCCGAGAAGTACCTACTGTTGCGATGGTCTGCACGAGCTCAACAAGATATATATGTTGGTCTAAATTTGAAAGAAAATTCTCAGAATAGCTCTGAAGCTAGTAGTGGATTCATATTCAGAAATTATATCAGCAGGTTTGCATATGAAATGAGCATACGAGCGCAGCTGAATGAGGGTGGTGAAGAATTTCTAATAGCTGTGATGAAGGATACATCTATAAAACTTGATTTGGTTGTTTTTGGGAAGAGAAAGACATACAAGACTACACAAGGTGGTAGTGTACAACTGAAAGATCCTCTAAAGCGTATGCCTAAAGGCATATCCAATGCTAGGCTGAAAAGCCACTGGGAAAAAAAGACAGAGTATGATATTTTATTTTCTGAAAAATTTTATTTATTGCCTATTTTGACATATTGTTATTAATTTTTTTAACAGGGAAACCACCAATGAAGAAATACACAACAAAATTTGAGACTCTTTCAAGCATGCCCGAATGCTTAACTGAGGATTTCATAAATTCTGTACATTCCAGTCAGGCATCTCCAGCTAAGCAGTACAATTTCTCAAGAATGCCCGAATGCTTCATGGAGGATTTCATATCACAAGCATGCCCGTCTAGTCAGGCATCAGTACAGCAGTTCACTAGCATGCCTGAGTGCATGACAGACGATTTCATAGTCGGGGAACCGTCCAATCAACCATCAGTAAAGCGAGCAAAGCATTCTAATTTCACAAGCATACCCAAATGCTTTACTGAGGAACACATAACAAGTGTACATTCCAAAAAGCCATGAGCAAAATACCTGAAGTTGATGATGGATATCATTAAAATAGAGAAATCTATGTTATAAGAATATTTGTATGATGGATATTTATTTGTAAGAATATTTGTTGATGGATATTTATTTGTAAGAATATTTGTTTTAACTGTCAATTTTAATTTGCGTATGTCTTGCGTATACAGCGCGTATACAACACGTAAACAACGCGTATAGAAACATATACAGATCGCTTATTCAATGTTTCTGAAAATGCAATATATTTTCAATTATTACTAAATAATTTTAACCCATTATGAATTTATGATCTCCTTTATTGCATTTCATAATGTTTTGAAGTAACATTATTGCTTTGAATGAATTTTTTGCTCAATATAAGAAAATGCAGTCGTGTACGTATTTTATGCGTATGATCTGCGTCCTTAACCCGTCTAGTTTGCGTAAATAGTGCGTACTAAACTCATACCCATGTTAACATTCCTAATCGAATAAATTGAGTATTTGAATGAGTATTTGAATGTTTCATACCGAAAGAATGCATCGAATCATTTAAATTCTAATTAATTTGATTTTTTTATCAAAAAACTAAGAACTGTCTTCTGCGTTTGTACTGCGTATTACCTGCGTCGGGATCGCGTATGCAATGAGTATACTCTGCGTACTTATAAAACATTAATGAAAACCTTCTTAATCGATTTGAATTAAGGATCAATGGTGGAAAACCCTATATTCGATGATCCTTGCTGGTTTTATTGATGACGAGTTGCATTCGAATTAATTGGATTTCTTATTATAAAACCATGAACCGTTGTCTGCGTATATACGTTGTATGAGCTGCGTCTGAAATGCATATGGTTCGCGTATAGAGTGCGTATTTTAAATTCCTCAGTATAAATTTCTTAATCGATTTAAATGAATGTTCAATGGTGAGAAACATTATATTCAACACATGGAATCTTTCTTAATTACAAGGAAAATATACCAGTTATGTACATAAATTTAAAATATAAAAGTTCATTTCATTGCAGCATAAAACAATCCGTATGCAAATTCTGCTCTATATTTGGGCATTTTTTCTTACCAATCTGTTCTCTGCATCCAGCTGGAGTTGTTTTGTCGAACAATATTCTCCATGTATTTGCAAACGAACATACCACAATCTGTATTGTTGGTCTGAGTTGGCGCCTTCTTCATTGTCTTGAAACTCCATTTAGTGATATTTTGATGAAAGGCTTTTTTGCAATCCTTATTTAAACTTGCAATCTGAACAATATATGAAATAGAATTAAGTCACTTAAAAATAATCACGAAATTTGTAAACAATTCAAGATTAGAATCAAACTCACTATCTTCACAGCAACACTTCTATGCATAGGGTTGGGTATGGAGTCGTAAAATTCCCACCTTTTCTGCTTTATGTAACCAGCTAGAAGGGTCCAGTGCTCTCCGTGAATAATTGGATTAATTATAATACTGCTTGACTGAACAGAATTGTAGTCTATGTGCTCGAGGAACAACACTGATTTTACATCCTTTACCTTGTAATGCTGCAAAAAATTAAATATAAGAATTAAATAGTTCAAATAAAAAATTATATATAAAATAAATTAGTATACTAACCAAATACATTGATGAGATGTATAGATATTTTTGATACTGATCTGGTGAAATTTTAGACTTCTCATTTAATAAAATGGCAAAAGCATCAACATGGTCATTGTCCAGGTAACTGTCTGATAATATTTCGTCAATCATGCGTCTTGAAATCATGACGTTCCCAGATTCAAATACACACATGCTACTGAAATATTTAAACAAAAAATACGCATAAGGTACGTGCATTATACGCATAACAAACACATTAAATACGCAATCCGTACGCACAGAGGACGCAAACCATACGCACATAATACGCATACCATACGCGCATTATACTAAAATAAAATACCTGTCAAGATATTTCTTTATGTTTTCCCGAAGAAAAACTTCATGCACTAGACTCAACATTTCCACGCCTCTGTAATTAACTGTGAGACTTGCAGGGTAACCCTTTATTACAACATCATCAACATTGATTATTTCTGTAGTTTGAGGAACTTTATGGGGAACATTTTGGAATGAAACAATTTCTTTCGAAGGTTCTTGTTGTGGGGGGCCTTCTTTGGACTGTTCTTCTTATGGGGGAGGTTCTTTGGACTGTTCTTCTTGTGGGGGAATTTTTTTGGACTGTTCTTCTTGGGGGGGGGGGGGGAGCTTCTTTGACATGTTCTTCTTCGGGGGGATCTTCTTTGGACTGTTCTTGTTGGGGGGAGCTTCTTTAATAGGTTCTTCTTGCGGGGGAACTTCTTTGGTAATTACTTATTGGGCAGTTTCTTCAGGGATGTGGTGTACCCTTTTCTGCTTCTTCTTTTTTTTGGCTTAATTTTATCTCTAATTTATTCTTTTTGCTAACCCTTTCAGCAGCCTGGGTCATCTCAACATCATTCATATTTTCTGGGGCGTCGGTCTTGGTGTGTTCAGATGATATTCGAATATTGTTGGGGGATGAAATTGTATGGGGAATGAATGATGAGGAGGAGGGAGCAGCTTGCTGATCAGGCTTAATAATTCCTTGGACAATGCAATGTTGGAGCTTCTCATCAATAAGATCAACTCTCTTCACAATTTGTTCAAAAGTCTTCCTCATTCTAGCTTCAAATTCCTGGAAGAGGTTGACCATGGACTCCTGCACAATCCCTATTATTTTCTTTTCAAGTTCATCTAAGGGTTGGGGTTGGGTTTTCAAGGCGGATTTGGGCTGCAGAGGAGATTGTGGGGGGAGATTGTGAGACCTCGTTCCTTTGCTGTAGCTGCTGGAAAAGTGATTTTTCCCCAGGATCGGCCGGGACGAAGTTGAGATCGTCCAGGCCGATCAGTGCATTGAAAACAGCTGATTTCTGGAGTGTTCTGGAATGATTTCTGGACAGGATCGTCCAGGACGATATTGAGATCGTCCGGGACGATCGGCACTGTTCACAATACCGTCTTGATCATCGCCCTGGGAATGGTCCAGGATGATCAAAATTGGTCTGATCATCCCGGGACGATCGGGCGATCGGCCAGGCCGATCTGTGTATGATATAAGGAAATGAAGTCGTTTTGAGGAGAGAGAAAATCATTTTTATAAAACGAAAATATCTGAGGAGAGAGAAAGAGCGGAAAAGCAAAGGAAGAAGTCCGATTTCGGGGCCCGCGGAGCGATTTTTGTCGTTCGTTGCTGTTGGATATTTTGTTTGTCTCGCTGTAAGGACTCCGAACCCTACTTCTGTTTTCGAAGATTTTGAGGTTTTGTAAAATGGTGCTCAGATTTGTGTTTTTGTAAGTGATTTTCGTACCCGGTTTGGTACTGGCGAAGATTTCACCGCATAACTTTTGGTATGTTGTAGATGTGATTATTCTGCACGTTTTGATTATTTATTGGCAGATTTCGTCCGGTCCGTTTTGGTTTGGCGGGGTTTTATTTTGACTGCAATTTATTATGATGTCCGAATTGGTTTGAGCAGTAGAAGAATAGTCTTATAATGTTGTTGTGTACGTTCTGTATTAATTTGGTGAATTGTGATTTTTGGAGATTTCTGTGTAAATTCTGTAGACTGCCGTTTCTCTGCCCAATTTTCGTACGATTTCTGATTTTCCCGGAATTGATAGATTGAATTGATATGTATATGACTATTGATATGATTATTCTAGATTTCTCTATTTTTGCTTATTGCATCGATTATTGCATTGATTGATTGATTCTGAAAGACAAGTGGAAACTTGGTTGAACGTTGGTCATAGAAACCAACGTATGGATAACTACAACAGCATCATTGAACAATTGATAACTACAACAGCATCATTGAACGATTGATAACTACAACAGCATCATTGAACGATTGATAACTACAACAGCATCATTGATAATAGCTAGTGTTTGTGCTTGTCGAGTAAGACCATTGTATGAAATTGTATGTATATGATATTGCATCGCATAGATTTCCTGATCTGTATTGATTTATTGATTTCGGATCGATTTATTGATATTGATGGATTTATTGAATTGATTTATTACTGAACGGATTTATTGATTTATCGTATTGATTTCCAATTGATATTATCGATTGCTATGATAGAGATTGTAGAGAATGGGTTGACGCATTGATTTTGAGCTTTATGGATTTTCTACTGGTTATTAATTTTATTGATTTCCGTTTCGTATTGATCACTGTATTGCATTGACTCATTGACCATGTTCGACTGATTGATTTGACTTGAGTTGATTAACCTGCATATTGTTTTCAGTGTCGTGCTTTGATTTCAGTTGTAGGCTTTGGTGACCTGCTGGGCTTTATAAGCTCATTATATGTGGTTAATGATTTCAGGTGCAGAGCCTCCAGCTTGAAGATCTTTCCGCCGAGTTCTGTAGCTTTTTCTTTTGTAGCCTGTATGGCTAGTGTAGTGTTCTCTTTTGACTGTACTTTGACTGTTGTATTATTTGTGAATTATAGTATTCGCTGCTGTTTCTTTTCTGTAATATAATTATCTCTGGCTCTGGATATATATATGTATGTATGGATTGATATGAACAACAGATGAGGAAACCGATAGAAAGAAAAGAGAAAAAAAAGAGGCAATAGAACAATCAGATGAATCCTTTCGCTACACGGATCTTGGGGTCGTTACAAGTGGTATCAGAGCAAGTGTAGTGAAAAGGATTAGATTATATCCAGAGTTGATGATTGCGTTATTTGATTTGTTTTGTTATACGTATTTGATTTTCGCGATTTTGATTCGAATGATTTGTATTGATCAGGCCAATGGATCCGAAAGGAAAGAAAGTTGAGTATGCTACTGATCTCCCACTCACATCTGCAAATATGAATAAGTTTGCTGACATGGTCGCTCAGATGGTGAGTGACAAATTAGCGAAACGCTTTGGCCGTAGCAAGAAAAGTGGGGAAGGTAGCAGAGCAAGCTTTAATGTTTGTAAATGTTTGGGAAAAGACATTCGGGACAATGTTATCGGAGGACTGGGCAATGTTACCGATGTGGTGGATATGAACATAGAATGACGGAATGCCCAAGTCCTGAACTTAAGCAAGGACCTGTTCCGATGGTTCCGATTGCTCCGACTGTTCTGACTGCTTTGATTGGAAATGAGCAAGAGATGGGGGAGGATGCACCAGGAATGCCTGTAAATGTGACTGGTACGAGTTTCGCTTATCGTCTGTTTCGTTGTGATTTGCGCGATTTATTGAGTGCTTGGCTTAGCTCTGTTTTGTTTCATTTTGCTTTTGTTTTGCTCTATACCCTTAGGGAAATGTCGGGACAACATTTTTCTAAGGTGGGGAGATTGTGAGACCTCATTCCTTTGCTGTAGCTGCTGGAAAAGTGATTTTTCCCCAGGATCGGCCGGGACGAAGTTGAGATCGTCCAGGCCGATCAGTGCATTGAAAACAGCTGATTTCTGGAGTGTTCTGGAATGATTTCTGGACAGGATCGTCCAGGACGATATTGAGATCGTCCGGGACGATCGGCACTGTTCACAATACCGTCCTGATCATCGCCCTGGGAATGGTCCAGGACGATCAGAATTGGTCTGATCGTCCCGGGACGATCGGGCGATCGGCCTGGCTGATCTGTGTATGATATAAGGAAATGAACTCGTTTTGAGGAGAGAGAAAACCATTTTTATAAAACGAAAATATCTGAGGAGAGAGAAATAGCGAAAAAGCAAAGGAAGAAGTCCGATTTCGGGGCCCGCGGAGCGATTTTCGTCGTTCGTTGCTGTTGGATATTTTGTTTGTCTCGCTGTAAGGACTCCGAACCCTACTTCTGTTTTCGAAGATTTTGAGGTTTTGTAAAATGGTGCTCAGATTTGTGTTTTTGTAAGTGATTTTCGTACCCGATTTGGTACTGGCGAAGATTTCACCGCATAACTTTTGGTATGTTGTAGATGTGATTATTCTGCACGTTTTGATTATTTATTGGCAGATTTTGTCCGGTCCGTTTTGGTTTGGCGGGGTTTTATTTTGACTGCAATTTATTATGATGTCCGAATTGGTTTGAGCAGTAGAAGAATAGTCTTATAATGTTGCTGTGTACGTTCTGTATTAATTTGGTGAATTGTGATTTTTGGAGATTTCTGTGTAAATTCTGTAGACTGCCGTTGCTCTGCCCGATTTTCGTACGATTTCTGATTTTCCCGTAATTGATAGATTGAATTGATATGTATATGACTATTGATATGATTGTTCTAGATTTCTCTATTTTTGCTTATTGCATCGATTATTGCATTGATTGATTGATTCTGAAAGACAAGTGGAAACCTGGTTGAACGTTGGTCATAGAAACAAACGTATGGATAACTACAACAGCATCATTGAATGATTGATAACTACAACAGCATCATTGAACGATTGATAACTACAACAGCATCATTGAACGATTGATAACTACAAAAGCATCATTGATAATAGCTAGTGTTTGTGCTTGTCGAGTAAGACCATTGTATGAAATTGCATGTATATGATATTGCATCGCATAGATTTCCTGATCTGTATTGATTTATTGATTTCGGATCGATTTATTGATATTGATGGATTTATTGAATTGATTTATTATTGAACGGATTTATTGATTTATCGTATTGATTTCCAATTGATATTATCGATTGCTATGATAGAGATTGTAGAGAATGGGTTGACGCATTGATTTTGAGCTTTATGGATTTTCTACCGGTTATTAATTTTATTGATTTCCGTTTCGTATTGATCACTGTATTGCATTGACTCATTGACCATGTTCGACTGATTGATTTGACTTGAGTTGATTAACCTGCATATTGTTTTCAGTATCGTGCTTTGATTTCAGTTGTAGGCTTTGGTGACCTGCTGGGTTTTATAAGCTCATTATATGTGGTTAATGATTTCAGGTGCAGGGCCTCCAGCTTGAAGATCTTTCCGCCGAGTTCTGTAGCTTTTTCTTTTGTAGCCTGTATGGCTAGTGTAGTGTTCTCTTTTGACTGTACTTTGACTGTTGTATTATTTGTGAATTATAGTATCCGCTGCTGTTTCTTTTCTGTAATGTAATTATCTCTGGCTCTGGATATATATATGTATGTATGGATTGATATGAACAACAGATGAGGAAACCGATAGAAAGAAAAGAGAAAAAAAAGAGGCAATAGAACAATCAGATGAATCCTTTCGCTACACGGATCTTGGGGTCGTTACAAGTGGTATCAGAGCAAGTGTAGTGAAAAGGATTAGATTATATCCAGAGTTGATGATTGCGTTATTTGATTTGTTTTGTTATACGTATTTGATTTCTGCGATTTTGATTCGAATGATTTGTATTGATCAGGCCAATGGATCCGAAGGGAAAGAAAGTTGAGTATGCTACTGATCTCCCACTCACATCTGCAAATATGAATAAGTTTGCTGACATGGTCGCTCAGATGGTGAGTGACAAATTAGCGAAACGCTCTGGCCGTAGCAAGAAAAGTGGGGAAGATAGCAGAGCAAGCTTTAATGTTTGTAAATGTTGTGAGAAAAGACATTCAGGACAATGTTATCGGAGGACTGGGTAATGTTACCGATGTGGTGGATATGGACATAGAATGACGGAATGCCCAAGTCATGAACTTAAGCAAGGACCTGTTCCGATGGTTCCGATTGCTCCGACTGTTCCGACTGCTCTGATTGGAAATGAGCAAGAGATGGGGGAGGATGCACCAGGAATGCCTGTAAATGTGACTGGTACGAGTTTTGCTTATCGTCTGTTTCGTTGTGATTTACGCGATTTATTGAGTGCTTGGCTTAGCTCTGTTTTGTTTCGTTTTGCTTTTGTTTTTCTCTGTACCCTTAGGGAAATGTCGGGACAACATTTTTCTAAGGTGGGGAGATTGTGAGACCTCGTTCCTTTACTGTAGCTACTGGAAAAGTGATTTTTCCCCAGGATCGGCCGGGACGAAGTTAAGATCGTCCAGGCCGATCAGAGCATTGAAAACAGTAGATTTCTGGAGTGTTCTGGAATGATTTCTGGACAGGATCATCCAGGACGATATTGAGATCGTCCGGGACGATCGGCACTGTTCACAATACCGTCCTGATCATCGCCCTGGGAATGGTCCAGGATGATCAAAATTGGTCTGATCATCCCGGGACGATCGGGCGATCGGCCAGGCCGATCTGTGTATGATATAAGGAAATGAATTCGTTTTGAGGAGAGAGAAAATCATTTTTATAAAACGAAAATATCTGAGGAGAGAGAAAGAGCGGAAAAGCAAAGGAAGAAGTCCGATTTCGGGGCCCGCGGAGCGATTTTCCTCGTTCGTTGCTGTTGGATATTTTGTTTGTCTCGCTGTAAGGACTCCGAACCCTACTTCTGTTTTCGAAGATTTTGAGGTTTTGTAAAATGGTGCTCAGATTTGTGTTTTTGTAAGTGATTTTCGTACCCGGTTTGGTACTGGCGAAGATTTCACCGCATAACTTTTGGTATGTTGTAGATGTGATTATTCTGCACGTTTTGATTATTTATTGGCAGATTTCGTCCGGTCCGTTTTGGTTTGGCGGGGTTTTATTTTGACTGCAATTTATTATGATGTACGAATTGGTTTGAGCAGTAGAAGAATAGTCTTATAATGTTGCTGTGTACGTTCTATATTAATTTGGTGAATTGTGATTTTTGGAGATTTCTGTGTAAATTCTGTAGACTGCCGTTGCTCTGCCCGATTTTCGTACGATTTCTGATTTTCCCAGAATTGATAGATTGAATTGATATGTATATTACTATTGATATGATTGTTCTAGATTTCTCTATTTTTGCTTATTGCATCGATTATTGCATTGATTGATTGATTCTGAAAGACAAGTGGAAACCTGGTTGAACGTTGGTTATAGAAACCAACGTATGGATAACTACAACAGCATCATTGAACGATTGATAACTACAACAACATCATTGAACGATTGATAACTACAACAGCATCATTGAACGATTGATAACTACAACAGCATCATTGATAATAGCTAGTGTTTGTGCTTGTCGAGTAAGACCATTGTATGAAATTGCATGTATATGATATTGCATCGTATAGATTTCCTGATCTGTATTGATTTATTGATTTCGGATCGATTTATTGATATTGATGGATTTATTGAATTGATTTATTATTGAACGGATTTATTCGTTTATCGTATTGATTTCCAATTGATATTATCGATTGCTATGATAGAGATTGTAGAGAATGGGTTGACGCATTGATTTTGAGCTTTATGGATTTTCTACCGGTTATTAATTTTATTGATTTCCGTTTCGTATTGATCACTGTATTGCATTGACTCATTGACCATGTTCGACTGATTGATTTGACTTGAGTTGATTAACCTGCATATTGTTTTCAGTGTCGTGCTTTGATTTCAGTTGTAGGCTTTGGTGACCTGCTGGGCTTTATAAGCTCATTATATGTGGTTAATGATTTCAGGTGCAGGGCCTCCAGCTTGAAGATCTTTCCGCCGAGTTCTGTAGCTTTTTCTTTTGTAGCATGTATGGCTAGTGTAGTGTTCTCTTTTGACTGTACTTTGACTGTTGTATTATTTATGAATTATAGTATCCGCTGCTGTTTCTTTTCTGTAATGTAATTATCTCTGGCTCTGGATATATATATGTATGTATGGATTGATATGAACAACAGATGAGGAAACCGATAGAAAGAAAAAGAAAAAAAAGAGGCAATAGAACAATCAGATGAATCCTTTCGCTACACGGATCTTGGGGTCGTTACAGAGATGATGTTCAGGTGTGTTAGTTTGAATGGGTGAAAGAGGGGTTGATGGATATTTCTTTACACCCAAGAGATCAGATTCTTCAGGGGTTACTCCTTGGATGTCAACAAAAATCTGTGAAAAATTATTCTCAAATAAATACGCAATCTAAATGCAATCATTTACGTAATATATATGTATTATCTACGCAGTCTATACGTAATACATACGCACAACGTACGCAATACATACGCACTGTATACGCAAACCGTACGCAATATATAAGCAATATATAAAACTTTTCACAATAAATACTTGTCTTCTCTTTAAATTAACAAATAATTTGGCAATCTTCTCAGTGTTATACACAATGTCATCAGACCATCGAAGGAAACGAGGCCTTCTCTCAGGATACTTTGGGAGATGAATGGAAGTGTGCTCCAGGAACCAAACCTGCATAAAATTGAGATATTCTCAGTTAGTTTTAGCAAAACAATCAGTCAATTAAAATGTTTAATAAGAATTGTTTTAGCACTCACAATAAGCAGTGACACAAATCCATTGACATAACCCGCTGGCCTGTTCTTTGTGATATTCATAGATACATTATTAAAATCTTCAACCAGGCATTCCCAAATTGCCCATGCCCAGTTAATTGATGAAAAATCATCAACATTATTTGCTATTGTCTTTAACATCTTTGGCACTTTAAAATTGCTTTGTTGGAAAAATAAATTAGAACATAAATACATAATAAAAGTTTTCAACATATGCTATGGGGAGCTTTCTCGTGTCAACTCCAGCATTTCAGTCTTAATATCCTTTGAAGTGATTGTTGAAGTTGGCAAGGTCATCCAAGTAATCTCCTCACCTCTGTTTGATAGACCAGTCAGGAGGGCCACTTCATCAGCTGTGAAAGGGACAACATGACCCTCTATAATGAAGCTTTGCTTTTCAATGTTCCACATTGTCAGCAGCTGGTAGATAAGTGGGGCGTTTTTCTCAAATCCAGGAAATTGTAGAAATTGGTAAATATTAAATTCCTTCAATTTTTCTTCAATTTCAACATGAATTATATCTGAAAAGGTATCACACATTGTTCTGAAAGTCGAAACATAGCATCTATATGATATAGGACGGACGTAAATCTGCGTAGAATAAGAAACTATAATTAATTTAGAGAAGCATATTATACGCAATAAAGTATGCATATAAAAAGCAATAAAATACGCAACGTGTACGCATACCATACGCATACCATACACAACGTATACGCATACCATACGCAACGTGTACGCATACCATACGCAAATTATGTAAAGGATGAGAAAAATATCAGCAGAAATATAGAGTTTATTGAATACTAATCGTTTTTCTTTATTGGAAGTTTAGTTTTATGATTTAAAGATCCAAAGTACTTATTATAACATGTTAGGTTTTTTCTTCAACATATACACAAAAAATAAGGGAAATTTACGCAGATTATACACATTGTGTACAAAGAAAATACGCAGAAAGAAAGAAAATGGTGAGATAAATTTAAACTTTTATAGTTACTCAGAGTGATTTAAATTTATTTTTTGGTTTCTTTAGCAAATACGCGTTGAATACCAAAGATATTCGTAGTTCATTTTATGTCAATGTAAGAATTTTTGCACCTTTCTCTTTGCAGGTGAATCCTTTTCCACGTCCATGATGAGAAGAAGAGATTGCTAAAAGAATTCAGCGAGAGTTTTTTACTGGAAGCTCGGGAGTAATGGAGCGAATGGTCGAAATGTGGAATTTGGAAAATGTTAAATTTTTATGCCTTTTTCATTGTATATACTGGGTGGGCCTACAAACTAGTCGGGACTTACCTTTCCACGTAAGCTCGCCACGCGTTTTATTTTTATTGGCTACTGTTACAGACCGAACACATCGTTGTGATCGGATTCCACACAGAATAATTTCTCCGTCTCTTGAGCACTTGGAAAGCGCTAGGTCGGGTCGCAAGTACAGTGCTACGTTCGTCGGGCTCGGCCGTCCTACTCAAATCTAGCTTAGCAAGACTAGTGGAGCACGTGAGTGTTCATATTTAAGTAGGGGTGTAAATATCATATCATAGTTTAGATTCAGAACAAATTTGAAATTGATCCGATATTATTCGGATCAAATTTGACGATTTACTAATTATATATATATATATATATATATATATATATATATATATATATATATATATATATATATATATATTATTTGGATGAACAAATGAAAATTTTTATAATGAATTTTTTGGAATAATGAGTGGAAATTTTGAATTGAGTATGATGGGAGAGCTGATTTTTTTTCTTGATTTTAGTGTAAAGCAAATAGATGATGAAACTTTTCTAAGAAAGTAAATATATCAATGGTATTCTAAAGAAATATGAGAAAGAAATTGCTAGAACAAATAATACACTATGAGCTCTACCATTCCATTAGATAAAGATGTAAGTACAAAGTCAATAGATTAAAAGAAGTATATGGGTATAAGAGGATCACTTGTGTATTCGACTGCTATCAAACTTGACTTTATGTTTAGTGTTAGTCTTTGTACTAGATTTCAAGTAGATCATAAGGAATCTCATATGACAACTATTAGGAGAATCCTTAGATACATTTTAGGCACCCAAAATATAATTATCTAGTACCCTTGATATAATTCATCATTTAAAATCATTGGATGTTCAGACTAAGACTTTATAGGATATATGATTGATAAAAAAAGCACCTCTTGAACCTATTAATTCATAGGTCAATCTTTGGATTCCTAATCTAATAGAAAATAAAACTATATAGTTATATCCACCATTGAGGCATAATACATTGCTATAAGAAGTTATGTTGCTTAAGTCTTATGGCTAAAGAAATAAGTCCTTGAGCTTGTGCTTTATGTTGACACTATTCAAATTATATGTGACAGTATTAATATCATATTCACCTCCAAGAATCCTATCCAATACTCATGTACTAAGTATATATACATCAGACACAACTTCATTAGAGACCATATTACTAAGGGAGATATTGAGTTACATCATGTTCAACTGAAGATCAACTGATATACATCTTTAACAAACCCTTGAGCTATGACATCTTTGGTACATTGAGGACAATATTAGGTTTCATTGACATTCATGCTTTATTCAGGGTAAGATGAAATCAATAACTTGAGATTTTATGTGTTTTGTGTATTTTTATATTTTTGTTTTTTATTTATGTTTGTTATTTGTTTAATGTTATTTTCTTAATAGTAGTTATTCCTTAATCATCACACACCACATAAAAAAATATCCACATTATACTATGCAAACCTCATTGACTCCTTGGGAGGAAAATGTGTTGATGACCTATCTACAACCTTCCTAATGAGTTTTTTAACTTCCTTGCTCACTCAGGTTGCTCCTTAGGTGGGATTTTCACATAAGCTTCTTCAACCACCATTTTATCCCGAGATCTCTTAATTCCTTTTCACTCCTCAATTAGATGATTTTACACAACTCCTCAAGGTTTACTTCAATGGCAATAGAAAAAACATAATGGGGTATACTATTAATTGATCAAGCTAATTTCCCTAATTAAGTTTCTATGTCTTTTGCTTCATAAGATCAAAATTAAGAATTAGTCAGCCATAGAGATAATTTAAAAAAAAATAGAGTTCACTATATATACTACAACAAGTTACAAGAGTTTATGTGGAGAAAATATCACCTAGATTAGCTTTTAAAATAAAGTTCAAATAATATCTGCTTCTCAATTTTATTTCCCTTCAGAATGATCACTCTCCACACTTAACTCCCACTCTCTTACTATTTTGTGCAAAAAAAAAAAAAAAAAAAAAAAGGCTAGCAAGACATAATTCAAAAAGAAAACTATTTATACTTAGTACATAATTAATAAAGGCACTGTGATGTTCAAGAGATTGGTGCAGTGGTGCTTAATGAATGAACTAGCACCTCAGTGCTCAATGTTGGGCTCCACCATGATATTGGGTTTAATCAACATAATGCTTCAATAGTGAAATGCTCTAACTTCTCCGCTATGGTTCTACAGGTGAATTGGTACCCTTGTGCCACATGGCACTGTAATGTTAAATATAACTGGGAGATGAGGAACTTTGTAGCTCTGGGGCACTCTAGATAATGACATCAGGGCTTAAATTAATATGAAAAATTATAGAACTCGATGGTATGATGGTGCTTCCAAATTAGCATTGGGGTACTGTGAACACTATGATGCTTTAGATATAGATGCGAGGGTGATTAATTAATTTACAAAATCATTGAACCAAATGGTGTTCGGTGCTCAGGAGTGGGGATGAGGCACTAACAGCACTGCAATTTAAAGTTTCTAGGTGTTGCAGGGCTGAGTTAGAACTTCCTACTTTGTGTCCTTTTCCTAAGATATTCTTGCACAATGTTAACTAAAAATAAAAATTTCCATACGAATTTATGCATAGAATATTAATATAATTTTTACATAACTGTCAGGCTCCCAAATTTCAAATAATTTTTACATAACAGTCCAAAATTAGGTAAAGAAACCTAGGAAAACTTATACCCTCTAATGTCAATGTCAACCACCACCCATATAATAAAATATCAGATGCAATATAATAAATAAAAATAATTAGATATAAATAGCAATTAATTTATTTATTAATAATTAATGATATACTTAAAATATTACGAGAAAGAAAAGTGGTTAGGCTCCAGCACAAAAAGCCAGGATTTTTAAGCACATCACAAATGTAAATTCAAATATACTTGCTTAAGGATTTTGAGCTTCACATCTTCTATGGAATTCCAAAAGTGAGTAATCTCAAAAGGTGAAGATATAATCTTTTGCAGCCTCAATTGTATATGTATAAGTATGTATATTTAAATCTTTTATAACATCAGGTGTTGTACAACTCAATCTATATACATTCTATATTTATATTGTCTTGCACATATACATCATTCCTAATTACATTCTACTTTGACTATTAAAGGAATTTCAAGCAATATAATGGTATATAAAGCATATAAAAAGTGTAAAATAGTTATGTAATAACATGAAACTTTTAATGCAATCCTTAAAGAGCCTAGGTGCACCAAAAAAAGTTGTATGACTTCTAGATTGCTGAAAATAAGATACTTTCCTAGAAAAATACCAGGTAATAAAATCAAATCACCGGCCAAACCTAGGCTAGAGTTTGTTATCCTAGCAAACCATCAAAATATGTGTAGAAAGGCTGTGTGACTTGGATAGTTCCTAAAATTTATTAGTTTGAAATTATCAATAAATGAATTTATTTGTTCACGGTATTTATAGGGTGGTTTGAATTTAAGTTTTAATGATTTAGAGATTTTAAATTTCTTTTAAAGATATTTTGATTATTGAAGATATTTATCTTTAGGTTTTAAAGAACATATCGTTCACAACTTCTAAGTGCTAGAAACTATTAATCTGAAAGTCCTAGGCTCATCTTTGTAATGCTACAAATCCTCTAAGATTGGGCCAGACAGATAACATAAATTCATTTATTTTAATTAAATATTTTGATCCTTAAAGTTTTCTTAGTCCACTACACCTTTGCCCTTTTGATAGGAATCAAGTACAAGGGTATGAAAAGTTGTAATGTCTATATATTTTATTAATTATTTTTATTTGAATTTAATTTATGATTTAATAATTTATTTAATTTATATTTTAATTTTTCTTATTCTATCATAATTTATTCGTGGTGTTTTCATAATGAACACGAGGATCCAAGGCCTCCTCAGGATACTATACCCATAGCTCGAGGTAGTCCAGCCTAAAAACTTTAATGATAGCAATGTATCTTATTTATTAAATGTTTTTTATTGATTTAATTTAATTGGATTATTGATTTAGTGAAGTTTTAATGATTTATTAATTTTTCACATTTTAATGAATATTTAATGTATTAAACATAGGGTCCATTTCTTGACTTTTTTATTTATGTTGGTTCCTCAATTTTTATATTTTTCATAAATATTAGACCCAGAGGTAAGTCCAATGTCTTGGAGTTGCTTAATTTAGAGTTTTCTAAAATTAGTTATGATTTATACAAGTTTGGTGATTTAATGGATTTATTTAATTATTTAATTAGGATGCTTTTCATATTTTTGTACCAAATCAACTCTAAACTTCTTAAAATCTTCCCAAATATTAGAAATGACCTTTGGGGATGATTTCAAGTGTTTTAAATTATTTTGGTAATTTTTAAATATTTTTAATTAATTAATGATTTTTTTTTAAATTTTTAGAGTTTATTTTAGTTTTAGATGAATCTAATGGGGCTTTTATTTTTTCTATAATTTTATTTTATAGTTTGAGCAATTTGATATATTATTTGTATTTTTTAGATTTAAAATAAATTTTATATGAATATTTAAAGATATTAGGTTAATTATGTACTTGAGTCACGAGTTCACTAAATGATTGACCAAATAACCTCTAAATGTAGTGAAGTTTGAAACATAGGTACATGAGTACATGTGCTTTAAACCCATTAAGTTTAGGCTCATCAAAGTCCTCCTATGTTGAGATATCAATCACCAGATTTAAGTGCATCTTTAGCTTTAGTGATTTATTTTAGGAGTTAGACACATTGGAGTTAGGTAAAATTAATGGCTAACCCATGAACTTGAAAATTTAATTATCTCGTTAAAGAAAGACCCAATAAAATTAGGATAGCTCAAGTATACACCCTAATATATGTCATCCAAATTTGAGGCCAATTTGTTGGCTATTGGATTTTGAGAAATTCAATAAAATTGATATCCATCTTCTCTATTTTGCTTAAATCCATTAGTAAAAAATTGTTCAAATTATTATTTTTTTAAATAGAAGTCAAGTGCTTTCCAGCAAGCCCGAGAACACTTAATTTGGATTTTAAATGGATTTTCTATGAATTTCCAAAGTTATAAGAATTTTTAATTAATTTTTAAATCCATTAATGAATGGCGCCAATCATTTTCAATGATTGATGCCAAAATGATAGCAGTCAGATAGGTGGTGTGTTCTTGTGTGCTACTTAAACATATTGGATGGTCAATCCAACCATCCGATCCACTTTTTGTGTATTCGATGGTTGGGAAGGAGCCACGTTGCCCCCACAATCCAATCGGATGACCGCGTTCGAGCCTCGGCATGGACACATACTATTTTGATATAGGCCATCCGATCATCCTATTGGACATCTTAGATTGGCCAGATCATTATAGTTTAAATTGGATTGAATTTTCAAATGCTTATAACTTCTTATCCATCAATCAAAATTTGATGAAATTTGAAACGTAGGGTCATAATTTCCTAATCATTCAATCCATGGAGTTTCAATACTCAATGCATTAAGATTTAGGAGAATTAATTATAAGTTTGATCATGCAACTTTAAATGAAGATAACTCTCTAACCTATGGTTGGATTTTCTTGGTCTTGGACTTGTTTGAAAGGTCTTGCGATCCTCTTCAACTCTCTAGAAAACTCCAATAGTTGGATCTAGCTTGTTCAAAAGACATATTACAATTATCCTTTCTCTCTCCTTTTCTTTCTATCTTGATTGTATGGGAATTTATTCAACTTGAAGTGGTTGGAAAAGACTTAGAGGGGAGGACGCCAGGGATATATGGAAATAAGTTGATCAACCCTTGGGCCTTTAAAAGGGGAACTATTTATAGGAGAGATAAAATGAACCTATCTATTAAGTAGGCCACAAGCTTGCCATGTCATTAATCCAAGGTACCTTGGGATTGACCAATAGGAGCTAAATGGATTATTTTGGAAAGTTTTAGCTCATTGGCCTAAGTGATAAGGGAGTTATACTTGAATTCCTGCAGGAGAGAAAACTTGAATGAAGGGTTGAGATCTTGCCACCTAAGCCATGGCCAACTGCCATTTCAGTTGAGAACTAACAAATGGGATCCAAGGAAATATTCTAGAGAGTTTGAAAGAACATGATTGGTTGTTGAGAGTGTTAGGCCTAAACCAATCATCAAAGAGATGTTATTTTGGAGAATCTTGCCACCTTAGTGGCTTAGGTGGCAAGGGATAGATGTGGGCTACTACAAGAAAGGTTCTAGAGTCGACCCATGTGTTATATCAAGCAAAATTGGCCTAGGTTTGGTTGGAGCTCCATTTAATGTGTTTTAGGAGGCTTAGTTCAAACCATACTTTTGACCCAAGTCAAACCATGGGTTCAAAATCTTGGGGTGTGTGAATGGGGTTAATACACACATGTTACAACAATTTTCTAAATCTATTTTGGTAAGGGTGGTGATATAGAGCAAGAAAACCCCATTTTTAGCACTTGGTTCAACCCTATTGGTCAAACCGCATGGGCCCAAGGATTGCAAAATTTTTAGGAGACTCATGTTAAACTCATGAATAGTCTCCATGAGTTTGGTTTAATGATTTGGCCAAAATCTTAAGAAATAATTTTTTAAGTGTATGTTGTGATTTTGGTCAACTAGGGTTAACCTGGTCAACCAAGTTTTACCATTGGTCAAAGGTTAGTCTATTTCATTACAAATATTATTTTGGACATATTGGAAGTTGTGCCATTAATTAGTTAGGTTATTTTAGTACAAAATGTATATTTATGGGCTTAAGGGGCCATTTGGTCAACCACGATTCACTTGGTCAACCATGTTTGACCAAGGATTGAAATTTGGTCCAATGCATTTCAAACATCATTTAAAGTATATTGGAGGTGGTCCCAAGATTTAGTTGGGGTCTGCATGCACATAATGTAGTTTAAAGGGAAAAAGGGCAATTTGGCCAACCTAGGTTGACTAGGGCTTGGAGTTTGATTCAATGGATTTCAAATGATATTTTAAACATATTCGTAGAAGATCACATGGCTTGGTTTGGCTGAGCCATCTTGAGATTTAAAGAAATCAATTTTTTTATTTTTTTTATTTTAAGATTTTATGGTCAACCGTGGTCAATGTTGGATGAATTCATCATATTTAGGTAAATGATGATGTTCAATGAGTTTGGTGAAGCTTCCAAGATTAAATTCCATAATATGGTATATTTAGTGGCATGGGTTATAATTATTTATAGGTTTTATAGCCTATGGAAATGTGTTGATTTTTAAGGGTTAGGGATCTTGAAATGCCTTCAAACTGATGTGGCTGACCCTTGGAACATGCCTAATCAATATGCAAGTGATAGATCAAGAATCCATGGTCATTTGGCCAGGTTTCAAGGCAATGAAAATTTCTCCAAAAAATGGTTATGGACCAAGAGGTTTTGGGTTTGGTTCTAACATTGAATTTTAGAGTTTTGGGATTTACATTTGATTTTATCAATGATTTAGATTTAGATTTAATTTAATCAATGCTTTAGAATGATTTAAGATTTGAAATGCTAATATCATTGATAATCATAGATGATCGTCAATGATTGAACGTATAGTCCGTTGATTATCACTAGGAATAATAAAATGATGGATTTAATACTTGATTTAGATTTAAGTTTTGAATTGATCCATAAAGAATAATTATTAAGAAAATTTTAGTTTTTATATTGTTCATATCACTGATAATCATTTAGTGATTATCAGGTGATAGATGAAAGGATTACATAACAATTATGTGTGATTATCAAGTGATGATTTATGTATGCCAATGATTGAGACACTATATCAATGTATAATGTAGAGTATGAAGTATGGTTTAATAATTATTGTATGAAAATTCAATTTTTATTTAGATCATTAACCTCATCTAAAAATGAGGTCAACACAGTTGTCTCAATTGGAAACAGGTGAATCTTTGAAATTTTATGTTTTGAACCAATTTGCATATCTTTGAAAGTGTTGTTATGCATGAAAAAAAATTGTATGTGTTCTAGAATGAGTCCTAAGTATTTGAGTGTGAATTTTTAACAATATTTGAAAAATGTTACTATTTGGGGGCCTCAATGCTATGTTTGTGCACCTCAGTGCTACTATAGTACTTGACACCAAATAGTGACGTTGTAGCGCTCCTAGCTCTAGAATTTGAGTTTTGAACTTGCATCACAGTGCTTAGATTGAGAGCCACAATGCTAGGCCATTAAAAATACATTAAATATATTTTAAAAGCACCATTTCATTGCATTTGATTGTATGCAATCAACATTAGAAGATAGAAGGAGAGAGATTTTGGAAAGGAAAGTAAAGATTATGAGCTCCTTCAGGCCATTTTTAGTCATCTGGCTGGTTGGGAAAATTGTTCTCCTTGAAGTAGGTGTCATTTTGCCTATCTCATTTTTCAATAATTTGATACTTTTTGGATTTTTCAATAAAATTTATATTTATATTACAAAAAATGAGAATAACTTTATATTGATATAACTTGTTTTGCATAGCTTTTTACATATATATCATATATATTGTGATTTTAAATATTTTGAGTATTTTTTGAAATTTTTTGTCAAGTGTTTTGAGTTTTATATGATTTTTATTGAATAGAAAATAATCAAGACTCTAAAAAATAATATTATAGTATGATTAATATTTTATAATGATGTTTTACATAATATGTGATAATTTGGTTATGTTTGAAAGTTGTGCATTTTATTCGGAAGTATTTTCTATTGCCTATCGTTAAAGTATTTTGGTAATTTTTGAATTGAGTGCAAATATGCTTTAATTAATCAAATGCATTAGAAAATGTATATAATGGTGAAAGAAATATGCAAGGATGTGATGTGATTTGATGTTGTGTAGGTGCTAATAAGAGATGGGATTCTATTTTTTCGCCATCAATGGGAGACCGAGCTAGGATTTTGTTATGCCGATGCCAGTGGAAGGTGAGATTTTATAATATCGGTGCAAGTGGACAACAAAGGTGAGATTTTGTTGTGTTGGGTCTGGTGGGCTACCTATGTTGAATTCTATTAATGAAGCTATAAAGATATATAAAAATTTGGGATGAGAGACATTCTTATAAAATGAATATTTACTTATAATTCTTTTGATTTTAGTTTCATGTTTTGCTTCAATTTTAGTTTTAGTTTTTCTTACAGCACTTCAGCTTATTCTACAACATGATAGTTTTAGTTTTTTTTTTTTTTCAGTTATTGATTTCTATTTTAGGCTATTGATACCATGCTGATCCGTGTTAGCTCATTCTTGCTTATGCTTCCATGTTTCAGGCGAGGGAAGGCTAAGGAGCAACTTGATTAGTTGTGGATAGCGGGCTCTAATTTATGAGTTGATTTTTGTAAGCTTAGCTTTTATTTCATTTTTCTCTATTGCCAAGTATTGTATTAGATAGACTCCATATTGTATATCTATTTTGGATTATATATAAAAAATTATTTTTGAGATTTAGTAGTCTTCCAATTTATATTGCATTTAGTAGTGACTATGTGTAGTATATACTTTGGAAGTTTTTGTTTTAGTGCTTCTCTGACAGGATCTTGGGGCTAGTCTTACCACAATTGAAGACGGTATGACCTGTGAGATATCGAGTCATATCGGGTCGGGTTGTGACAGCAATGGTCTTCTCTTTTTTCTTCTCACACGTATATGCATTTCTTTGTTTGAATTTTTGCTTGTGAGCAATCAAATATCTAAGTTGTCAATAGAGTAAGAGTTAAGATCCTTAGATTTAAAAATTGCAATACCTTGGCATCCAAAGATTTAGAGAAGCATCACAGCATTTTATTTACTTTTTAGTATTTGAAATATCTCTACATAAAGCCTTCAGGGATATAATAGTTTTAGTAAACCTGGAGTATATATCATTGATAAACTGGGTATGTTGCATGCAAAATAGTTCATATTCATGCAAAAGTAATTCATATAGGATTGCTTAATTTCACTTGTGCCTTCATAGGTGATATATAACTTATCTCAAATCTCTTTACCACTATTATAATTAGACACACGAATATAGTCTTCTGATTTTGAAGCACAAAAGAAACAATTAAGATATTTTGGATTCAATTGAGCAAATTCTCAATATTCTAAAATCCATCCAATAAACAAAATTTAAACTTTAGCACCATTTATAATTTTATATGGCAGAGACTAACTAATTTGAATCATATGCCACATATAAAATTAATAGATTATAGAAAAAGATATTCTAGTTTCTCAGGAATCAAATGGAATGTTATCAAATAATTATGGTTAGGTAATAGAATGCCCTTTCGTAGTATTTCTATTGCCAAAAATTTTCCATGTGGAACTACTTTAATGTTCAAACAGACAAATGTGAGAACCCTACTCTAATACCACTTGAAAGTGCTATGACAAACCAAGAGGGGAGTGAATTGGTATTTCAAATAACTTTTTCTTAAAAAAAGAGTTTTGTGTGGAAGCTAAGAAAATAAAATATTAATATCTTATTTTTTATTTATAAGCTTCATATATATATATATAAGCTTAACCAAAGATTCAACAACAACAATTTCACAAAGATATGCAATATAAACAAAAATATAGGAGAATAAATATAGAAAAGTAAAACAAACACATACCAGGTTTTATTGTGATTCGATCAAAATTAACTTATGTCACTCCCCAAAGGTTCTCCTTTTGGGGCATTCCACTAAAAATCGCTCCCTCAGCACTCATCTAGGCGAAGATTCTCTTCTATTTTACTAGGTGGAGAATGATCTTTATAGACTATTCTATTCTTGAAAAGTCTCCTTCATTTTGCCTTCTAACATGGCAGAGATTTCAATCCCTCATTCTACTCCTCACAATAGTGGGGATGATGCTCCCTCCCTTTACTCCTCACAATTGTGGAGATGTAGCTCCCCTAACCTCCTCGACTAGTAAAATCTTTCACCCAAAGACTTCTTTTCTAGAGATCTCCAAGAACTCCAAAACCACATCCTAGAGGACCCAAGGTGAAGGGTGAGAGGGTCACTCGTATTACTTCCTCACACCCCTTGATTCCCTCTAGGAAAATAATCTCTCAACCTTATCTTCTCTCTCTCTCCCAAATGATTTAGACTTTCTCACAAGCAAGGATACACTTCTTCCTCTCTAAAGCTTTTTCACTCTTGAAATGTCTCTGTCTACTCAACATATCCCCTTAGGTCTTATGTGAAATAATTCAAGTGGGATGTTTAAATAAAATCTTAATTTTTAATTTAGTGTTTCTAATCAACTTTGCAATATTATGTTCATTAAGTTTGATTAGTTTAACTCTCATTTTAGATAATCCTATATGAAATTTAGTCATATAGTACGATCAATTATATCAAATAAGAGATCGTCTAGGATGGACTAGGGGTCATTTGGTGAATGCACAGTTAAATTGAACTGTATGATTTATATTATATAGTATGATATTTAATCAAGATTTAATACTGCTTCTATTCCTTAATCTATGGATAAAATTAGGCAAAATTTATTAATAATCGTATAGTATAAAATTTTTGGTGCAATATGATTAGTTTAAATTTTCTTATTTTTTATAAGGTTTTATCAAAATAACTAATCATTTTATACAATTATTTGTTGTACAATATGATTAGTTATAATGTTAAGCTATTTAATCAATTAAACACTTGAATTAATTTTTTGATTAATAGATTATACAATATGATTGGTGTTGAACAGTATGATTTAACAAAGAATTCAAGTTTTAAATTTCACCTCCTTTGGAAGTGTATGTTCGATTGTTTTGCCTATATATGCCTATTAACATTAATGACTCAAGAAAAAATACAAACTATTGTTACAATTTTAAATAGACTCAATACTGCACTTTCTTGAGTTTGCTTCTTGATCCAGCTCTACTTATGTTGCTCCTGGAATATTAATCGCAGATAAAAGATATATGTAATATATATAAAGTATAAAATAGTAATGATCAATTCAATAATCTATGTAATCATCAAAATACTAGGTCGGGCTCCCAGATTTCAATATAGGTGACCTCATATCTATAAGAGAACACTTGATCACATTAAGCTAAAGTAACTTTTCCTATTAGATTGTGATCATCCTGAGGCGTCTAATCAAGATGATTGTCCTCAATCTCTTATAGGTGGATAGGTTGGTGAATTGGTTCATCATCACAAAACTTATTACTTTCAACCAATAAGAACAAAAATCAATTATTATGGGTTCAATCAAGAAAGTTGTGTTTACAAAAGTCAGTTGATGGAGAGTGAGATTACTATTATAAATGCTCTTTATTGGCCTCTAGACATAATCTCTCTAATATTGATTCCCAAGTTCACTATTTTCCTTTTATTATAACGCTGAAGAGGTTTTTCATAATATCTATAGCTGCCTTTAGGTTATTAATATCATTAGAGATAACTATGTATTCAAACTTAATTTTCTCAATATTTATTATTTAATATTTAATTAATAAATCCATTTATGAAGAGAGGAGAGGTTGCGACCTTGATAAGTACCATTAGCATTGGACATAAGTAATAAATGATCTTTGAGGGTTTCAAACTTTATTAACTTATTATTGTAGTTCCACATCATCCTGCAAATAGTTTTAAACTCTTCTTCTTTATTAATCATTGTTGACTTATAATGACTAAATCCTTATGGTTGACATCTAATTCACCACAATTAAAATCAATGTCAATGAACTCAGTGGTCTTAATCTTAATGAAAATTTAAATTGGGCAGAGGTCAAAAGAATGGGAAGAATGCACACTAATGGTAGAAATGGAGCACAAATTTTAGCATGGTAATCAAGTTATTATTATTCATTATGCTCAATTATCACTGTAGAGATATCTTTACTATGTTCATCTTCTCCTCCCAACATAGTATTTATAAAAGATTCATCTATTATAGATGTTGCTGACTTATAATATCTTATTTCTTGATGAGAGGCATGATATTGCTTGCTTTTGTAGCCTTTGTATGGAAAAAGGAAAAGAAGGTGACAATGTAAGAGCTAGAGGTAGCATGAATGATGAACATAAAAGTTTCCTTTTCCCTTTTATATAAATGGCTCTTTTATAGAAAAGTTTTTGTTTGAGCTCATCATGATAGAAGAGGATGTATTTTCTTATAAGAGAATGATTCAATGAAAAAGAATGTTTTTTGAACACTACTCACTAATTTAGAATAAAAAAATATGATATAGTGTAGGCTGTCAATCTACACACTTTATAAGATTGCATCACATCCTTGTCTTCATATTAAGAATAAAGATAATTGATTGTATCAACAATGCAAAGTAAAACTAGTATTAATGCAGAACTTAGTCATTCTTGGGTCAAATTGATAACACATGTCACAATCTCTTAGCATAGGAATATCTTAAACTATAGTTGTATCAACCTGATGAAGATCAAGTGTATTAACCAATAATTAATGATAGCTCAACATGATTAAGCCAATACTATAGCCATCAAACCACTTGCTCTATTGAACCTAGATAATTTCACACTCCCCCAATAAAGAGACACCTTTAGTCAATCATAAGCATAACATCAGGCAATGCCTAGCTTAAAAAACCACAACTCAAATAGTTATATACTTTCCAAGCACCAAGAAGGCACACCCAATCAATTGCTTATTGTTACAAGTTTAAAGTTAGAGGTCAATATGTACCTATAATTTTGTCATATCATTTGTGACAAACCTCTAATGTAATTTAAAGAATATGAATAAATTTTGAATTTCCTTATCTCTTCTGCAGAGTGGCTAAGGTCAAGATAATCTATAAGTACCTAATTTTATGTAATATAAGAGGTTTATGTTCTCTCTAAATTTATAATGGTAGCGAAATAAGATATATCAAATTTTCTTCAAATGAGTCCAAGAATAGAAGAAACAAACCTTTCACCTCAATTCTCCTCTTCTTAAGATATTATTTTCCATTAATGTTTGTTTAACTAAAAAATAACTAGATAATGTAAGCTTCTTTGTAATCAACATTACACATAAGATCTTTTGCCATAGGAAAAGGGCACCTTCATAGAGATTAATAGACAAGCGATTGAAATTTTCAATTCAAGCTCACAAAAATACCATTTTAATTTTAAAAATATTTGTAGGAAAAATAATTTTTTTTCTAAATTAATAGCAAAAATAATGCGAGGTTATGAGATTTAATTAGAATAAGAAGAATTCTATTATCTTTGTTGCTGTTAGTCTTATCTCCACATAAAAGGTAGACACAAGTTTATGATTCAGATGATTTTGCAAACTTTATAAAAAGGATGACAAAATTGGAAAGGTTGATTAAGGATTTATTTGAGATTATTGTAATATTTTATAAAATTTATCGTGAAATTATTTAACTAATTTAATTATAAAAAACAGCTTTTGATCATAAATTTTTTGAAAGTAATAAAAATAAATAAAAATAGTACCTAAATAAAATTAAATACAGTGAGAAAATTGTTCAAACAAATCCTAAAAATATTACATCACTTGCTAACGCTTTTCAGTCATGTAACTTCGAATAGTATTTAATTTGTACATGAAGGCTTCGTTTGGGACGACTTTCTTATTGTTTTCTAAAACGGAGTTTTAGTACAAATTTTTTTATTTTTGTTTTAAAACTCCGTTTTAGAAAGCAATAAAAAAGCCGTCCCAAACGAAGCCGAAATCTCCTACTGATGGTTATCAATTAGCTTTTTTTATAAAAAAAAAACTCTTCGACTTTATTATAAAGATTCTGAGAACGTATTGCTGCTATTCACACATGCATAAATAATTTGTTTTATACTTAAACTAAGGCGACGGATTTCTTACTACTTAAAACAGTTTTCTTGTAAAAAATTTTAAGAAAGCTGTTTTATTTTTTGCACAAGAAAGATGCTTTAAAAAACAGTAAAAAAACCGTCCCAAATGAAACCTAAATTAGTTCACAGACATTATCAAATAGTTTTAAAATGGGTCAGCATATAAAATAGGCTTATTGACGAACAAAAAGGCATTAAATCAGGTGTAGGCTTTACTGCTCCTACCTAAGTTGTGTGATTTTTTGAGTACTTTTCAAGCATTAAAATGGGCTTGAAACTTTGAATTCGAGAGATCTGACAGATTGATTAGTAGGTAACGTTTCATTTGGGACGATTGTAAGAAAATCTTAAAATAAGTTTTTATTAAAAAATTAAAATTTTTTACTAAAAAAGTTTGAAGAAATAATAAAAAAATTATCCCAAATAAAGCATAAGACAAACCAAATAAGTGGGGGAAGAGAAGATTAATCATAATGACAAAGAAGCATGAGCACCAACAATGGGTGGGTTAGTCATCGCAAGTAATTCCAACCCGACTCAGTAGCATAATAGGAGTGAAAATAACAAAATTAGTAGCAAATTAATCCAAATAAAATTCTTAAAAAACATATAACTAAGGCTTCGTTTGGGACGGCTTTTTTACTGCTTATAAAACAGAGTTTTAATAAAAAATAAAAAAAAATTTGTATTAAAACTTCATTTTAGAAAGCAATAAAAAAGCCGCTCCAAACGAAACCTAAGGCTTCATTTGGGACGGCTTTCTATCTGCTTTCTAAAACAAATTTTTAATAATTTTTTTTTTTGTATTAAAAAGTTATTTAGAAAGCATCAAGAAAGTTGTCCCAAATAAAACCTAAGACTTTTGACTAGATTATATTTTACAAAACTCAAAACCAACTTTTGAATTAAAAAAAAACGCTAAAAAGTGATAGAATGTGCAACAAAGAGTAAACAATAGCATAAGCTGCAGCTCAGCAATTTCTTGGCAAGATTGTCATTGTCATAAATCCATGTAAACGGTCATATATCCAGGTACAGTATGAGAACAAAATAAGCCTAATGAACAATATCAAGAAGCTGCCATCTTTAATAAACTGAAATACAAATCAACAAATAAAAAGAATTAGATCAAAAGAACAAGAAAACAACACGAACCACAGGAACAAGTGAACTTAGAAGCTCGGTAAAGTGGGAGAACATTGAGTAACCAAGTATTTGAAATAAATATGGAACGGCTTATACAATTCAAGCCAATCAAATAGAAACACAAATGGTGGAGGAAGATTGAGGTTGTAGGGTTTATGGACAGTGAGGTCTACTGCAGATGGTTTTAGCAAGCCCAGTTTATAAGTTGCTACTGCTCTCACTTGCAGAGACGGTAGAGCTTTCGGACTTCACTATAAGAGAACCATTGCTGATATCTAATCCCTGAAGTCTCCTGAGGTGATCCTGCTGCATCATATCTGCGTGCAGAGGAGGGGGGCGGGAAAGCAAGTGATGGTTTGTAGCACTGAGCTGATGGAAAGCGGGCTGCAATTGGAGGTTTTGGTAGGGTAAGTTCGTCTGTTGTTGGGGAGTTGCAAAGAATGAGGGGTTGAATGGTATGGGAAGTCGCTCCACATTGTTGGCTTCACCAGAGCTTGATACTTCTCCTGTTATAATCTTGAGCCTTGCAACCTCGTGCTTTAGAGCTCCATTCAGTGCTGGAAGGAGGAAAAAAATGCGAACATGTTTCATTAGCAAACTTATTCAAAGATAGTTTCCTAGGAATCAAAAGAACAACACGTAAGGAAAAGGAGAACTTCTACTCTCTCAAATTTGTTTTTCAATCCGATTTATGATTCTCCCCTATGAAGCACCGACACTCCGCTTAAAGAGAGTATGCAGTGTCGGACACAGTCACGCGTCCGACACTGCATGGACACGTGTCCGACACGGCATTAGAGTGTCGTAATTTAAAAAATTAAAATTAAAACTGGACACGTGTGTTCGGTTATTAAATAATAAAATCGTCTGATTCGTTCTATTTAGCCTTTTCCGTGAACGAGAAGCCCTATTCTTCCGATCCACGAAAGAAATCTTCTAGGGCAAACCAGGCAAGTTCGCAGCCGACGCCAAACGGAACCCGCTGCCTTCGCCTCCCGTTCCATCGTCATTTGACCTCGAGCCGAGGCCAAGCCGAACTCGTCTTTCCCATTCCTTCATTCCTGCGTGATTTTTACGGTCATCCGAGGCAAAGTTCGCAATCAACCGCAAAAAGAGCACATTCTGCGAGCAAGAGAGCCAAGACCTGTAAGTGGATTTCGCCATTTCTTCCCTTCATTGTTAAAAATGTCTAGATTAATTGAAATATTAATTATTATTTTTTGAAACTTACTAAAAAAAGCTAATGTACATGCTCGGTACCGCTAGGAATCGCTAAGTACATGCTCGGTACCACTCAGTATGTGCTCGATTCCGCTCAGTACGTGCTCGGTACCGCTCAGTACCGCTCGGTATCTTTCCATACAAACAACTTACGAACTTTAAAAAAACAAGCATAACTTCAAAATTACTCTTACCTAAAAATTCCCCCTTGGACCCCCGACAGATCGGTATATTGTTGTATTCATGTTGTCTTATTATTGGGATATTTTGATTTCACTTCATATCAATTTAACTTGATGTATTCCCATGTATGATTGGTTTGTTACAATCTTATTTAGATAAAAACAATGAATAATCAAGATATAAATGAAACTATAATTTCTATGTTGAAGGATAGTAGTTCAAATAGAGAATATCCATTAAGATTTATGAAGAATATACACCAAGCTCTAATTTGTTAGTGTCATATAATCTATTTCACCAGTGAGTTAGTGTCATTTAATCTATGACATAATGTTTTAAATACACACGTCTGCTTTGCCATACATGTCATATAATCTATGACATAATATTTTAAATGTTTTAAAATATGTCAACTAATTTGTTAAGACTTTTTTCTTCTATTACACTAGTGTATTTTAAAGCAAAATGAGCTCTGCTGCTAGTGGGAGTGGATTAGGTGAATGTTCAAAAGAGTCATCTGTAGAACTGATAAGCAGTTATGGATTCATGTTACAAAGTTATGAAAAAAAATTTGAAGAGGGAGGGAATGTGTCATCAAATGCAATTATTATGGTGGAACCTACAAAGGATCTTATTCTAGGGTGAAGGCACATCTACTTAAGATTTCTGGCCATGAAATTAAAATGTGTCCTAAGATTATTACGTCGCAGTTGATTGAATTGAATAGACAAGTTGATGAAGTTGAATCTAGAATCAAAAGGACACTCTCTAAAGAGATACCTTTGTCATCTACTCATGCTCATCCCACACTTCATACTCATCTGTGAGAGTTGATCAAGCTTTATCATTTAGAAGTGAAGGATATGAAATAAAGAAAAGAAAAGGAGTTGTCAGTAGTCCTCTAGAGAAGGCTTTTAATTTGTAGCAGTGAGAGGAATTGGATGGTGAAATAACAAGGATGTTTTTTTTTTCAGCGGGACTTCCTTTCAACTTTGCAAGGAAGCCTCATTATAAAAATACATTCATTTTTGCATATAAAAATAACCTTATTGGATATGTTCCACCTGGCTATAATGCATTAAAATCGAAATTATTGGAAAGAGAAAAAGCACATATTGAGACATTGCTTGAACCAACAAAAATTGTGAAAAAGAAAAAGATGTTAGTTTGGTGTGTGATGATTGGACAGATCCTCAAAGAAGACCCCTTATTAATTTCATGACCGTTACAGAGAATTACCCAATATTCATTAAAGCTGTGAATTGTGAAGGAGAATACAAGGATAAACATTTAATTGCCAATTTGATTAAAGATGTGATAGTCATGATTGAGCCTTCAAATGTTGTGCAGGTTATTACACATAATGCACCGGTGTGTAGAGCTGTAAGATTATTGGTGGAGCAAATTTATCCCCATATATTTTGGACACCTTGTATTATGCACATTTTAAATCTTGCTTTAAAAAAATATTTGTGCAACAAAGAATATAGAGACTAATGAAATCATCTATGTTGAATGTCATTGGATAATAGTGGTTGCAGATGATGCTATTTTGATAAAAAATTTTATTATGAACCATTCGATGAGACTTTCAATGTTTAATGATTTCTTTCACTTGAGAATGTTAGCTGTTACTGAAACTCGTTTTGCCTTTGTAATAATCATGTTGAGAAGATTCAAACAAATTAAAAATACTCTTCAATCTGTGGTGATTAGTGAGAAGTGGTTTTGATATCGAGAAGAAGATGTTGGGAAGGCAAGGTATGTTAAAGAAAATGTCTTAGATGATTTGTGGTGAGATAATGTAGACTACATTTTGGCTGTCACTGATCCAATTTATGATATGTTGAGAGAGACTGACACAGATAAATCATGCTTATATTTGATTTATGAGATGTGGAACTCTATGTTAGCAAAAGTGAAAGAAATTATATACGTACATAAAAGAAAGTCACATGAAAAAGACACAAGTTTTTGGAGCTTTGTCTATACCATTCTTAAAGATAGGTGGAGCAAAAGAAACACACATCTGCATTGTTTAGCACATTCATTAAATCCAAGGTACACTTTTAAATTAATTTAAATTTCTTAGTAAATGAACAGATAATTTTATATGCTTTGTATTATTTGAAGGTATTCAAATAAAGAATGACTTCAAGAAAATCGTCAACGTGTCTCACCACAAAAATATTTAAAAGTTTCAAATATGAGAAAGATATGCCTGAAAAGATATTTCCCAAATGATGAGAGAAGAAAATTATTATAAAACTTGCAAAGTTCTTTGGATATTTAGAGGATTTTAGTGATAAAAAATCTTTGGTTGATAGATGGAGGATGGATCCAAAAATGTGGTGATTGATTCATGGAGAGCTTCAGCACCGCTTCTTCAAACAATAACAATAAAACTTCTTTGTCAAGTATTATCTTCTTCCTGTTGTGAGAAAAATTGGAGCACATACTTATTTATTCAATCAATGAAGATGAATAAAATAACTCCACAACGAGCAGAAGATTTAGTTTGTGCATACAAATCTTCGTCTTCTATCAAGGAAAATCCCACTTTATAGGGCAGGTGATAACAAGATGTGAGATGTTGCTGGAGATAAGTTCGAGTGCCTTGATGATATGAGATTATTGGAGGTTGCAAATCTTTCTCTAGATGAACTAGAGTTGGAAGCAATGATATTCAATGATGATGATATTAAAGGCCAAAGACCAACATCTGAATCTAATTCTATTATTCCCTCTATTGAGTAGTTGGACCTTCATGTTGTACTAAATGATTTTTTGCTTATATTTTTTGGTTGTACTAGACATTTTGTACTAAACATCTTTATGTTATAAGTTAAAGAAGTTATAATGAAATTGATTTATTATTGCTTGTCATTTTTAATATAATGTCACCTTAATTTCTATATATTATATTAAAAAATTATTATGTCGTGTCGACGCCGCACCCGTGTCCTATATTTTTAAAAAATGTCATTTCCCGTGTTGTGTCGTGTCGTGTCTGTGTCGATGTGTCCGTGTCGGTACATCATAGATTCTCCCTCACATTGTTGACCTCTATGTAAAAACCAAAAGATCACAAATCTGCATACCTCGTATCCATCGAGCTGCTGCCCAAAATTCCAGATATCTCGCATACCTCGGACTATCGAAGAGATCCCAGAAATCCCGCTGAAATCCCGCCTATCTCTGCTAAATCCCGCAAATCCTGCTGCAAACGGCGCCGCTCCAGTCGATTCTCCGCTATTCCTGCGACAGCTCCTCGATCGCATCCCGGATCGTGCCTTTAAAACGAGAGGGCAACCCCCTCATTTGAAAATCCTCATTCACGATATCCCCACCCGCTCTCTGCCTACACACACGACTTCCTGCTCTTCTCCTTCCACGAACTCCTCCCGAATCCCTCTGATCTCCCTCCGACCAACTTCTCCCTCTGTTTCCCGTAGTCGATTTCGCCTCTCCATCCCGACGTCCAAGCCTCACGCCCGATCCCCTCTCTGTTCGCAGACCATATCTCCGGCTCAGAGAGAGAGAGAGAGAGAGAGAGAGAAGCCAAGGGAGGAAGACTTACCTAGCCAAAGCCTCCTCTTGAAGTTCCGATCTCCAGCCGACTCCAACAGCCCGCGGCTCCCTCTGCCTTTGTCCGATCCCGACCCAGCTCCGACGCCTGACTCCTCCATACTCCCGATCCCCTCTGCCTTATATCTCCCCTAGCCGGAGCCCCTTCTCCATCGGGTCGGAAGTTCCGACATTTCGATCCAAAGCAACAACAGGAGCTCGGCTGTGAAGGTAACCTTGATTCCTTTCACGCACAACTTCGGCCAAATCCCTCAAATCCGCTAAATCGAGGGATTATTTTATATATATATATATATATATATATATATATATATATATATATATATATATATATATATATATATATATATATATATATATATATATATATATTATTAATTATAATTATGTTAATTAAATGTAATTAATTAAAATTATTATTTTTAGTTAATCTATAAATTAATTATTATTAATTATAATGATTAATTATATTTTATTAAGAATTAATTAATATTAATTAAGTTATAATTAATTTTAAATTAATTATAACTTATTGTTTTAATTAATTTTAATAATTTTAATTAATTATTTTTTAATTAATCATAATTAATTAAAAATGATTAATAAGAATAATTATTTAATTAATTATAATTAATTGATTTTAATTATAATTAATAATAAAAAAATACAAATAATTCCCCCCACTCTCCTTCCTCGATGTCCGTGTCGGACCGGCAAACCACCTAAGCACGCCTTTAGTGGCCGTGGTAGGAGGGAACCCGGTGCGACACCTACGACGAGGTAGGCGAGTGACCACTCGATCCACGTGTCAACCACGACAACCCCGCGGAGGTACGTACTCTTCTAAACTCAAATCCTACTTCAATATTCGTGGCAAATTGTAGAACTGTCCTAAGCACGCCTTTATTGGCCGTGGTAGGATGGAACCCCGATGCGGCATGTGTGGCGAAACGGGGTTACTTATAAGTACCCCCGGGCGGGGGAAAATAAAAAATTGTCTCTTTTCAAAAAAAAAAATACTTTTTAAAACCCCAAGCACGCCTTTAGTGCGCGTGGTGGGAGAAAAACAAAAATATAACCGCCGCGGTGTCTCACCAACACCAACCGTATACGTATTTATTTATGTGGCGGGTAGGCGGCCTCTTGGTTTTTTCCCCTTAACGGGGGAGACGCCGGGAGGCTGCCGAAATTTTGTCCAAAAGGACAAGGACTTGAGCTAAAAATGAACTTGGATTCACACTTGAAGTTGAACTGAAGCAGAGGACTCGGACTTGTATTTGGACTCAAGATGAACTATAAAAAATATTTGAAATGAAATTGAATATGAACTTGAACTTGCAAGGTGAAACTTTGACAGTGAACTCAAGAACAAAGAACATTGACTTGAGATTGTAGTTTGGGACAACTACAAGGACCATTTGAAACCAAGCTCCTCTTTGAACTCAAATGAACCATGAACTTGAGCATAATCTTGAACCATTTAAACTCAAGGAGAGACTTGAGTCGGACCACAGGGAGCTCGTATAATGGATGACGACGAACTGAACTTGAACGATGCAAAGGATTTGACTTGGACTCAAATGCACTTGCACAACTTGAATTTAAAATTGAATCCATTTTGGATATGGACTAAATGAGGACGAGTTTGATATGCAAATCAAATCATATAAAGAATGTCATAATGCTCTAAATAGAATTATAATTTGTAAGATAACAAATTTTAAATCAAATGCGAGGGAACATATACAAGACTTGTGGACTAAGAGACTATAGGCATCACACATTTACAAATAATGATGAAGTTATAAAGAACATCTTGATGCTCTCAATGAGCATGCTAATATATTTGCAAGTGAAGGTGGAAGAGTCGTAATGAATACAAGCATAGTGGTGTAAGAAGATTCATGATGTGCACACAACTTCATTCATGCATAAAGTGGCTTATAATCAATGCGGTGTATATCATGCAAATATGAATAAGAAGATCATGACAGACATTATGCTCACCGCCAATAACACATAATGAGTGCATATACAAGTTCCCTACAAAGGGGGGAAGTTAATATACAACAAATACCACAACATCCATTTGACCAACTTCAGTTAATCGGCAAATGAAAGACATAGTCCCTCACAAGTGCTAAAAGATCAATATGCAATGATAGGTCGATGTATCCTCAAGTGCTATGTATCATGTAAATATACATATGCAACCTACATTGAATATTAAGAGATGCTTGTAATCAATGCAAACAAAAAGGGCAATTCACTTCCAAGCAACATTGGTGGATATACTATATATATGATTGGTCCTCTACAGGCACAAGCGTATATTCAACATGTCATATGTAAGCCCCTACGGGTCGCTGCAGAGTATTTGTTACACAATCAGCAAACTGTAATTTAAGAGAAAGCATAAAAGAAATTACAACTAATGCAAGCATCCATGGGCCATTGTAGAAGACTCGTAGCACACTAGTCTATTGTCCACAAGCAAAATACAAATGACTATATCATGTCAAAGTGACTACGGGTTACCGTGGTAGTTTCATCGTACAAATAATGAGCCATTTAAAAGCACCTACAAGTTAAGGCAGGAGATTAGTTAGTACACTATGATCCGCCTACAAAAATCAACAAATAGTGCACGACAGTCTACCTGTACGAAGCAGCGAACAATTCTATTCAGAAGCTGCTACGCCACCGGATCTGCAACATTCGTACAAGCAGACAGAAGGCGTATACAATTATTTCAAAGTACCCCTGCACGTGCACTATAAATTGTATACACGTAGGTACACTAAAAGGGGTAAAAATAATTATAAAACCCGCATGGGCCCCGACGAGCGTGTTATTGGTACACACGTGACGTCTAGGGATGCTGCGCGGGTTGACAAGTGAATTCAGGTTCGAAACCGATCCTTCTATACGGGTCAATAGAAGTCGACAGGGTTCGAACCATTAAGCAAATATAAAGTTGTGGTGACCAGTATATTTGCTTTAAAACATTCATATTAGGCCTACAACAATATGAATTCACTAATAAAGGCACGAAGCCTACGAAACCCGATCCTCTGTCGACAGCCCGATAGAGTTGACAAGGTTCAATCCATAAAAAGAAATGACCCCCAAACACCCCGATGATGGCCGTGTTGAATGTTTATCTCAACCGGAGGGGTTCACAAATATTTCAAATGATTCCCAAACATTTTCAAATGTCTCCCAAATATCCACAGTCCACTTCAAATATTCTATAGCTCCATCCCAAAAATCCAAAAAATCCAAAAGCTCCACAAAAATTCCAAAGATCATCCAAAATTCCAAAATTCCAAAAATATTTAAAATTGAAATAAATCCATCAAAAACTTAAAGTAAAATAATCCGCCCTCCGCAACAGTTTGCCGAGGCGGACAAATTTAAATAAACTCTAGCTCACAAAGAGCCAAATGCCTAGTCGAAAATATCACTAGGATCCATTCTCAAACAATCTCTTGCCAGTAAGGACGTGGTACGTGTCCTCTAACCGGCAGTTTCGCCGCCAAATGGCACTGCAGGTAAACGGTTATGACCCGGGGCCCTCTGAACCGAGTGGTTTTGCCGCCAAATGGCACCACAGATAGCGGTTATGGCCAGAGCCAATACGCTCCTTAATGGCGTTAAATCCTTGAGATATGAATCAATAGGGTATGATTGATAGGGCACAAAGCCCTCTGTTAGCTAAGGTGGATTCAAATTTGTCCCCTTAGACAAACATTCAACCCCGGTCTACAAGGTCCCCTTGGACGAAGCAACCCATGGCTGCCGACAAGGATCCTTCTGTCAGGTTGGGTCGACTACCTCCTCTGACTAAGTAGACCAGGGACCATGATGGCCCGGGACGACGGAACCATGGGATCTTGATCGGGTCTATCATCCATTCCCCCACCATCCGCTTTAAGTACAAGATGGTGAAATTTCTATTTTAAATATCAAATCTTCCAAAATCTCCAAATTCCCAATTATTTTCAAACTTTTTCCAAACATTTCCAAATACCCAAATCTAGACTCAAAATCCAATTTTCAATACCCAAACCTATGCTGCTACTATATGCCAGATAACACGTATATTCTACGTATCTGATTGACGACTAGCCTTAATCGAAAGTTCTCTCTCGTGATCGGGAGGGGTAATTAACTATAGGGGCTTGCGCCTATAGGAAACCAGAACTCAGATCATAAAGTCCTCACAAAATGAGGGCGAAATCTCTGGGTAGTGTCTTATCTACAAACCCATCTGCCTTCCAAAATTTACCTCGGAACTTATTCAGTTAAAACTCCCTCGCCGAATAAGAAAAGCGATGCGGAGGCCGGGGCCGAATTTTCGGAGCCCACACACATCAACAATATGTTCTTGATATCCTTCAAAATAATCATTCATGCAACTCTCTCATAGCCTGATAATTCGAGTTGCACTCATATAGTTTAAGTTTAATAAATGGGATGATAAGATAAACTAATGGGTTGAATTATTAATCATTCTTCAATAATTTATTTGATGAATGAACTAAACCCTGGTAAATTAATGTACATTTGTAACCAAATGTATGCAAAATCTCGAGTTGCCTAACATATTATGATCTATTAAGCATATATATTTACGTTCAGGTCGGGTCTAAATATAAAAGATAAACGAGCAGTCCAAACGAAGAATGAATTGCTAATTAGTTTTGTGGCTTCATCTTATTATTGGTCAAATAGTATCGCTTGCTCTCATTCGAAGAGAAGCGTGCATTTGGGCTTATGCAAATAAGAGTGCAAGTGAGCAAGCAACAAAACAACGAGGTGATAAATAAAGGATAAGAAAATAAGAGAGAGAGAGAGAGAGAGAGAGAGAGAGAGAGAGAGAGAGAGAGAGAGAGAGAGAGAGAGAGAGAGAGGTGCCCACCGGCCCGCTCGCTTGCATATAAGGATACTAGTTGACGGATTGCTTATGGAAGATAAAAAGGTGATAGATTGCCAATGTGGGGCATGATGGCTTCTACACTCCCCCTCTAGATAAAAGAATATATGTTGATCACTCCTAGCTTAGAAGATGGATTGCCAAATTGTGATTGACCAAGAACTTAATTGAGGAATGGGGAATTTATCTAGCACCGTCTCCTTATTCAATGCCCTATAATCTACACAAATCCTACAGCTCCCATCTTTCTTTTTGACCAGTAAGACTGTACTAGATAAAAGACTCACACTTGGTCTGATAATCCCCGCTTCCAACATCTCTCAAATCATTTTCTCAATTTCATCCTTCTGAATTTGGGGGTAGCGGTAGGGTTGTACATTAATCGGTCAAACCCCTCCTTTAAAAGAATTGCATGCTCCTGCTCTCTGGGTGGTGGTAAACCCTGAGGTAACTAGAACACCTCACTAAACTGTTGTATGAGTGGTTGCATTATAAGAGGAATGTCTCCCTTTTCTCCCACACTGACCCTCTCCAAGTGTTGCAATTCCACCAAATATCCACCTCCCCCACCTCCTGTATGATTTTGATCATGGATTTGAGAGATACTCCGACCCTAGACAGCCTTGCATCACCCTGAATCACCAGTCCCCTTCCCCCCACTACCAGTTCCATCCTTAATGCTCTCAAATTTATCTTGATCTCCCCCAAGGTTTGAAGTCATTTCAACCCCAGGATGACATCCATACTCCCCAACTCCAAGGAAAGAAAATCCTCCCTCACATGTATCCCCTGCATGGTCAACATAACTCCCCTAAAAACTCTACCGATTTATACCTTTATCGTGCCCATCATCACCCCGTAGCCTCCTGTATCCACTAATTTCACCTCCAGTAAATCAACAATCTGGTTGAAGATGAAATTGTGGGTTGCCCCACTATTTATCAACACTATCATCTCACAATCTGCTATTTCTCCCTTCACCTTCAAAGTGTAATTCGGGATGAATCCCACAACTGAGTTTAGGGAGACTTCTCCCACATTTAGATGCAACTTCTCCTCTTTCTCTATCTCTAACCCGCTTCCACCTCCCTCTCCAGCTTCCTCGTCATCACAGACAGTGAGAACCCGAAGAGTTCGATCCTTACACCTATGCCCTAGTATATACTTCTCATCACATCTAAAAAACAGCCCCTTCACCCTTTTCTATTGTATCTCCTTCTCTGTCAGCCTTTTGAAACTTCGCCCATTTCCCCCTCCTCATGTTCTCTCCTTGGGCACTTTCTTCAAACTCCTTGGCGGTGACCACTTGGGAGCTAAGAAGGTGGTGATCATCCTGTACGATACCACCGAGTTGCTCCCCCTCGCCCCTCTCTCCAGCTGCTTCTGATCCTCCACCAGTTGGGCTAGATCCATAGCCTCCCCTAGGTCTCTTGACCTCATCACTCTAACCATTGCCCGTATCTCTAATTTAAGCACTTTCATAAAATTCTCCTCTAACACTGTCTCAGAGAGTCGGTCCAATCTGCTGGCCAAGTACTCGAAACTGTCAGGGTAATCTGCCACGGTCCCCTCCTGTGTTAAGCCAAAGAATTGCTCATAGAAGTCTCCTCCACTACCGGTTCAGAAACGTTCTAGTAAACACTCTTTGAACTCCCTCCAACTCTTGATCGGTTGCCTTGTATCATACCATTGGTACCACGCCAGGGCCTTCCCCTCCAAACATAGGCTTGCCGTCGTCAGCTTTTCTTCCTTCGTCAATCTGTTGACGGTTTAAATATCGTTCCACCTTGTAGATCCAACAATGGGGCACCCCCGTTTCCCCTGAATCCTCCATATCCTCCCATTCCACGAAGAGGAGGGGATCCCTAGTTATCACTATCTTCCCTCCGACGATCATACCCAAGTACCTAACCCAATCCCCTCTTCTTCTTTCAAATTCAACGCCTCTGGGGTAGAATTCCTTCCTTCTCCCTACAAAATCAGCAGCCCTTCTTTGAAAACTAGTGCTCATCTCCTCCTAGAAAATGATTATAGAGGAGGCATTCCATCTTCACCCTCCAAGATCTGCACTTCCGGATTTTTCCTTCCCCTAAAAATGTTAGGGTTTCCTCCTCTTCCAATGTCGCCGATGTTTTCCCTTCCTTCTGATGTCCCCGGTTTAGTCTTCACTTCTAGCAATTTCTTCAACATCTCTTTTATCACGGTAAACTTCCATTCTACCCTTTCATTATTTGATGAAATCTGATTTTGAAATTCAGAAAATTTTCCCTCCAAATCTCATTTTAATTGCCCAATTTCTCCTTCTAAAACTTCAACCTTCTTCCCGGCCATAATTCTCCCCAATAATTATGAAAAGATCTTCTTCCGGGTAAAATTTCACAACTGAAATTTCAGAATTTCAGCCGCTGATAGTCCCAAGACAACGCTCTAAATACCAATTTGATAGTAAATACTTGAGTTTGCATGTAACCTTAAAGGAAACACTTGAGTTCACAAGAAAACCTATCACTAATTGGTGAAAACAACAAGAATAATGAAAAACTCTGGGTGAAATCAGTCCAAAAATGATGGATTACAAGAAGGGAATCAAAGCCAAACAAACACCAAGCAAGATACAAGTGATCCTCAATTCGAGAGGAGGATCGTTCTCTCCCAATCTCTAGACACGAAGTTTAGAGCCCAAGACACCAAGGAACTACAAGAGAAACAAATCAAAGCATAAACCCTAACCCTAGCTTCTCATGCTTTTAAATACCCTCCCTCCTATTTTTATTGGTTTCTTCACCGCAAAAGAAAAAAAAAAAAAAACCTCCCTCCTCATAAAAGCTTCCTAATATAAAACAAAATCAAATTGACCTGCTCATGCTTGAACCGCCCTCTCTCCCTCTCTATAATTGCCACCCAAGAAGGGGGCCCACTTACTTAGGCGCTGAGAACTAAAGGAGGTGGCTTAGCCTGCCTCCTATAAGTCTGAATCGGCCCCACCAGGGCCGGTTTGGGTTGAACCGTAACAGATCTATTACGATTAATGTTTAGAAATGTGTCAAAATGATACACTAGTGTCTGCTACTTAAGCGAAGCACACATGTAAAGCTACAATAGAACAGATGACATACTATGCCAAAAGAAATCTGTTATTTAATGACTTAATAGATGTCAATCACGAAGTTCTTACCATCACCTATATGGGCTTCTTGTTCCATAGCTTGCAACCTTAACTTCAGCTCTACATTCTCTGCAGTCAGCCCTGTAGTGTCTCTCTAAAGAGAGAAGCAAAGACAGTGAAAATGTATTAGCCTTTAAAATCAAAAGATGAAAAAGTAGGAAAATGAACTTGGATTTTAATAAAATGGAAGCATCCAAAGAAAATAAACCTGGAAATTTTTTTTTTTGAGGATTAAAACTTTTGCTTAACTTGAAAACCATTTTAAAATATTTTGGGCATAGTGAGATGGCGTAAGTTATGGGACAGGCTCAAGTAGGCTCACCAACATCATAAACATCATTAGCCTATTCATTTTTGTTTGCAGAAGTGAGCTCATATTAACTCGAGCTTAAGAAGTCATCTGTCATGGCGTCTATCCATATTACCTTTTTTTTTAATTTTTTTATTTTTTAATTTTTTTATTTTTATCTATTCATATTACCTTTGCCTTAGCACTTCAACCTTCATATTCCTTGATTTAATTCTATCGACGCACCTCATTATTGGTGCATCTTCTACCTTATATTTTGCATGCCCAAATACAAAATAAAAAACTCTTTGGCCACTCAACTTAGTTTAGTGTTAATCAATCCTTCATCATGCATATATTTAATAATCTCAAGACACCTTTGACGCTCCTTTGTCTCCTTGATGCTCAACAAATCAATCTCAATGATACTTGATCATATGGTTTTTTAAGATTATTAAAAATCATGAAGAATCTTTTGAAGTAGTTTATACTTTACATTAATTTTCTTTTTAAAAAATCATTTCCATTTCAGTTGATTTTGTGCCATATGATCAAATTGATTCTTTGACACTAACAAGATTTTTCACAGCCTTAGTTCGACTAATCCACTTGATAACTTTAATGTATGGCTCAACTAGCATGACACCTTGAAATTGATTCCAAGCAGCTTAAAGAAGAAACAAATATGACTTTTCTATCACCAAAATTGTAAGCTATGGCTTCATGGCTAATGTTAGTAGGATTTGTTGGTTAAGGATTGGAGAAATCTAAGTTCAGATCTACTTTGCAATCTCAGACTATCGTTACTGTTTTCTTATACCTGGATTTTGGTTTCCTGTTCCTAACTTCATACAGAGCAAACTAATTTTCTTGGCTAAACTTCTAATTCAATGAGTAATCTTGTGTTAAAGAAGACTCAAAAGTTTTTTTGTTTCAATATGAGAGATTCCCTCAAACTGAATCCAAAACAATACTTAGTTGGATATAAATTGGAACAACTCTTCCACATCTAGTACTGGCAAGTAAAACCATCAAACTTCTCCAGGAAAGTTAAAGTTGATAAATAAGTAAACAAACTTGGAGAAGAGATCATTTGGTCAACAGGCTCATATTTTATGCATGAAGTCTAGGATTCACTTCGGTTTCTTACACATAAATAATAGAAAAATCCATCACATTAAATAGTTGAAGCAACGAAACCAGCACCCATCAAAAGCGTTGCCAGAAAATACGAGAGAAGAATGCTGAGGGGCAGTCTAAGCTCAAAACAATGAATGAATTGCAGTCAAGTAAAAAGGTGGAACAGAAGGAAAGGAAGTTGAAACAACTTTCAAGATGGTTCTATCTGAAGGCTAAGTTAGCGAATGAATTTTTCATTTTCTTTCATCTAGACAATTAAAGAATAAAGATTTTTGAAAAATTAGTGTTCAGTAATAATCACAATGGAAGCAATGAATATCAATTCTTTACGTAATAGTAGCTTCCTGGCAAATGCATTAGATGCTTGATTTCATCAGCATAATAGACAAATAGATAAACAAACATGAATTCCTTTATACATAGAAGCCATACAACACAAACCTGGAAAAGCGTAAGCTGTGCAGATAGTGTTGTAGCTTCAGTTTGTAGCGTCTGAACTTTCCTCTCAAGTTCAGATATATAGCGTGCCTTCCTTTCTTTTGACCGAGCTGCAGATTGCCGGTTAGCTAGAACCCTGCATGTATATATAATTTGGTGAGAATTTTGAAAAAATGAACACATCAGTAATGTTGGTTAATGTTTTACAAAAATATGTAAGAGGAGAAAATTTTAACAAAAATCTAAGTAATCAAGTATATTTTTGAAGTTTTTAAACGATGCAAGATGTCTTAGCGGTCCAGCTTTTCCTTGATACAAATCTAAGATGCAGTGTACAAGAACATCACAAGATCAAGATTCACTATCACTAACACTTAATTGATACAAATAAAAAATAACATAACACTCACTGCAAATGATAATTTGAAGATCATCAAAATTAAATTTTTGCAAGAAATTTGATATCAAAATAAAACCACACTATGATTACAATTCACAATGCAAGAAGGAAAAAATATATTGTACTACTTCACCATATCCAAATCACAAAAAAAAAAAAAAAAAAAAAAAAAAGAGGTAAGAAATCACGGAAGTGCTAAACCAAGCTTAATGCTGGTAGAAAGTTTCAACCATAAGTAATTATAAAGATTTGCACCACACTTAAAAGAATTCACACGCCACACTTAAAGGAATTCACATCAAATTTTGTTAAAATGCTGAAATAATTTCAATTTCTCCCTAAGGGTTTTAATGAATTTGTGAGTTAAAAAAACTAATAAAAAAAAATTAATTTTAGTTTGATTTGTAGTGATAACTTCAATAGAAACTCCATCAGGAGTAGAGCATCAAATTCCTCGATTTGTTTATCAATTTCAGAAGGCTTGGTTTTCTTCAAGTTCACATTCAAGAATTGAGCTAATTTTTCTATTAGAAGCTCAGGTTCATATTAAAAAGTATACTCAATTTACATTAGAAGTTAAGATTCATAAAAAAGATCAGATTCAATTTACAATTTAGGTTCAAATATGACCATTGGTCAATTTCAATTTCAACTTTAGTTTCTAATTAAGATTCAGGCTTCATATGGAACAGTTTTCTTACTGCTTCTTAAAGTAGCTTTTTAATACAAATTTTTTTATTTTTTACTAGAAAGCTGCTTTAAGAAGTAGTAAGAAAGTTATCCCAAGTAAAATTTTTAATTTCAAAATTGATACTTTACTCAGGCTCAATTTCAAAATTGGGTTTTGAACTTAATTTTAATTTCAGGCTCATTAATACATCTTAATATACGAGATGATTCCAATTAATGAAGATTAGACATAGACTAACATTAACACTGCCGTTGTCAAGTTCCAAGTCCTGGATGAAAAAAATGGATTGTTGCGTTTGGTAGTCGACAGCCATCGTAAAATTTGTCGAACAAAAATGACATGAATCCTTTAAGAAATTGTGTTAATGCTAGGGCGTCCCCTGGAAGCGACGCGCTGTATGGCCTGAATACAGTGACAAGTGTGCAAGGGCTGCTGCACCGGCGCTCGGGTCCAGTGTTAAATAGGCAAGGGTTTCCACATCAAGGATGGATGTAGGCAAAGAAGCTAGTCCATGAAACTAAAATTAGGATAGGAACTTGGAATATAGGCTCCCTTACAGGAAAATTAATAGAATTAATAGATATTATGATTCATAGGAAATTAAATATTTTGTGCATTCAAGAAACTAAATGGGTTGGAGAGAAGGCTAAGGAAATTGATAGTTTAGGATTTAAACTTTGGTATTCGGGTAGGAGTCGTACTAGAAATGGTGTAGGTGTTATTATAGATAAGAATTGAAAGGATAATGTTATAAAAATTAATAGGATTGAAGATAGAATTATAACTTTAAAGATTGTTGTTGATGATAAGATTGTTAATATTATAAGTGCTTATACTCCTCAAGTAGGTTTGGATATGAGTTCTAAATTAAATTTTTGGAATGACTTAGAAGAATTAATACAAAATATACCTCTTGAAGAAAGAGTTTTTATTGGAGGAGATTTAAATGGACATGTTGGTAGAGAGGTAGATGATTTTAAAAGCATTCATGGTGGCCATGGATTTAGAACGACGAATGAAGGTGGCAAGACCATATTGGATTTTTGTTTAGCTTATGATTTTTCAATTGCTAATACCTTATTTAAGAAAAAAATGAGCATCTCATCACTTATAAAAATGGATATAGTACAACTCATATTGACTATTTTCTTATTAGAAAATTAAATCGTTTAGATTGCAAAGATTGTAAAGTTATTCTAAGTGAAAATTTATGTACCCAACATCGATTATTAGTTTTGGACCTTAAGATAAAGGGGCATAAAATAAAAAATAAAGTAAAACAATTTTCTAAGATTAGATGGAGGCATTTAAAGAATATTAACAAAAATATTTTTGGGAATAAGATTTTATATCTTAAGATTTTGTCTGTGCATGAGGATGCTAATGTTATGTGGGAAAACGTGGCTAGTGATATTAAGAATATTGCAAAAGATGTCCTTGGAGTATCAAAGGGAAAAGCTCCTAATAGTAAAAATAGTTGGTGGTGGAATCCAAATGTGCAAGAAAAGATTAAAAATAAGAAGCTTTGTTAGAAAAATTGATTTAATTTTAAAAATTCTGATAATTGGGAAATATATAAAGTGGCTCGTAAGGATGCTAAGAAAGCAATATGCGATGCAAAGTCATTAGATTTTAGTGATTTATATAATAGATTAGATACTAAAGAGGGAGAAAGATATATGTATAAGTTAGCCAAACAAAGAGATAGAAGTAGTAATGATTTAGTTCAAGTGAAGTGTATTAAGGATGAAGATCAAAAAATAATTTTTTTAGAAGATGATATTCAACAAAGATGGATGAGATATTTTGCTAAACTTTTTAATGAAGATTGTGAAAATAAGATTGACTATAGTGACCTTAGCACCCTAAATGAAAATGAAGATTTCTGTTTTTATCGACGTATTTGTAAAACTGAAGTTAGAGAGGCTTTAAAGAAAATGAAGGGTGGAAAAGCTGTTGGACCTGATGATATTCCAATAGAGGTGTGGAAATGCTTAGGAGATGAAGGAATTTCATGGCTTACTAAACTTTTTAATACTATTTTGAGGACTAAGAAGATGTCAGATGAGTGGAGAATGAGTGTGTTAATTCCTATTCTTAATAATAAAGGTGATGCACAAGATTGTGTGAATTATAGAGGTATTAAGTTAATGTGCCATACTTTAAAACTATGGGGAGCGAGTTATGGAGCATAGGTTGCGGCGTGATACGAATGTTTCTCAAAATCAATTTGGATTCATGCCGGGTAGGTCGACTATGGAAGCCATACATTTATTAAGAGGTTTGATGGAGAAATATAGAGAAAATAAGGAAGATCTACATATGATATTTATTGATTTAGAAAAAGCATATGATAAATATCCAAGAGAAGTGCTATGGAGAGTTCTTGAAAAGAAAGGAGTCAATAATGCTTATATTCAAGTCATTAAAGATATGTATGCATAAGCTATTGCTTGTGTTCAAACACAAGGTGGATTGACCAAGTATTTCCCTATTTCGGTTGGGTTACATCAAGGATCAACCTTAAGCCCATATCTTTTTGCTTTAGTCATGGATGTTCTCATTAGACATTTGCAAGAGGATGTACCTTGGTGTATGCTTTTGGCTGATGATGTTCTTCTTGTTGATAAGACTAGAGAGGGAGTTGAAGGTAAACTTGAATTATGGAGGTCAACCTTAGAGTCTAAAGGTTTTCGCTTGAGTAGATCTAAAACGGAATATATGGAGTGTAATTTAGTAGTAATAGACCTAGTGAGGGGATTGTGACTTTGGGCGATCAAGTCATTAATAAGAGTACACGTTTTAGATATCTTGGATCTATTGTTCAGAGTGATGATGAAATAGATGGGGATATTATCAGCAGGATTCAAGTTGGATGGTTGAAGTGGAGGAATGCATCGAGCTTATTATGTGATAGAAATATACCCCTCAAACTTAAGGGAAAATTCTATAAGATGGTAGTGAGGCCTGCTATGCTTTATGGTGCCGAATGTTGGCCATTAAAAGAGAAGCATAATACTAAGTTAAGTATGGCAGAGATGAGGATGCTCAGATGGATGAGTGGCTTTACCCTTAGAGATAAGATACGAAATGAGCAGATACATGAAAAGGTTGGAGTAGCTCCAGTAGAAGATAAGAATAGAGAGAGTCGCCTTAGATGGTTTGCTCACATAAAACGGCGACCTTCCGATGACCCGGTTAGGAGAGTAGAGGTATTAGATTTGACTTATGTTAAGAAAGGTAGGGGTAGACCTAAAAAGACTTGGTTAGAAAATATTAGGAATGACCTTTCTTTATTAGATTTAAACGAGAATTTGACTTTTAATAGAACACAATGAAGAAAAAAGATTCATGTAGCCGATCCCACGTAGTGGGATAAAGGCTTGATGTTATTGTTGTTGTTGTTGTAGACATAGACTAACATTGCAATTGCAAATCATTTTTTTAATCTGATACACTATCAAAAGAATATTAAAAAATTATAATTTTCTCAATAATACTTGATTCTTATATCGATATGTCTTTGACAAGCTTAAGAGTAGCTAATGACTTTTTTAAGGGATTTCAGTTACAAGTGAGATAGTTTTAAGATAATAATTGTAATATACCTCAATATTCAAATACCTAGATAAAGCCTCATATACCAGGTTTGGTGAATTATAGCTTACTTAATTCCTAATCTATTGTCTAAGAGCTTTAATGAAATAGACAATGATAACAAAAAAAAAAAAGAAGCAAATAATCTTCAGATACAAGACATGCAAACCTTACATAATATTTAAATTCTTCATATTCACTTTATTTTTAATGCTTAAATTGTTCATGCAACTGGTCCCTATATTCTCGAAATAAGAAAAAATATTTCTATAGTTAAGTTTAATATATTATCCAATGTGAGTTTTGTAGAAATGCTTTGCCCATAATATTAACCATGTCTCACTAATTTCATTGAGCATCAACTCCTTCGAAATCAAACAAATACTAACATTCAAATAAATCTTCTAAATTATTGATCCAATTGAAAATTCTCTAAAATTTTACTTTTCATCAAATTCGGGAATATAATTTTGAAATGCATGATAATCATGTTGTAGTTGTTTAGGACCAAGCGTACACAATCTCACTAAAATTGCATCATTTATTATTCCTGAGTAGACCTAATTATTATGTCCTATTTCCGGTTAATATGAGGGTGCAATTATAAGCTCTACTACCAAATTAGATGCATCATTTATTATTTTATTTTTCTTAATACAAATCTAGGATTGGATTAACTCATGAACTAACATGCACAAAAGATCTAAATTTACAACCCACCAACTTTCAATTAGGAAATGGCATTATCACTTTCCTGCCAATCAAAACATTTGGTAAACCCATTCCAAATATTAATTTAAAGAAGTTCCAAAATTCAAATCTTGCAAATAAAATATTGAGATCAAAATGAAACCAAGCAATGAATTTAATTCACATTGCAAGAAGGAAAATCGTTGACCAAATCACTATCACAAGCAAACCAACTAAAAACAATGAAAAGAAAGATAAATGAAAGAAACCAACAAAGTATTAATCAAAGCCTCACATCAATACAAGGAGAAAGCTTCATTCAGAAATTGTCATCAAACTTGAAGAATTCACAAACATCACAAGCACGTTTGAGAGAAAAATGGAATTTGTATTAAACATTAAATGTATTTTAGATGCCTAAAGACCTCCAATAATAAAAACTTAGTAGTTTACCATAATCTTAAAATCTAGTTAGCAACTACAAGTCTCGATTTTAGCAATTTATGATTCCCATTTAAAACAAATTTCCAATCCCTATTCACAAATCAGGTATGCTAATTAGCCAATATTCATATTGCATTATAATGCAATGATAAAAATTAGAGGATTCATGAACCCCCAACTACAGTAAAATATCAAGAAAATAGGAAAACATGACAGATTTATTTAAGGAAACAAAATACAAAACCACAAAGAGAACAATGGTACTAGAAAAGCAGATACAATGCTATAGTACAGGATAACACATTCCAGCAAATTAAGAACCAACAGTCAAACACAGGCCAAATTGCCAATAAAATACCAACTCCAACAACAATAACCGAGGAATTAACACTAGAAATCAGCAATCCACCAAATCAATAGCTTCCAAATAATGGCTTTTAAATTAGTGTCTGAATACAAATAAGGGATTGAAGATGTGCTGAAACAGGGAATTGGATTGAGTTGCATCAAACTAGCTTGTAGTCTAAGCAGTAAACCAAAATTGATTAAAGAAAATATATTAGAGAACACATCTCGTTCTTTCTAGCATCCTCATCATAAGCTTTTTTTTTTTTTTTCAGAAGGATAGAAATTTATTCATATATTTTATAATCTAGACCTAATTGACTGAATAACATAATTCATAAAAAAATATTATTTCTCAGTTCCCATTATATCAAAGGACATCTGATCTCGCCCATTTTCATCATAAGCAAGTTTTACAATAAAAGAATAACGAAATAATGAAATACATTAACACAAGAAAAATCAAAAGTTAGAATAACAATGTGCTTATATTAACAAACGATATGCATATTTGAAGAATATAGGCCTTCATTTTTACATCATTAAAATTTAATTTGTACCCACTAGGTTCATGAACTAGAAACTCGTATAATAGGTCTATTGTATCTAGTAAGTCAAGATCATCTATGTCTATGTGATGAATTCCATGAGCCATTTTGGTTTCTCAAAGGATTATACTATGATTGTTAAAATTTGTTGTGATTCCAAAGAACAATCTTAGTTAAGCCACATCTTAAGCAACATAGAAATCCATTTAAGCTTTTTCTTAAGCTTCTCTCTTTTCTATAATATAATATATAATGTCAATTATGATTTCTTTTTAATCCTTCATAATAATAATAGAAAATGGAGCTCCTTTCATTCTTTGATGCACTTCTTTCCTATTCTACTTGTGAGGGAAAAACACTGCCAAAAAATACATATTTTTTAAGGATAGATTCATTGAATATCTTATTTCCCAAGAAATTTCCAACTGAAATATCTGTGTAGAAAAATGTTCAATCTTTTCCCTATATGCATTCAAATGAAAAATGTTCAATTTTTTCTGAAGGAATATCTATCATAGCATGTGACAAATATTTCTCGAAACTTTTAGACAGATAAATTCGTTGTATGTTGTTATGGACTAATCTATTGAAACATTTATCTCCAACGAAAAATCCATCATATTTTGCAACAAATTTATCCATCATCAATCATTTTGGTGAACTAATCCATCGAGAATCATTTTCTTCATCGTATATGTCAAGAATATATTTAATGAAAATTTTAATAGTTGCGGACAGCTTGTTGCATTTTGTGATGGATCCATTCATAAATAAATACATTTTTTTACTGTTGTCCATCTCAGATGTGACATATATTTGTTACAATTAACTTTGTGTCACAATTTCAGCACAAATACTAGAAGATTTTTTGTCATAATAAGCATATCATGATGAAAATTCTCGTATTTCAAAGGCCAAATTATAAAAAGGAACATGTTTAATGCATAAATATGCAGATGAATCGTGTTTAAAAAAGATTAAAAAGGAGCAAAATCAGAGCATTGAAATCCGGTTTCTAGAAATCGGAAATTTGTAATTCGGTTTGTTAAGAAACCATATTTAAATCATCCGGGTTTATTAAGAAATCATTTTTGGCTTTATATAAAATAATTTTTAAATTTTATATTTATATTAAATATTATTTTTAGATTATCAATTCTTTAAGATAAAAATGTTAATATTTAATAAATTTTAATATAATTAATATGTTTAAAGTTTTTATAAAAAAATTATATTAAAAACATTTTAGATTATAATCTTTTAAAATTATTTTTAAAATGTTTATAATCTTTTTAAACTTTATATTATATTAAATTTTTCTTAAATATCTAATAATTTTAAAATTATAATATTAAATTCTGGTTAATAAAAAAATATATTAAAAAATTTATATTATAATATTAGAATAAACATTTTAATATAAATATAAACATTTTAATTCTAATAAACATGAAATTTTAATAAATTCATTTGAATGTCTTAATAATATCAGAATTCGACGATCTTGGGTTTGTTGGATTTGTCTCGTTGAGACGCTCGATTCTACTATAAGCATGTTAGTTTGGAAACCTTTTGGTAGTCCAAATTATGTTTGAACCTTCCAAATGCGCTTTGGGTCTTTGATTTGGACTCATTTGGGCTCAGATTGAGTCGAATTTGGTGTCATTGAGTTCATATTTTCGATACGTTCAGTTCGAATATAAATTTGCTAAATTAGGAGTTCATATGGTCTCCGATTTAATTTTTTCATGATAAATCAAATATAAAATTTTTAATAAATTATATTAATAATTGACTTTCAACTTAGGGAAAATTTTAAAATATTTAATAAAAAAAATAAAATAAAATTCAATTTCAAAATATACTAATAAGTTTAAATATTAAAAAGATTTAAATATTAAATATGTAAAAACATCATAATTTTTACATAAAAGTTTACTTGTATATATTTTAATTAAAAATAAATTGAAAAATCTAATAAAAAATAGGATACAGTTAAAAAAATTTAAAATAAAGAAATAAAAATATATATAATTAAATAGGTTTCTTAGGAAACCGGAATAAGGCAAAATAATATTAATAGGTTTCTTAGAAAAACGGATTAAAACAAAATAATATAATATAAATAGGTTTCTTAGAAAACCGTATTAATAAATTCCGGTTTCTTAAGAAACTGGAATTTATTAATTCGGTTTCTTTAGAAACCGTGATTTTATATTACGGTTTCTTCTCAAATTTTAGCAAATTAGAAACCGATTAATGAAGTTCCGGTTTCAATAGAAACCGAATAATTAAGTTCCGTATTTTCTCTTTTTTAAATTTATTCGTTAGTCTGCTCCTTAAGCTAATTTAGAATTAAAACACGCTCATTTTTATAAATTGGCCTATTTCAAACAGATGTTCCATAGAAAAACTATTATAAACCTACACCTAAAAAAGGAAAAAACATTTTGATTGTAGTTTCATAGTTATGACAATCGCAATAAGCATACATCATCATATCCAAGATAATGAAAAATACGCATCACAAACAAATTCAAATTCAGTCCACACCAACACAGATACAATAAACGAACATACAAGCAAAATAAAACAAGAATCACAATAGATTATGTGGGGGATTAGTCTTCTTCACAAGCCCAATTAACAAACAAAAATAATTTTTGGTCATATTATAATTCAACAGCCTAACAGTCATAGATTAATTAAAATGATTAATTAATTCTATTTATATAGATTGTTAGATTGTTATAGTATATTTAACATACACCAATACGATTGAACTTAAACAGCAGAAGGCTCTTCAATAATTCTCTTAATATATTCTCAAATTATGGCCCAATAACATCAATAAATATTTATCAGTTTATTAACTACATATGTGTGACTAATAGAAGCATCTGTTTATAATGAAATGTTATTATAGGAATATTCATACTCTCCATGTGATGTCTTATACTAATAATTAGGTACAAATCATCTCCTATATAAATTAGCAATTACTTCATGAAGAATTACAACATTTTTATTTGTCTATTTAAAATATGAATATCTAATTTTACCCACATTAAGAAATATTTTTTGATAACATGCAATACTAATAAACATTTCAACCCCACTTAGAAATTTATCTATCAACCCTTTCCTTCTGCAAAGTTGCCTATTACTCAGTCAACAACAAAACACTCTAATATTCATGTTTATGTAATAAACAGATTGTAGAAAATAAATAAACTTCAAATTAAAAATAACTATTATAAACCATAACTACATTATTATAGCTATTATTAAATACTGCAAAACTATCAATCAAAATAAAATTTATACATATTTAAAGATGAAGATAAACTTAAAACATGATAAATTACCTATAAAATTTATTTTAAGAAATAAAATAAATATAATAAACTCTAAATTATAATGAGAGAAAAAATAGAAAATTTCTAAAACTAAAATTTAAAGCAACTAAAATTTAAAGAGAAACAAGAGATTAACTTAACTAAAAACGAAAAAACTTAAGTAAAATAACACTAATGCATGCAAATAAATAAGAAAATATAAATAATTTGTTCCTTCGTGAAGTATGAGAGAGAAAATGGAGAATCAAAGAAAATACTAAAGCAATGGTCCAACATAGATCCAAAGCCAAAATGAGGAACGACAAGTAGAAGTCATAGGCATCTAGATCTATTATAAGGGGTTGAAATAATTAAAAAGCAGGCAGAAATAATTAAAAAGCAGGCCAAAATAATGGTGGCCAACAAGCATACTTGAGATGGAGGAGAAGAATAAAGGGGAAAATTGTGACCAAGTCCCGTGAATCTCAATTTAGGACTTCATCCATCAGGTTTTTGATGGGTTCAATGGATTTCCAAAAATCCATCAAACATTCCTTTTTGACAATTAAATCTATCAGAATTGAAATGTCTCTTATGGATATTTATGTTGAATTTCCCAATTTTGGATGATTTTTTTCTTAATTTCTAACATGCAACTTGTTGAATCTAAATTTTTCCGTGGAAGATACCAGACTTTACTAGCAAGTCTACTCAGTGAACTAGAATCTGTATGTAAGAACAAAGTGTGTAGAGAGATTAAAGAGAGAGATCCCAAGCAGCTACAGCATTCACTATCAGTAAAGAGAAATTTTAGAGCCCCAAACTATTCCTCACCCTTTATTTTTAGGAGTATGAGGGCCACAAAAAAGGCTATAAAGAGAAAAAAATAAAAATTAAAAACTACACAAAATACTCGTACAACGTTACACGCTAATCAAGATGTGTGTCACCTCCTAATAGGTTGAATAAGAATGAGGTCAATGCTCTTGGGTGAGCTTGGTTGCGGCGAATAGGCTCCGGGTGAGCCTGTGAGCAAATCCTAAGATGTGGGGACCCAAAACTGATGAGCAGTTGGGTGTGGCCGACAACTTGTGTTGAATATTTCAAACTACCTTCAAGAGAAAGGTGAGTAAGACATGGCGGGAATGGAGAGATTTAGGCCAAGCAATAATATATAGGTGAATAATGTTAGGGGACTCCTGAATAGGTTCTTTTGTGTGGCTAAGCTTGGTGAGCTTGGAGATAAAGGCTCATAGGGGAGAGCAAGTGGTGATTTGCTTGGTTCACAAGGGATCTTTGATTCGCATCATGTAGAGAGAGCTTCTTGAGGGGCTAAGGCGAGTAGAGCATGTGATCACCACAGGAAAGTCCCTCTGATAGTCCCATGCAATTAAGCGCTCAAAAGGAATCCCTCTTGAGAGCGAGTGTCCTCATCATGACTCACTAGCCACCTGCTTAACGCCTATGAAAGTATTTATGAGTATACATTTAGTTCCCCAATTCACTCATCTCTTTGATAGGTGGGTAGCAAAAATGACAAGGGAATGAATTTAAATGTGAATATCAAGTGCAAAAAAATAAATAAATGTCAATTTACTATCTTATTATTACTGTAGTCTCAGAGATTGCTTTTATCTTGTAATGATAACATGATGATAATGTGACGCCACCTTTCTATGGCCTCTCCCTATAAATTGAGAATTTTGTGTTGAGAGAGCTTTTACTCTGACTTTAGTGATTTGAGAACTGATGAGTGTGTGATGGAGATAGAGCTATCGCTCGCGATAGGCTCCCATGCGAGGACATTAAAGAGGGAAGTCTTTTGCCATGGGTGAACGGTTGAGAAGAAGGTGGCTAACATCGTTGAGGCTTTGCTAAGTAGGGAGTTCAACAAGGAAAACATTCAGTCAATGTTTAAATCCGGTGAGCTTGCCACTACCATGCCTACAAAGAAAGTTAGAACTAAAACTGGTTAGGCGACTAAGGCGATGGAGGAGCTAATTGTGGAGACTAGCAGCATCGAGTTAGCCACAGTTGAGAGTGTGGATCCTCCTGTGGAGGCCACTGTGGCAATGGGTGAGGATTAGAAGCATCTACTGCAATGAATTAGGAGGTGAGTCTTAGTAGGGGGGCCAACATGATAAGGCGTGGATAGCAGCTGAGTTCAACATAGTTGAAGTGAAGGTTATCATTGGTGTGCAAGTGGATGCCAACGAACAGGCAAGAGCTGATGAGCTAACGACCAAGGTTTAAAATTGCGTAATTAAGCCTCGAGGCGGTTTTCGTCCGTGAGGCGAGGCGTAAGCCTCGAGGTGGTCTGAGGCGTAAGCCTCACGGACACAGAATTGCGTAAATGAAAATTTAAGGATTTTAGCAGGAAAATAATAGCAATATTGTATCTTATAATAAAAACATCTAAATGATATATGAAAATAGTGGAAAATAAGAAATTAGATGCAATAAAATCATGTTCCAAAGTACAAAATCACAAAATATTAGTTTAACAAAACTCCCAAAATACAAAAAAACATATAAAATGAAATCATATCCCATCACTAAATGGGTCTTCAAGTGAATCTTCTTCTCCAATTGTATCTATGAATGCCATGTCATCATCATCTTCAATATGACTCACTTTTCTCTTCCCTGTTCATTAAGAGAAAAGATCATTATCATGTTCATTGCTCACTTGACATAAATATAATGTAATAGCATATAAGAAATTGTGGAATACCTTTACTTGATTGTTGTGCTACAGAGCTAGTGGATGTGTGTGGTGTAGTACTAGTGGATGTGCCCACTTGATCTGCTTCGCCCCTCAAGACATCCACACTTAGATCTTCTAACTGTAAGTCTGATAATGACAAATCTGTCTCATCATCTATGAACCACTCATTATCAGACGACACATCATCACACACTAATGGGTCTTCATCATCCTTCAACCCCTTATTCCTCAACCTCCTCTCTCTCAACCTCTTGTTGTGCATAATATATACGAGAGAGTTCATTCTGAGTGTTGATAGCCGATTTCTTCTCTTTGTTTGCACTTGGCTATATGTACTCCAGTTTCGCTCACACCCAGAAGAAGAACAAGTGAGGCCCAACACTCTTACAGCAAAACTCTGTAACTCAGGGGTGGAATCACCAAATTGGATCCACCATTCAACTGTTTCAAGAAAAAATATAATCAGAACTGAATAAAGTGTCTTGTATTTACCAAAATAATTATACCTGGAGATCGTTTGGAAATGGTTTCTTTTGCTGCATTCAAACCAAAAAAGCCCTCTTTATTCCAGAATTGAACAAGTTGTAAATCTGCAAGCTCCCTATCTGCCTTCTCCGGTATTAGTCTTTCCATACAATGATATAAGCCAAGCTTCACCTCAGGATTTGAAGATTTCTTCTATGAATATTGAAATTGAGGGTTGAGATAATATGCCGCTGCATGTAGATGACGGTGTAACTGCACCTCCCACCGAGCATCAACGATATCCCAAATCTCCCTATAACTTGCCTCCTCTCCTCCCAAGTTGTGTGCAATCATCTTCTTGACCTCATCCATAGCATTATAAATAAAACTCATAGCTGGTTTCTTCTCTGCATCCACTAAGCGTAGAACTTGCACTAAGGGTCTCGTGCTCAAAATGACATAGGTTACAGTAGCCCAAAATTTATCATTTAGAATTATCTTTCTTATTTCATTCCCCTCACTTTTCTTCCCCCAAGCAGAGTTAAGCCATTCAGTTGATGTAAACATGGCTTCCAAAGGTTGCCTCACCTCCATCAAGCTCTGCAGTGTCAAATAGGAGGTGGCAAACCTATAGATTCACAGTGCACAAATGTAAGAACTATGAACATACACTAGGAATGATTTGCAATGTACAAAATTAAGAACATACCTAGTGGTTGCAGGGCGAATGATTTCTTTCTTTGAAAACTTTCTCATCAAGCTTAAGACCCAAGAGTGATTGTAGATGAACTTTGTAATCGTCTTCGCCCTAGAAAGAGCACTCTTGTGCTGAGGTAAGTCACCAAGATCATCCAAAATGAGATCGATACAATGTGCTGCGCAGGGTGTCCAATATAGGTGTGTCCTTTTCTCCATCAACATCTGACCAGCTGCTTTATATGCACTGGCATTATCAGTCACTACCTGGACAACCAATTTCTCCCCAATCTCCTCAATAACACCATCAAGTAAATTGAAAATGAATGTAGCATTTTTCACCTCCTCTGAAGCATTAACTGATCATAAGAACACCGTGCCGTAGGGATTGTTGACAAGGATGTTAATCAAGCTCCTGCTCTTCATGTCAGACCATCCATATGACATAATAGTCACACCAGTCTCAATCCATGTCCTTTTAATCTCCTGAATGCTCCGCTCTGTGTTCTGCAGCTCCTCTTTTAAAATCCATGTTCGCAACTCATACATGTAAGGTGCCTTCAACCCTTTTCCATACAATCCTACAGACCGCAACATACTGAAGTAGGCAGGCGATGTAGCAACATTAAATAGTATTGCATTCTAAAAAAAAAACCTCCCAATGTCCATGCAAACCTGTTGCCGACCCTCTCTAGTAGCAGCTGCAGGCATCATCTCTGCTTCTCCTCTATCCACTCATGGAGTAGTCATATACTGATCCATAAGACCCCGTGCACCTGTACTATGTATAGTGGAGGAAGAGCCCTTTCCACTCTCGCTCCCAAAATAAGCACCATGCTCGACCCTTTCATCAAATTGCTCCTGTTGTAAGTGTTTAGCAGTGGTAGTTTTCTTCATGTAAGCACTTATTTCTTCCTTCACATTGTCCGGCACTTTTGCACACGGTGCTACATTTTTGTGCGAGCATGATAGATGTTCCTTCATGCGGGTAACACCTCCCTTCACCACTTTATCGCAAAAATTACATTTCAAATAAACATAGCTCTTCTCTCCGCCGTCAATGTCAACTTGTACACTATATTTCCAAGAAGGGTCCCTCCGCAATGACGAAGACCCCTTTTCCTTGCCTCTTACCATGATCCCTAATGAAAGAATCGAAAATCACACAAAAAATTTCAAAAAATCTAAAACCCTAGAATTTCTTTCACTTCAAAAATCTAACCAAAAAGTAAAAAAAAAAAAAAAAAATCTAAAATCGTTTGTGGACTTCTCTTACAAGGCGGCCGGACACTTCAACTTCGCCGGAGAGAGGCGGCGCCGGCGAGAGAGGCGGTGGGAAGGATGGCCGAACGTGCGGGAGGGGTTCTGTTCCGTGACCTGGAGCTTGCGGGCGAATGTTATCGGGATATGCTGGGCCGAACGGTTTAAGGGAGAAAAAAAGGATTCATTTTAAGTAGGGTGGGGCCAACGGGTGAGGCGTACGCCTCACCAATAATTGCGCAATTGCGCAATTGAGGCGCGCCTCACACACGGTGAGGCATACGCCTCTGCCAGGCTCAACATTGCATGCGCCTCGAGGCGCCTTTGGGACGAATTGCGCAAAGGCGCGCCTCTAATTGCGCAATTTTAAACAGAGCTAACGGCAATGGATGCTAAGGTACGAGTTGAGGAAGCAGCGGAGGAATGAGTGGGTGACGTCTCCGCAGAGGGGTCTACGATGTCGCTCTCGTGTGCTCACTACGTAGATGTCTTCCCTCCCCAAAGATTGATCTCGTCAGAGGAGGTTGATGGAAGGCTGACAATCTTGAAGAGAATGATAAACCTTCAAGGTGTTGGTAAGTCTAATAGCCAATGAGGGGAGACAACATCGAGGGAGGTTTTTGAGTTGAGAAAGAGGTCATCGTGCTAAAAGTAAATTTTCAATGAGAAATTGAAAAGCAAACTTGCCTTACTTCTATTAAAATTTTCTTTTTCTTTTTTACTTATTATAATGATGTAATGTAATGGGTCGAATGAAGATTTCTTATGCTCCCAAATTCATTAACTTTATGCAAGTTTGTATATTTTTTATTTTTGCACTTTTGCAAGCATGCAATGTGATGAACACTATGTTGTGAGGCAAGCGAGAACAGTTTGCGAGTGCTCTAAATTAGGTTGATACGATGAGCAACAGTGAGTGGGTGCTTGAGTGTGAAGTAAGAAACTTGGGAAAACATTTAAAAAAAAATTTCACTATAGCCATCACAGTGTGTGAGAGAGTTCATAGCAAGTTCGAATTGAATGAGCTATAAGGGTTACTCACCCAATGAGCAATGGCTTGCCTAAGGTTTGCTGTGAGAGAGAGTGACTCTTAGGAGAGAGAAATATCTTGGAGCAAGCGAGGTAAAGATCATAAAATCTTTTCACAATGATGGAGAGAGAAAAACAAAATCGTTGCATTTAATACAATGTAAGGGTTGCCTTGATATCTACGCACAATACTTTTCTCTATAAATAGGCAGAGTAGGGCCATGTGTGTGTGCGGTCTCCATTTGAATTTCCCACTAGCGCTTGCTCCTAGCTCTAGTGTGATTGTCCTACTGCGAGTGCTTTGTGAGAACATAGCTACCCTACATAAGTGTGCTTAGGCATTTGCTAACGTGCACAACCTGTTGAACTCCAAAACTCCCGATGTGTGCGCTGACTTCATATTCTATGCACACTATTTTTCCCGTGAAAACTTTACCATGAGGTCGACAGGAGTCAGCACATTAACTTGTTCCTCAATGGCTGGCTAGTCATCCCTTACGACCACTTCCTATTAGGCCTCCACTTTCCTCTGTGTCAAGTTGGAAGAACTCTTCAGCTACTAAGGCATCATCCTTGCCCAGGTCTTCCCCAACTTGGTGGCGACTATAATTTCATTCGTGTTCTACCAGCATGAGTTTCAGCTGTCCTATTCTTTCAACCTATTTTAGAACGTCTTTACGGCGAAGGCATCCAAAGATAGTTGTGTGCAATTCTCGCTAATTCCAATGAAGGAAATTGATCTGGTGAACAAGGTTTGCGACAATAAGACCGGGTTCGTCGTCATCTAGATCATTGTCACTTGGACAGTGCCAACCCATATATTCTCGTTCCCTAAAAAGAAGGCGCCTGTACCCACCCTTATAGAGGAGGAGACAATGATGTTCGAGATTAAAGGTTTGTCATTGATCACTCTTCATCACCTCGCCTATTAGAACCTCTATTGTGAGCTTTTGCTTTTTGAAAAACTTTAATTAAGTTTTTACTTGTCTAATACTAATTTATCGTGGCTTGTGCAGAAGAAGTTGAGGACTGTGAGTTCTGCAAGGATCCAAATATCATGAAGGGTCTTGCAAACAACTAGGAGAATTGAGGCAAGAGGAAGAGGATGGAGGTGTTTGCAGAGGGACCCATCAAATCTGCATAAGCGGTGATGCCCCTTTCAAAAGAAGGAAAGAACAGAAGTGTGGGCGGGAGCTTGCCTGAGAGTTCTGACCTCGAAGAGGTCATAGGTGCCCAAGGAGTTGAGACCTCCCCCTACTAAAGCGAAGGAGTCGGCGACGACTACGAGCGCCAAAGATAAGAGGCAAACTCCTGTTACCCACAAGGGCATAGTGATAGATCAGGAAGTGGCCGATAAGAGAGCTGAGAAGGAGAGACGCTCCCCACTATGGTTGTGGCTCCCCACTATGGTTGTGGTTGATAAGAGGAAGGCTCCCGTCGAGTCAGAGGGGTCGAGCAGTGAGTTGTCAAATAGCAATGAGACGAGCTTGTCATCTGATGAAGCCTAGATGGAGACTCAACGAGTATCTTGACGATGCTTTGATCAGTATGATGTCATATACTCCCAGGAGATGGAAGACCACCTAAAATAGTTCCTTGCTGCTGATATTGGTTACTCCACGATGAATGCAATAAGGGCAAGTGTGACAAACAATCTTTTTCCCAACCAGCCATCAACATGAGTACTTGGCCAAGATCCAAAGCTTAGAGCAGGTTTACACGGAGGTCCAGAAGTTCTACAAGGATGAGCATAGTGAGTAGCTCCCCGTGCAAGAAAAAATGAGTGTAATGCAAAAAAAGCTTGCTAAGTCAAAGGAGCAGCTTTAAAAAGAGTTGGAAATGGAGAGTACTATTGTGAATTTTTCATTGGAGGCAAAGGGGTAGACAAAGGTAGAACTCGCCAAGTTCGTTGCCAAGACGAAGGTGACCAAAAAAATTGGTAACTTTCCTCAACGGGGGAGAGTATGTAACACGCTCGGCAAATATTGTCGTGCTAGGATTAATTACTGCCTGAAGAAGCTCACCTCAAAGGGCGAGATCGCTCTTCATTTCAATGATCCTTCTGTCTTCTTTGATGAATTTAATGTAATTGATAAGAGTGATGTCGTGAGTGCGACTGGTGATTGAGTCGCACCGACCCATTTGTGTAGTTTCTTCTTTTTTCATTTTTTTTGCCAAAGAGCCGATTGTACATGTAACCCATCTTCAGTAAGGTGTTTTTCTAAATTTTTTTAGTGTTGAGCTCGCTTCCCTGTATATTCACTTTTATGAGTGGATGATTAATATAGCCCTTAGGTGAACATAACTATGAAGTAATATAAGGGTACTCGCCTATAAAACAATATGATGTTGTAATAAAGTGAATTCAACAATATAAAGCATCAAGGGCACTTGGACACACAATAATAGAGAACATGTTCTAAAAAAAAAATTGTTTGTAACTCGCCATAGTTTAATCACTTATGCTTAATATTATTGATAACTTGACAAATAATGCAAGTTATCTTGGTGAGTAACAAAAAAGATAGTTCAATTAAGAGTGAAAGAATATAGCTAGACATAAGGCTTATTTTGCCAAACCTGCACTCAATAGAATTTCACAGCTAAATTCATCATCATCAGTGAGTGTAATAAAGCTTGGCAAGAGTAATGCAATACCTGAACTTGGTGCGAGTTTATGTTATATTACTCGGTGGTATAATGGGCGAGTTGAGAGAATTGTATGAAATCATTTGGGAGGATTGCTTCATCTAAGAGATTTGCTCAAGTCATTGACTTAGCCGAATAAAATTGAAGTCACATAAACTTATTATGACTTAATTTTTAGATAAACGAGTTAATTGTAACTCTTGTGAGAGTAAGCTTGTTGCTTTTAAGTGAAATCTCTTTAACTGGGCTGCGTCTTACGGCAAACTTAAAGTCTTCAATGAGGTAACCACCTAAACTTTCCAACTATAAAGACTATCCTACTAAATATGGATCTTGTTGCAAACGAGAGAATCGGCCTATAGAGTTTATTGCTTAAATTCATGGCATCACCTTTGGTGTAGGAACACTAAGACTCGCCATCTGCAATAGACTCATGCACTACCTATTGTAGATCTTAAAGCAAATGAGGGAATCAACCTGCAATTGTTAGGCGGTTTGATGTAGATGATTAGTGACTAATCATTTTGGTAAAGGGTACCTATGGTGAATGGGCAAAGTTTGATGCCTTTGATTTTTTATTTTTTTTTGCTTGAGGTAGCTCTTCTAAGAAAAGATTTAGGAAATTGAACGTGACTCACCATTTGGGGGGGGGGGGGGGGGGGTTGGTCCTCACCATAGTCAATAACACTCGGTTATTGTGAAGTTGCGCATCTAGGGCTTGACGAGTTCTCATCCTTGATTTTGCTAGAAGCTCGCGTAGAGTTGGATGCGAGTTTCCCAAGCACTTGGCTTTAGCTGCACAAGTTCCCCAAGCATTTGGCCAACTATCTTGCATGGGAGAGTCCTTTCATTTTCCCTTGGGGATGTACAAGTTTCCCAAGCAAATCAGGGCAACTTCCCTGAGCATTTATAGGAAATTTTGTTAAGTAATAAATTCATTTGCTATGAAGGACTCACTCATACAAGAAAGCAAAAGAAAAAAGAATGATAGTGATTTTATTGCATTTTTAAGATAAGAGTAAAAATGCAAATAGAGATGCAAGTGTAGTTATGAAAACTTCCACTCATTGAAAGAAAATCTTGAGGTCGTCCTTTGACGTGCAAGTTGTATATTTGGCCATCCTCCTTTTGCCTTCTTTTTAAGAGATGGCAGCTTATGCCCAGAGTCCTTCCAATAAGTCTATTGTCATTCGCAGACTTTCATGATTGGTCGCCTCCCACCTATAGAGTTCACTTTCTTCAAGGTTAGCGGTGATTGGGTGTCAAAATGAGTTTTTGGGTCAGGTTCGGGTCCAACCCGAACATGACCCGATTACAACAAACGGTCCAAATTGAAACTCAAACTTGACCCGACCAAAAATGAGTAAACAAATCCAACACATTGACCGAATTTAGCGAGGCAAGCACTACGAGACGAACATCTATGCTAGGTGATTTGCGAGCTCGAGGGAAGTAGGCGGGGCAAGCTGCGAGTAGTTGGGGTGCGACGGTGGGAGCGCCTATGAGCAACAAGTATGAGCACAAAGGGGGAGAGTGTAACTGAGCAGAAGAGCGGACTTAGCGGAGCATGATCAGGATCTGGGTCAATTTCAAGTTGATTTCAGATTGACCCGTACCCAACTTGAAATTGGAAACAAATCAAACTTTAAAACTCAAACTAGACCCATTTCGTAAATAGGTTGGCCCGGACCCATAATTTTCAGGTAGGATTCAAATCGTGTCAAATATTGACACCCCTAAGCGGCGACAACCACTCGCTGGTTATGCTGGTTGAGTTAGAAAGGTAGTAGTGCCTCAGTGTCGTGGGAGGGTAAGTATAGTTTTTATCCAATCGTCGATGTAGTCGTCCTCAAATCCCATAGGACTAAGGGGAGCGCAAGCATTTGTTTGCCCTTGACACCATCTACCTTCTTCAAGAGATTCAGCATCAGCTTGTTCACAGCTTTAACTTGACCATTAGTTTGTGGGTGGTGGACTGAGGCGAATTCCATGCAAATAGCAAAAATCCTTCAAATCCTAATTGGTGAAATGTCATGGCTAGCTTTTGGTGATGATTGTGAAAGTGAAACCATGTCGTCAGATGATACCGATCCATATGAAGTTTATCACCATGGTGGAGGCTATCTGAATGAGTGTTTTCGCTTCAATGCACTTTGTGAAGTAGTTGATCAAAGCTGGAATAAACTTCATCTGCACATTAGAAGGTGGGAATGGTACCAACAAGTCCATTCCCTAAAATGAGAATGGTCATAGGCCGTAGCTTGTGAGAGGGTTGTAATTGCATGGGGGCGAATCGTTGGCATTGGGAGCATTTCTTCAAGAAGTCTTTTGCATCCTTCCTCATTATTGGCCAAAATTAGCCTTACCTCAACTCTCCTATATGGAGTACTTGAACATAACTTTTAGCTTGAACTTGGATGAAAACTCGGTTGGTCCTCACCAAAGTTAATTGCACTTGGTTATTGTGAAGTCACGCATCTAGGGCTTGACTAGTTCTCATCCTTGATTTTGCTAGAAGCTCGCTTAATGTTGTAGGCGAGTCGCCGACGCACTTTGCTTTGGTTGCATAAGTTCTCCGAGTGTTTGGCTAACTATCCTCCATGGGTGAGTCCTTTTATTCTCCTTTCAGGAAGTGCAAGTTTCCCAAGCAAATTAGGGCAAGTTCCCAAAGCATTTTAAAGGAAATTTTGTTAAGTAATAAAGTCGTCTGCTATGAAGGACTCGCTCATACAAGAAAGCAAAAGAAAAGAGAAATGAGAGTGATTTTATTCCGTTTTTAAGATAAGGGTACAAATGCAAATAGGGATGCAAGTGTAGTTATGAAAACTTCCTCTCCTTGGCAGAAAATCTTGAGGTCTTCCTTTGACGTGCGAGTTATAATATTTGGTCATCCTCGTATTGCCTTCTTTCTACCTAAAGCCGTCTTCTGCCTAGAGTCCTTTCAATAAGTCTGTAGCCATTCATAGACCTTATTGATTGGTCGCTTCCCACTCATCAAGTTCAGTTTCTTCATGGTTAGGGACGGCAACCACTCAGTTATGTTTGTTGAGTGAGAACGGTTTATATCCAATTGCTGATGATGTAGTCATCCTCGGATCCCATAGGACTAAGGGGAGCGCATCCATTCGTTTTCCCTTAATGCCATCTATCTTTTTCAAGAGATTTAACCATCAACTGGTTGGCAGCTTCAACTTGACCACTAGTGTAGTGAACTGAAGCGAACTCCATGCGAGTGGAAAAAATTCTTCGAACTCTGATAGGTGAATTGTGGCTAGCTTTTGGTGATGATTGTGAAAGGGACACCATGTCATTAGATGATATCGATCCATATGACGTTTCTCACATGATGAAGGCCATCCAAAAGAGTGTTTTAGCTTTAATGCGTTTTGTGAAGTAGTCAACCATGACCAGAATAAACTTCATCTGTCTGGCAGAAGGCGGGAATTGGTCCCAGCAAGTGCATTCCCTAAAATGGGAATGGTCATGGGCTGTAGCATGTGAGAGAAGATCAGTGAGTTAATTTTGGTCTATGCAGATCCATGAAATCTTGAAGTATTGAAGTCTACTAACCTACCAACTTCCTCTATCACTTTAAACAAATATTTCAATAGTAGCATGTCTCTTACTTTGCACTCACTATTGATCTGATTTACCATCATCTGCGAGTCAGAATACACAACTAATTGAGTTTCCCTCAACTAAGGTGAGTCACAGACCAACGAACAAAGCCTCATACTCAACTTGATTGTTTGTGACTTTGAATTCTATGCTCGCTACTTGAGTGAAGGTGATTCCTGTAGGCTCATAGAACCATGTATACGTCAACCGCCTACTCGCCCGAGATGTTTTCAGCGTAAAGTGTCCAATGCTGCTACGGGTCGCCACCTCCATCTCAGGACTTTGATCATTGAAGTATACGAGGAAGTCAGTGAGTGCTTGAGCTTTGATGGTCGCCCTTGGCATGTAAATGATATAAATTAGCTCAATTCCACCGACAATTTGAGTAATCTCCAAAAGTGATCTAGCTTGGCGAGTGCAACATTCAACATGTGGTCCGTCACTACTTGAATTAAATGGACTTGGAAATAAAGTTGCAGTCACCTCATCAAGCTTACTAATATTCACTTGAGTTTTTTCATGATGGGATATCTTTGCTCTGCGCCTTTAAATGTTTTACTTACAAAATATATCAATCATTACTTCTTTCCTTCTTCCGTAAAAAATTCTAAATTGAGTGCCCTCACCCACCCACAATTACAACAGTTAGTCCTCGCCTGGTCATGGGCTTTAGAGTAAGGATGGCGACGTAAGAAATAGCTTTAGCCGCATGTTGTATTTTTTAAAAGTAGGAAATGTCTCCTTCAAATCCTCACTGTATTGACTAGGTGACTTGCTCTTCACTAGGAGATCATTCACATACACCTCGATCTTCCTCCCCTTATGATTCTTAAATACTTTGTCCATCATCCATTAATAGGTCTCCCCACATTCTTTAAGCCAAAGACATTATCTTTAATAATACAAGCCTTCTGTAGTGATGAAGGAAGTTTTCTCATATTTACCTACTTGCATTTTGATTTGACAATAATCTGAGAAGGCATTCAAAAAGCTCATTACCAAGTAGCCCACTGCCGACAAGAGCATCAATTATGGGTAAAGGTAGTCATCCTTAGGTCATGTTGAGTTCTTATTTGTAAAATCCACACATCTTCTACTTGCTAGTGGTTTTCTGTACTATCATCATATTTGAGATCTAGTCTAATTACTGGACCCCATGATGAAGTCGGCATCCACAAGCTTCTATACTTCTTCCTTGATGGGTTCGGCGAGTATGACAATTGTCTTCCTGATCTTTTGCTTGATTGATGGGTCGAGCATCCCTTCTCACATTCAATTCATGGCAAGTGATATCTATGTCTATCCATGCAAATACATCCAAGTCACCCTTAATGGCCTAGATCAACTCGCTCCTGTGCTCTTTATTGAAGGAAGCACTTAGTCTGAGAGTCCTGCTTGACTCGCCCTCAATAGCAGGTATCTCCTCTACTACTTCCATGGTCTCCAAACCTGGACCTCGCTCCATGTCTAGTTGAAGGACTTCTTTAGTGTCGGTGGCCACCTACCCTAGTACCCATAGGTAGTAGGTGCACGACTGAGTGAGGTCGCCCCTTATTGAGACCCCCCTTCCCTCAGCTGGGAAATTGTCTGCAACTTGGTAGGTGAATGCCAGGGCCCTAAAAGTGTTCAACATAGGCCAACCAAAGATGGTGTCGTAGCTCGCTGGGAATCAGTGATGATGAAATATGTCATCGTCGTGTATTGGTAATCGTCTTCTCCCCATGTGACAGGTAAGGCAAGTATTCCTTCTCTTTCTCCGCTCTCTTGAGAAGTCATAGAGAGGTCTTGTAGTGGGGGTGACCTGGGAAAAAAGCAAATTTATTTTTTTAATGACAGATTTGAAAATAATGTTTGTAAAACTTATTATGCATATCAGAATACTACCAATTTGATAGTTAGCGATTAGGGCAGTGACAAACACTACATCGTTGGGCAGGTTCCCTCCAACGGGTTTGTCATCTTCACAGAAAGTGATTGGGGCAACCTTCACATATTGGGCAGGTCTTCTCACTCACCGTCCAAGATGTTGAGTACCACTCCAACAATGAGCACTGAGAGCGTAGGAATTGGTCCGTTTGTTCATCCTTCTATAAGTCCCTTTCCTAGTCACCGTCTTTTCTTGACGAGCATAAATTCCCTCAACTTCCCTGCCTTGATGAGGTCCTCTACTAAACATCACAGGTGGCGACACTCCTCCGTGTTGTGGTTGTGGTCTTTAAGAAAAACTCAATACCTTGAGGCATCACAAGCATGTGTTGTTGCTTTTATAAACATCTAAAGAACTTATTTTTAATGGCCTCAACTAGCTCAACCATGGACACTCTCAAGGGAGTGTGGGTAGGGTAGGTTGGTGGTCGATGAGCGACTTCTTCATGGTATGGGAAAGTGGCACGAGTGGGCTTCTCCACCGTCAGCACTGGTGGCCCTATTATCCTTAAGGGCCTTGAGTGCATAGGCACAGGTGCTCAGGCAACAACAATCATGTAGTAGGTTAGGCTTTTTATCCCTCCAATCTCTGGCATAGAATCTTTCTTTGTCTCCTCCTTGTTGTTGCTCTCCTCTTATAACAATCTTGTGGGGGTGAGTGGTTGTGAATGACTCAACTACTTTGTTATACTCCTTTGCATAGACATGGTGATTGGCCAACTCCAATAGTACAATGAGTTTCTTCAACTATTGCAAGCTGAGTGCATACTTGAAGGGACTCTCTCTCAATCCTTAGGCAGCATGGCCTGGGCAATTGTAGGCCCTCGATCCTTCACATAAAACATTTCTCTTTAGAACCATAATATGAAGTTCCTCAATGATTACCCTTGCTCGTGCCTCATTTTTAGTAGAGTTTGTGAGCTCTTTTGGGGCTTCTATGTACTTGCGAATTGAGTCATAAACAATCACTTAAATTTGGCCAAGGCGATTATCACTCCCAAGGGCATGCGAGTGAAATATCTAAGTGATAACTCCTTAAGTTTCGTCAAGAAAACCAAACACTTAAGAGCATCATCTATATCCAGCAAGGAAGTCATCCACTCGAAGGTTGGTATGGGCAGTGGGGTCGGTCTTCTCTATATACAAATCGAAGTGAGACACCTTGAACTTAGAAGGCAACCTTGTCACTATAATTTCCCTAGAAAAAGCATTGATGAGTTCAAGTTTATCTCTTCTGGCTCACCTAGCCAGTGCACTATAGTCCTTATTACTCGCCCACGTGCGAGTGTACTCAGGAATTGGCATCGAGGTCAGTGCTCTAGATGGGTGCTTGCAGCAAGATGCAAAGTCAGAAGACCCCTCAGGTACATTGCTACTCGCACTCACCCCTGGAGGCAGCCAAGGAAATCTTGGATCACCTTTATAATTCATTTTTCCATTTCATGTAGGTTGTGACGGGTAGTAAATTTGACTTTCTCCATGCTTATTGAGGTTTCTTGTTGAAGTCGTTCGTCAAGTAAGACCTGTCTTCTTATCACTAACAACAATCCATGCTCCACGCACCTAAGAGAATATTTATAATATCGACTGCTATAGAACTTGGTAAGATATATTAAATTTGTAATTAGGGACACAATAATTAAGTGGAAATTCTGGAGTGAAGTACGAAAAATCCTTCTAGGAGTGTCGTAGGAAAAATCCTATGGCTTGGGGTGTTGCAGTGCTTCCCTCGCTACTTAGGGGGAAATTTGTGAGAGAGCATTGTGCCATCGTGCATGGCACACTGTGGTGCGGAGCTCTTTGTTTGGAGAGAAATTTAGGAGCATTATGGTTGTGGAAGGGAGACTACGATGCTGAGCTCTCTGTTCGGGAGCATATGAAGCATTGCAATGTTGTATGTTGGAATATCAAATTGAAATCATAAATAGGGTATTAGGAGCTTACCTTGAATAGAACAATACTCCTAACTGGCACGATGGATGAATTCAACTCTGCAGCCTCCGAACTTCCTTATTTTCTTTCACTTTCTTAATCTTCTTCGCCTCTTTTTCTCCTCATTCTTCTTCGGCCAACTAAGGGGTGAGGGGTATAAGAAAATGGATTTAGACTTTTATATGTTGAAGCGCCATGGTGCTGAGCATTAAAGTGAATTTTTATGTGTACAAGTTTAAAATCCATTTTCTCATACCCCTCGCCCCTTGGCTTGCTGGAGAAGAATGAAGAGAAAAAGAGGAGAATAAGAAGAATAGAGAGAAAGAAAAGTAGGAAGTTCAAAGGGTGTGGAGTCGAATTCATCCATCGGCCAGTAAGTGAATTTTTCTATTCAAGGTAAACTCTCAATACCCTATTTATGATTTAAATGAGAAGTTATGCATGGCATATCAAAATTGTTCAACTCGTGGAGATGTTACGAAGAGTTAAATGAGTTTAATAAACATTCCACTGTGTGATTTATGGCATATTGTAGAATGTTCCGTCTTGCTCATTTTGATAGCGAGAAATAAAAATTTTACCTATCGATTTTCTATGTATGAATTATTGAATGTTTAATGTAAAAAATGACATTTTTGATATTTCCAATAGTTTCAATGACATTTTTAATATTTCTTATAAATAGTTTTTCAAATAAAACTTTCATTTGTGTACGAAATTATACATGCATTATCCTTACAACATGTTCAAATTTCATGTTTGATGTTATACATACATGTCAAATCTGATAAATTCTGCATGTGCATCTCATATTCATATGAAGGAAAATTCATTATGGGGGGGGGGGGGGGGGGGGGGTTAAATGCACTATAAGTTTTATTTATGGACCCAACTTTCTATTCTATTCTATTTCTATTTTTAGCCCCATCTATCTAATGTGGGTGTGAGAGATTATTTCTAACCTCATCTACTTTGTGCAGGTGTGAGAAGTTCAAGAGAGTTAAAAGTAAAAGTGGAGTAATAAGAGGAATCGGATTGACCTTAGAAGGCATAAGTAGAAGTAGAGTTATAAGTAGACATTGAACATAAAAAAAAAAAAAGACATTGAACATGTGTGTATCATGATTTATATGTTGCATATTCTATTAAATGAAATAAATGTAAGTATAAACGATATTCTGTTAACAAGTATACACTAATGCTTTAGTAAAAGTACTCTAACACCCATATAAAAGTATATGCTAAAGTTTATAATGTTTAAGTTCAAGTAACAAGTTCTGGAAGATTACTTCTTATGCTTATTCAAGTTTAAACTATACCTATATTGTTCTTCTAATAAGGTAAACCAATAAGTATAAATAATCCCTCTATTTATATTTTCTAATTGTAAAATTATTGTCTGTTATTTTACAAATGTTATTTAAAACCTTCAAATCTTTTAATTACATAATGTAAATTGAGCATATGAATGCTCACTCCTTATGTTTTATGAAATTTCAACAAAGAGGAAAGATATTGTTGAGTAGAGGTTGATAAGGTCAGGACCATCAAGAGCAAGCTCAGCGAAGGTATTTTGTTAATCCATATTTACAATTTGATGTGGCGAACAAATTTGTCATGGATTAATTATTTATAATTCTTTTTGAAATAAAATTTAGATGATTATCTATATCATTCGATTGTTTTGGATTACTTAGATGGCTTTGGTATATTCTATATTATGGATGAGATAGTTTCAGGTTTAATTCTCCCATTAGGTTTTGGGGCATGACAATATCAAATCAAAATTTGTTCATGGAGGATACCCGAATTTACTAGCAGGTCTATGTTAGACCGGCCCAGGATGGGCCGGTTGGACCGGTCCAGCAGGGACCGGTCCGCGTCTACGCGAGACGGAGCCTGGGCGGAAACGGCTCTGCCGTGAATCCACGTAGGCTTGAGAGGGGGAGTTTAGAAGGGAAATTTTGAACGTGAAAGGCTGTTTTAGGAAGTTTATGATTGTCCTTTATGATTAATTTTGTATAATTAGGAGTTTGGGGGGAATTAGCTCCTCATCTTGAATTTGAGTTTTCTCTTTGAGATCTAGGGTTTGCTTTGGGCTCTTGGCTTCGCCGGAGACTTTGGAGAGTACGTTCTTCCTCTCGAATTGAAGAACAAATTGTATCTTTGCTATTTGTTTCGTCTACTAGTAAAAATACAAGCCTTTGCTTGCGTTGTCTCTCAATTTTCTCGCAATTTTCACTGTTTTTCCTGCGCATAGTTGCTGTCCACTATTGGAGACAGCAGTTTTCTCCTTGTTCTGCTTCAGTTTTGGCTAGGAACTACTTGAAATCAAGTATTTCCTATCAAATTGGTATCTGAGCGTCGATTTGGGACCACCGGCGGCTGAAATTCTGAAATTTCAGCAAGTTTATTGTGTCCGGAAGAGGATTTTTTGGGATCCGTTAGAATAAAGATGGCCGGAAAGAAGGTGGAAATATTAGAAGGCGAGTTCGGACAACTGAAGACAGATCTGGAGGGAAAGTTCCTGAAAATCTCCACCAACAATGACAGGTTGGAAGGGAGGTTCGCGGCTATGGAAGAAATGTTGAAGAAACTATTGGAGATGAAGACCAATCCGAAGACATCGGAAGTGAGAGAGACTACTGACGGCCATGGAGTAGGAGGAAATCCAAACCCAATCAGGGGGAGGAGGAATCCGGAGGTGGAGATTCTTGAAAGAGACGACGACATGCCACCTCTAGAGCCACTCTCTAGAGAGGAGATGAGCATGGGAAATGACTGTCGAGGTGCTGATTTTCAGCGTCGAGGTGCTGATTTTCAGCGTCGAGATGTTGATTTTGGAGGCAGGCGGGGGGAATATGAAGGTAGTGCAGATTTTGGAGAAAGGAGAGAAGAGTATCAACGTCGAGGTGCTGAATTTCAGCGTCGAGGTGCTGATTTCGAAAGAGGAAGAGGGGATTATGACGACGAACTAGGATACCAGCGTCGGAGGGAGGACCGGGACCCTTGGGGAGCACCTCATCTTTGAGGAATGGGAGGTTATGGAGAGTACCGGGGCAATGGAAGGGATCCAAAGGTGAGGAAGTTGAAGATGCCCATCTTTGAGGGCGAAGATGCCCATCTTTGAGGGCGAAGATGGCCATGGCTGGATCTATAAGGTGGAGCGTTACTTTGCAGTCAACGGGTTGACAGACGATGAGAAGCTAACGGCGGCAGGTTTGTGTCTGGAAGGGAAAGCGTTGGCCTGGTATCAGTGGAGAGACAGGAGAGAACCTATCAGGAACTGGAGAGAGTTCAAGGATTGTTTATTAGAGCGTTTCCGAGCCGATGGGGGAGGAGACTTCTATGAACAGTTCTTTGCTCTGACTCAGGAGGGGACCGTGGCTGACTATCGGGACAGATTCGAGTATTTGGTTAGCCGTCTGGATCACATCTCAGAATCAGCCCTAGAGGGAAATTTCATGAAGGGGCTCAAACCGAAGATACGAACAGCTGTCAGAGTGTTGGAGCCAAGGAATTTAGGCAAAGCGATGGAGCTGGCACAATTGGTGGAAGACCAGAAGAGATCAGAAAGAGGAGCTCGAGGCAACTACTCAGGGGGATCGTACAAGATGACTACTGCGGTATTACCCTCCAAAGGGGTAGCGCCGGGGGGTCAGAAGGAAGCACCCAAGAAAAAGACTGGAGGAGGAAATGGGGGACAGTTCAAAAGGTTGACAGAAAAAGAAATGCAGGACAAAAGAGCAAAAGGGTTGTGCTTTAGATGCAATGAGAAGTACATGCCGGGGCACAGGTGCAAGAACCGCTCTCTTCAGGTTCTCCTCATTTGTGAAGATGAGGAAGATGAAGAGAGAGGTGGGGATGACCCCGAGGTGGGGAGGATGAGAAGTTGCATCTGGATGTAGCAGAAGTCTCCCTGAACTCTGTAGTGGGATTCACTCCGAGTCACACTATGAAGGTGAGAGGAGAGATAGCTGACCGTGAGGTGGTGGTGTTGATTGATAGTGGGGCAACCCATAACTTCATTTCCACCCAGATAGTGGAGTCGCTAGGGATGGAGTTAGTGGACACAGGTGGCTATGGGGTGATGATGGGCACGGGAAAGGTGGAAATGGGAAGGGGAGTTTGTAGAGAGGTGGTGCTGAAGATTCAGGGAATCCAGGTGAAGGAAGATTTCCTTCCATTGGAATTGGGGAGTACTGACGTCATCTTAGGGATGAAGTGGCTGCGTACATTGGGGGAGACGAAGATTAATTGAGGGACTTTGAGGATGGAACTTGTGATAGGGGAGAGAAGGAGAACGATTCAAGGAGACGCTGGGTTGACCAAGGCTGGGGTTTCTCTCAAATCCCTAATCCGAACCATTCAGCAGGAGGGAGGAGGCTACCTGGTGGAATTGCATAGTTTGGAGGGGACAGGAGTGGAGGAGGGAGGAGCTATACCCCTCTCCGTTCAGCCGTTGATTCAACAGTTCCAAGAGGTATTTCAGCCGCCTCAGGGATTACCACCGCAGAGGGAGCATGAGCATGCTATTGTGTTGAGGGAAGGAGTATCACCCATCAGTGTACGTCCTTACCGCTACCCTCAGTTCCAGAAGGATGAAATTGAACGGTTGATCAGAGAGATGCTGAAGGCAGAATCATCAGACCCAGCATCAGCCCTTTCTCTAGTCCCGTTCTGTTGGTGAAAAAGAAGGACGGCAGGTGGCGTTTTTGTGTAGATTACAGAGCACTCAACAAGGAGACTGTACCTGATAAGTTTCCTATACCAGTTATCGATGAGCTCTTGAATGAATTAAGTGGGACCGTGATTTTCAGCAAGATAGATTTGAAATCGGGCTACCACCAGATTCGAATGAGGAAGGAAGATGTTCCCAAAACAGCTTTTAGAACTCATGAAGGCCATTATGAGTTCTTGGTGATGCCCTTTGGCCTCACCAATGCACCTGCTACTTTCCAGGCCCTGATGAATAAGGTCTTCAAACCTTATCTCAGACGGTTTGTGTTAGTATTTTTTGACGACATCCTGATATACAGCAAGTCAGAGGTCGAACATTGGGAACACTTGAAGAAGGTGTTAGAGGTATTGCAGGAACACCAGTTGAGGGCAAATTTAAAGAAATGCTGCTTTGCACAAGATAATGTAGAGTACTTGGGTCATGTGGTGTCCAAGGAAGGGGTGGCAGCTGATCACTCCAAAATTGAGGCAATGCTAAAGTGGCCACTACCAAAGAATCTGAAAGCGCTGAGAGGATTTCTGGGATTGACAGGGTATTACAGAAGATTTGTAAAGGGATATAGCACCATAGCATGGCCACTTACGGAGCAATTGAAGAAGGATGGTTTCCTGTGGGGAGAAGCAGCCACATCCGCGTTCGAGAGCCTGAAGAAGGCAATGACTACAGTGCCGGTCCTAGCTTTGCCAGATTTTACTCAGACATTCATTGTGGAGACCGATGCATCGGGATACGGATTGGGTGCAGTACTTATGCAGAACCGGAGACCCATCGCTTATTTCAGCCAGGTATTGACTGCATGAGCAAGGATGAAATCAGTATATGAGAGGGAATTGATGGCCATCGTGTTGGCCATTCAGAAATGGTGGCCTTACCTACTTGGAAGACACTTCGTTGTCAGGACTGATCAGCGGAGCCTGAAATTTCTCTTAGAACAGCGGATGGTGACGGAAGAGCATCAGAGGTGGTTGTCCAAGTTACTGGGGTACGATTTTGAGATTCAGTACAGGCCAGGGGTGGAGAACAAGGCGGCCGATGCCTTATCCAGATGTATGGAGGAATTACAGACAGTTGCTCTATCCGTGCCTTGGATGCTTGATTGGGAGGCCATCAGAGAAGAAAGCGCTAGAGATGAGAGTTTGGGAAAGATCAGGACGGATTTACTGAAGGAACCAGATAGCCATCCGGGATACTCCATGGAGGGAGACAAGCTGCTGTATCAGGGGAGGTTTATGATGCCCCGGACGTCGATCCACATCCCAAACCTACTTCAGGAGTTTCATGGGAGTGCAATAGGGGGCCATTCAGGCGTACAAAAGACATACAGGAGGCTAGCTGGGGAGCTGTACTGGAAGGGGATGCATAAAGATGTAGAGGAGATGGTAGCCAGATGTGAGGTCTGTCAAAGGAGTAAGTACCTAGCTATGTCACCAGGAGGATTACTACAGCCTTTAGCCTTGCCGGGTAGAGTATGGGAAGAGATCTCTATGGATTTCATAGATGGGCTGCCCCGTTCAGAGGGGTTCACAATGATCTTAGTAGTGGTGGACAGGTTGAGCAAGTATGCCCATTTCACTCCCCTCCGACATCCCTACACCGCAATAATAGTAGCATCAACCTTTATCAGAGAAGTGGTCAGATTACACGGGGTGCCAGAGGCGATCGTATCAGATAGGGACAAGGTGTTCCTCAGTCATTTCTGGAAGGAGCTATTCAGATTGCAGGGAACAGTGCTCAAGAGAAGTACAGACTACCACCCACAGACGGATGGACAGACGGAAGTAGTCAACAGGAGCTTGGAAACGTACCTCAGATGCTTTGTTTCAGAGACACCAAAGCTATGGGCGAAGTGGCTATCCTGGGCTGAGTACTGGTACAACACGTCATTTCACTCGGCTTCACAAATGACCCCATTCAAAGTGTTGTACGGACGGGATCCCCCACACTTGGTACACTTTGGGAGCAGTAGTACTCCTGTTTCATCAATAGAGGAGTATTTGGAGGAGAGGGACCGAGTGTTAGAGGAGTTAAAAAGGCACTTACTGAGGGCGCAACAAATCATGAAGAAACAAGCAGATGGGCAAAGAAAAGATATCCATTTTGAGGCAGGGGATAAGGTGTTCTTGAAGCTCCGCCCATACAGGCAGAAGACAGTCGCCAACAGGAGGAATGAAAAGCTAGCTCCAAGGTACTTTAGTCCTTATGAAGTGATAGAAAAGATCGGGGCAGTAGCATATCGACTGAAATTACCCCCATCGGCGACTATACACCCGGTTTTTCACGTCTCACAGCTGAGAAGGGTCATTGGTGATCACATCGCCATTCCCGAGCTACCGCCGACACTTACGGAGGAGTTAGAGGTGATCCTGGAACCTTTGGAGCTGAGGGGTGTTCGCCAAAAAGAAGATGAAACTAAGTAAGTGTTGATCCAGTGGAAGAACCTTCCTGACTACGAGGCCACGTGGGAGCCATACGAGATGGCGAAACAGCAGTTTCCAGATTTTCACCTTGAGGACAAGGTGATTCTTTGGGAGGGCGGTAATGTTGGACCGGCCCAGGATGGGCCGGTTGGACCGGTCCAGCAGGGACCGGTCCGCGTCTACGCGAGACGGAGCCTGGGCGGAAACGGCTATGCCGTGAATCCACGTAGGCTTGAGGGGGGGAGTTTAGGAGGGAAATTTTGAACGTGAAAGGCTGTTTTAGGAAGTTTATGATTGTCCTTTATGATTAATTTTGTATAATTAGGAGTTTGGGGGGAATTAGCTCCTCATCTTGAATTTGAGTTTTCTCTTTGAGATCTAGGGTTTGCTTTGGGCTCTTGGCTTCGCCGGAGACTTTGGAGAGTACTTTCTTCCTCTCGAATTGAAGAACAAATTGTATCTTTGCTATTTGTTTCGTCTACTAGTAAAAATATAAGCCTTTGCTTGCGTTGTCTCTCAATTTTCTCGCAATTTTCACTGTTTTTCCTGCGCATAGTTGCTGTCCACTGTTGGAGACAGCAGTTTTCTCCTTGTTCTGCTTCAGTTTTGGCTAGGAATTACTTGAAATCAAGTATTTCCTATCAGTCTACTCGATGAGCTGGAACCAATATGTAACAACGGAGAGTGTAGAGAGAATAGAGAGAGAGTATTGAAAGAGAGCAATAGGTTTCACAAAGACAAAATATCCACTATCAATAAAAAAGCCTTAAACCCCCAAATTGCTACTTATTACCCCTTATATATATGATTTGAAGGCCATAGGAAAGACTATACATAGAAAAAGTAAAAATTACAAGCTACATAGAACGCCCGTATAACACTATAAGTTAATTTAGACACGTGTCGCCTCCTATTGGGCTGAAGGAGGATGAAGTCAACAAGCTCTTAGACAAGTTCAGTTGTAGCGAGTAAGCTCTGGGAGAATATGTGAGTGAGCCTAGATATGTGGGGACCTACAACTGATGAGCAGTCGAATGTGGCAGACAACTTGTGTTGATTATTTTGAATTGCCTTGAAGGGAAAGGCAAGTAAGACGTGGTGGGAATGGTGAGCATTAGGCTATGTAGTAATAGTTGAATGATGTTAGGGTCCCCTGAATAGATTATTTCCTATGGTTAAACTTAGTGAGCTTGGAGATGAAGGTTTTGAGGGGAGAGCTAGTGATTCAAGCAACGGTGAGAGGTGATTTGCTTGCTTAATAAGAGATCTCCAACTCACCCCATATAGGATGAGCTCCTTAGTGGGCTCAGATGAGTAAAGCATGTTAATCTCCACGGGTGAGTTCCTTAGTAGAGTGAAATGTAGAATGGACTAAGACTTATCACCTTGAGTTTAAGAACAACATAGTGCGAGTGTTATTGCCTTGAATTTGGGTTGGCATGTAAAAACGATTCTTAGAAACTTGCACAGTAGGCAAGGTGTCTTAATGATGGTGACTCATCAGGACCCTTAGATCAAATTAGAGATAACAAGATAAACCTCAAGTCTTTGGCCTGTATGCTTAAACAGTCAATTTAAAATTGAATGGTTTTAAATTAGGACCCTCATGAGTGCTATAATAGTTTGATTTTTGATATTACATGGTGACTTGTTATCCTAGGAAGGCACCATATTCCTCTTGGTCTCCCTAAGGATATACTATTGAGCTGAGCTAAGATCATTCAGCATTCAAGTGTATACATCAGCATACTTAATGCATTGACACATTTCATCAATTCGATGACACCATCCTTGAGGTGTGTATCATTTATAGACACTAAGTTATACATGTCAATAATGCACCATAACATGTTTTGCTTCCTATAATATAGCAAGATACGATCCTTACACTATTTGAGTGGCAAGGCATGGGGTGTCAAAATAGTATGCAGTTTTTATGTTATCGATGGGCTATAGTATAAGAACTTTTAGCATGTATGTAGAGATGGCTTCACCTCCTTTTCGATTTGCAAACATGAGACAATGTCTCCTATTCGATGGCAAGGTTAGCTTCACAGCCCTTTGAAGAGGTCAACTCATTTTTGCACCCAAGGATGGCTTCACTACCCCTTTAGCTCTCAAAATCTTAGGATGATGCTAGGAAAAAGACTCCTCTTTACTCACAAGCACTCAAGCAGATAATGACCGTTTTTGTTTGAAATGGCTTCACAAAAGAATGATAACTCCATGAAATTGCTCACAAACTGAATTGAACCCATATGACTTCTATTTTGCATTTATGATAACTATTTTTCTTTCCTTACTATTTAACTTGATTTCATTTGTTTGTTTTATTATTATTATTATTATTTTATGCTTCATAAATTAGGTTCAAGACTTCAACCTAGTTTCATATCATTTAATTTATAGAACTATAATTTTATTGCTTAAGAATAATGTTAAGTCACTCTGTTCCGCAATTTCATTCATTATCAACAAATAAAAGAAAATATCAAAACTTGATGAAACTTTTAGGAAAGATCTAAATATATGACACATGGTAAAAGAAATGATGCCAATCATGCAGTAGCAATTTAAAGCATTCTCATGTGTTGTTTAATTGATAATAGTTTTCATATTAGGATATTTTTCACTAATACTATTGAATTATTCATATTTTAATATTTTGCATTATTTTTAAACCATCCCATGCTAAACAATAAGTTATGGCTCCAAAGAACCTTTGCACTATGATGTGTGCACCAAGGTTTAAAATTGCATAATTAAGCCTCGAGGCGGTTTTCGTCTGTGAGGCGAGGCGTAAGCCTCGAGGCGGTTTGAGGCGTAAGCCTCACGGACACAGAATTGCATAAATGAGAAATTAAGGGTTTTAGCAGGTAAATAATAGCAATATTCTATCTTACAATAAAAACATCTAAATGATATATGAAAATAGTTGAAAGTAAGAAAATAGATGCAATAAAATCATGTCCCAAAGTACAAAATCACAAAATATTAGTTTAAGTAAACTCTCAAAGTACAAAGAACATATAAAATGCAATCATATCCAATCACTAAATGAGTTTTCAAGGGAATCTTCTTCTCCAATTGTATCTATGAATGTCATATCATCATCATCTTCAATATGACTCACTTTTCTCTTCCCTGTTCAATAAGAGAAAAGATCATTGTCATGTTAATTGCTCACTTGATATAAATATAATGCAATAGCATATAAGAAGTTGTAGAATATACCTTTACTTGATTGTTGTGCTGCAGAGCTAATGGATGTGTGTGGTGTGGTAGTAGTGAATGTGTCAATTTGATCTGCTTCGCCCCTCAAGACATCCACACTTAGATCCTCTAGCTGTAATCTGATAATGGCAAATCTGTCTCATCATCTATGAACCACTCATTATCAGATGACACATCATCACACACCAACGGGTCCTCATCATCCTTCAACCCCTTATTCCTCAACCTCCTATCTCTTAACCTCTTGTTGTGCATAATATATAAGAGGGAGTTCATTCTGAGTGTTGATAGGCGATTTCTTCTCTTTATTTGCACTTGACTATATGTACTCCAGTTTCGCTCTCATCCAGAAGAATAACAAGTGAGGCCCAACACTCTTACAGCAAAACTCTGTAACTCAGGGATGGAATCACCAAATTGGATCAACCATTCAACTATTTTCAAAAATAAAAAAGATAATCATAACTGAATCAGGTGTCTTGCATTTACCAAAATAACTATACCTAGAGACCGTTTGAAAATGGTTGATTTTGATGCATTAAAAAAAAAAAACCCTCTTTATTCCGAAATAGAACAAGTTGCAAATCTGCAAACTCCCTATCTGTATGGCATTCTCAAAAAAAAAAAAAAAACCTCCCAATGTCCATAGAAACCTGTCGCCGACCCTCTCTGGTACCAGCCGCAGGGATCATCTCTGCTTGTCCTCTATCCTCTCCTAGATTAGTCATATATTGATCCATAGGACCCCATGCACCTATATTATGTATAGTGGAGGAAGACCTCTTTCCACTCTCGCTCCCGAAATAAGCATCATGTTCGACCCTTTCATCAAATTGCTCATGTTGTAAGTGTTTTGCCGTGGTAGTTTTCTTCATGTAAACAATTATTTCATCCTTCACATTGTCCGACACTTTTGCACACGGTGCTACGTTCTTATGAGAGCATGATAAGTGTTCTTTCATGCGGGTTACTCCGCCCTTCACAACTTTCTCACAAAAATTGCATTTTAAATAGACATACGTCTTCTTGCCCCCTCCTACGTCAACTTGCACGCTATATTTCCAAGAAGGGTCATGCCGCAATGACGTATTCGCCTTTTCTTTACCTCTAACCATGATTCCTAAAGCAAAAATTCAAAAACACACAAAAACAATCAAAAAAACATAAACCCTAGATTTTCTAACACTTGAAAAATCTAACCCTAAACTAAAAAAAAAATACCTAAAATCGAATGTGGGGTACTCCTAGTGGGCGGCCGGAAACTTCAACTTCGCCGGAGAGAGGCGGCGGCGGCGGGAGAAGCGGTTGGAAGGGAAGCCGACGGGTGCAGTTTGTGCGGGAGCTCTCTGTTTCGCAAACTGGAGCCGTGCGGGAAGGAAAATTTCGGGAGAACTAAAGCCGTGCGGGTTTAAGGAGAAAAAAAACTTCATTTTAAGTGGGTGGGTCCGTTCCCATGAGGCGTACGCCTCACCCAGTGTTGCGCAATTGCGCCTCTAAGGCGCGCCTCAATCCAAGTGAGGCGTACGCCTCTGCCAGGGGTGGAATTGCGTAAGCCTCGAGGCGGTTTTGGGACAAATTGTGCAGAGGCGCGCCTCAAGGCGCGCAATTTTAAACAGAGGTGTGCACTAGGTATATTCATAGTATATGCCTTGCCTTGGAAATATTTTTAATTATTTAGAGTTTTAGCACATTTTGAGGCAAATTAAAACACTCAAAATATTTTGTTTTATGTCATATTTGTTATCATATGGTCATTTTATAATAATTAGAATGTTGTCATTCATATAAATTTCACAAGTCATTTACTTATCTTTTCTTTTTTATAGGTTTAGGGGTAAGGCTGCCTCTCAAATTAAAGCAATATATTAGCATGAAATTAAAGTTTTATGTGTTGCTTGAACAAAACATTCGTATAGATTTTATGTGTATAGCCATGAGCTACTCTATAATTGGGATTTTCTTGTGTAGGGCTTAGCCTTCAATAATAAAAAATAAAAGATGATTAGTTGTTTAAAAAACTAACTTATTGGTATAATATCTCTAGACTAGTTTGACTCTAATGGACCACAATAAAGAATTAATGCACTAGATCCTCATTAACGTTACTATTATTTTTTTGTTCACACACAGGGTATAGAGTAGATGATGTAACTCTTCCCGGTTGTTTCAACATTTACAACAACAATTCCTTACCTCTGGCTAGAGGTAGCAAGTATGCCAGCAATGACGAAACCGTTTGATGGCCATCTCTACTGCTAATTTGACAATAATGAAGTAAATTACGATTGGGTTAACCGTTGATGGTGAGCATTCATCTCTCTGAACGCAAAAAAAAAATCAAGTGTGAGTAAAAACTTGGTCGACTCAAAGATTCAAAGAATGAAGAGATCCTCAAACTTAGTCAGATCAAAAATCGATGAACATGTAGATCTTCAAACTCCTATTGGATCAAAGATCAATGGATGATGAGTTCAAATTCCGTTTGAATACAAAATCAACAAACACAAAAGAGGGTAAATCTCCAGATTATGTTGAGCTTAGAGTCTAGTTTCATCCAATAAATTGAGCTCTTCCATTTTCAAATGAGCATTCTTCTCTTGAGTGAGGTCACATTGAATAGCTACTCGAAGTGAAGGCAACCCAACTTCTAATGACAATATTGATTTAGCTCCAAATACCAACGCATATGGAGTAATTTTTTTGGAGTTTTATAAGTAATGTGATACAACCATAACACTTCTATCATTGTTGTATGTCATTCTCTCACATTTTTTGTGAGGATAGTTTTCAGTAGCTTTATCATAAAGCCCACATCAAGATATGACTAACATGATGTCATTAAATTCCAATCAAATAAAAAATCAATAAGACCAATCACAACACTCTAACTGGATCAAAGATGCTATAAGTGTAGGGTCTTCAAATTCCGTTCAAAACAAAGATCAATGGATGTGCAGCCGGGGAAAGATTATTCTATGCAGGGTACGGAGTACGGCTACAGTGTGGGTGTACACAATGCGCCGAAAATAACTCTACGTCCCGACTCTGCTCTTACAAATTCCTTTCAGCTGGGACTGTGGCCATACCAATCAGGATGAGACCTGCTACAATTTTTTCTCAGGGAAGTTGTAGACAGTATGTGGAGAGTTTCCAATTGGTGGGGTTGGCGGTTTGTGCTTCAAGATCTACGCGGGCAAAGGTGGCAAGTCGCGTACGTCATGACTCCAGGTTTCGTGGTTGGCATGGTGAGGCTATCAAAATGCGCATGAGGTAGCGAGCAAAGCAATTAAAATGAACTGGTGCTAAAGTGGCGAGTGGAGCGGGTGAGAAAATTATTAGGTCCGGACATCGAACGTAGAGATACGTCCGGACGTCAATAAAATGTTGACACGTGGAGTGGACACATGGATATTCAATATATTTAATGTGTCCGCATAACATGCCAAGCGCACCAAAAGCACAACTAAAACGCAGGTAAAGTGCAGTCAAAGCGCAAGTAAAGGGCACAAAAAAGCGTAAATAAAGTGCTCTCCACGTGTAAAATTTTTAGTGGATGTCCGGATGTATCTCTACATCCGGTGTCCGGACCTAATAATTTTCCGAGCGGGTGTGACTCTACATGGGATTAGGGAACAAGTGTGTATGGTTTTTTCCATAAACAAGATGTCATTGCAGCCGTAGAAAGTTAAAAGAAGCAATACCAAACTTATGAACAGTGACAATCATTTAGGGGAAAGCAACAAACTGTAAATTTGTTTGAAATGTTGGAGTTAAGCATAAAAAAAATAATAACCTTTTTTTAGGTGGTTTGAACCCTTTCAATCATTTTCGAAGACTAAATGAAATGGTGCATATCTATCACTCGTTAGCAATCAACTTGCATATACAGAACAATTGGCCCAAGAAAAACAGATTTAAAATGCGACGGCAGAAGCGACAGAGAAGGGAAACAGCAGTGATTGAATCGGAATATATAACGCATAAAGATAAAAAAAATAAATCCGGGACAAAAGCAAAACACACCTCTTCGCCCTCTTCGGGTCAATGGCCGCAAGCTCCGCTAATTGTTCTGCCGTCATTGCTTTCTTGGCCTCCAGTACTTCTCCGAATATCCCTTCCCCCCTTGCAACCGCCGAAGAAGACATGGACGACCCATCCATCGAGTTGTTGTGCCGATGCTTCGGCTTTGTGGTCGTCGCCGCCACACCATCTCTAGCATTGTTGATCTTCCGCTCATCGCCCGCGCCTGAGATCTCCGCTTCCCAATCTCGGCACAGCCCGCCCTCCGACCCCGATCCACTCCCCTCCATCTTACACCCGATCTTCTCGATGTCCATGAAAGTGGAGAAGAGATCGTCCTCCGACACGATCTCTTCGACGTTCCCATTCACCATTGGGTCCCCCGAGCATAGGTCAAAGTCCTCCGGAATCCGGAACGCGAGCTCCGATCTAGCACGACGGTGGAGTGGCCACCGCATCGGCACCGTCGCTTGGCTCTGGAATGTGAACGGAGCTTCACCGGCCGGCGTCGGCGCAGGAGGCACCGACGACAGGGCATTGGCCTCTACCCGTTGCGAAAATATGAGGTTTGGGGTTGGGTTAGTGCTCGAAGGTTTGGGTGGACATTGCTGATTCATCTGCATTTCGTGCCCTCTCCTGCATCAAACGACTCATAAGGAGAGAATAGAAGAGCAAAACAGCCGCAAATAGTTCTAGGAGAACGGAAGTTTCTTTTTAGTAACAGCCAACGGAAAATTTGCACTACAAAATGTTTGAGCCCCATGGTAACTCATTTTAACCTAATTCTATTTCAAACAATAAAAAAAATATTTTATATATATTCTTTCTCTATTTTTATTTCTAAAAATATATTTGTATCATCATCTTGTTCAAATCTCAAACATGCATTTATGCAATGCTGTGCTGCTCGGTTGGACGCTCGTGAGATCTGCAAACGCCCAAATGACATTCAATTAGAGATGCCCCTAAAAATTTTATTTACACATGTAATATTCTATTAAATTTGCACATGACATAAGTAACTTATTCAAATTTAATAAAACATAAAAAAATGTATTAGAATGTAATTCTATATTTTAAATCTGAGTAATATTATTACAAATAGAAATATCTCAATATTGATTTAATAAATTTGTAAGATTTAATTATTGCATGTAAAATTGCCCACTTTTTCAAATTTCAAAATTTATAATTATATTTAATGTGTGATGATTTAAAAGAGAAATCTATTGAGCATGTAAGTGAACTTTTTTGAAATTCAAAACTCATTGGATTGCCCTAATAGGCTTAGCAATCAATCTGGCAAGGCTTAAGACTAATCTATTTAGGTCTAATTTAACAAACCTATAAATTAATGGGACAAACTTTAATCAAGCAAGGGCCTACACTCTAAGCATTAAATTGAAATTGGTTGAGCTCAAACTTAATCAACCTTGACACTCATTTGAATTTTGAATTGGCTTTCTTGGAGTTATATAGTACCATTAAGTGATATGTGAATCTAGTGCTCTATTTTTTAACCAAGGCTTAAAGATAATTTGTAATATAAGATTTAGCATTATTTTTAATAGCTAACTAAATTTAGAAGGAAAATTGACTAGATATTATAAGCATATGGTTGAGTCAAGCTTGAGTGAAATCTCTATGCTTGAATTGAAATGTGACAAATTCAAACATGAGGCTTTATTTTGACATGGCTTGAATGGAAGAGAAGTTGTGTGGTATCAAGAAGTGGCATGAGTTTAGTGTTTTTCTTGCTAATTAAGACTGGCATAATTTATAATCTTTAATTAAAATTTGGAGTAACTTATTTTTTTTTAATGTACTTCAAAATTGTATTGAATTATATTTTCAAATGTCTTAATTATTGAATTAAAATTTGTCCACAAATAACACTCGTACCACAAGATTTTATATGAATTACAAGGCATGGGATTGGAAAGAAAAAGAAGATCCAAGGAGAAAAGTTGAGAGAGTTTATTATTTTGCCAAAAAGTATAGGATTTTTGAACCTATGAATGGATGATCCAAGGAGAAAAGTAGCAAGGATTGAGAGGCAAGGAGGGTTTAGGAAGAATGTTCATCACCTCCTCTTAAAATGATAAGGTTAATGAAAATGAAAATAATGAAATTCCTATTGAGGCACCTATAGTCAGAAAAATTATTTTTAAATCCTCATTGACTAAGGTGGTTAGAGGTAGCTTTTTTCACCAAGCTCATCTTGGATGGAAATGCTAAAGCAACTGCATGAAGACGCCAATATTATTCCTCCGTCTCATAATATTTTTCATGAGACTAACCAAGTGGCTGATTCCCCACTTTTTATTGGTGACAAACACAAGAAGTTTCACGAGATTAATGTTGCCCTTGAAGATCAAGCAGTAATGAAATATTCCCTTGATGTGCCAACTTTAAAATTTCCTATTATTGAAGATAATTTTCCTCATATTAATCTTTAAAGGAAGCAATCGTCTATACACAAGCTAATTTTAAACTTGAGAAGTCAAGGGCCACTGAAAGATTCACAAAATTGTAACTCTTTAGGGAACAAAAGAAAACTTGCCTAGGCAACTTAGTGGATAGGTCCATAGCATCTGCTGATGCTATTTTAGTTGATATCACTACTAGTTTTAGGTTAGAATTGAATAACTTGAAAAAGGATATCATCCTCTTAAAGAGAAGTACTTTTCAACTTAGATTAATCAATTCGCCAGCTAAGCTAAGTTCATACTTCATAACTTCATTTGATATGTCTTGTTACCTAAAAAGGATTTTTTGTTTATACGATGGTACAAGATTTATTAGGAGGAGCATCTTCATCACTTATTGTTAAGTTTAAGATGTGCTAAAAACTTTTTTCTGTCTTGCTTAATTTAATTTTCTGTGTAATCAAAATAAACCCAATATAGTAAATATTATAATGAAAAATATATTTTTGTTTATTATTTTATTTAATGATTTGACTTCAGCGTCCCTTCAAATTTATGTAAAATTGAGTGACATTTTTTTTATTTGGTACAAATAAATTGATTGTACGACGAGCTGCTACTCAGATTTCCTCTTCATATTTAACCTTAGTAATTTATTTTTACCTATTTACTCTTATCTTCTTTTCTTTTAAGTACATAAAAATTCAAGGGTTAAAAAATAAATAAAAGAATTGAAGAGAAAGTTCCTAGCTAAATTTAAAATTTAGAGGGCTAATCGATAGTCAACTGAGTGAGATCCTTATTATTAAATTAGCTCCAATTGATCTTAAGAGAGAAGAAGTTGATTTGTTCAATAATCTTCGAGAGGAGTTGTTACCGCTAAGTTTTTTATCGTGGCAGATATACAAAAAGAGCAACCTTGTTTAAGCAAATTGCCTATTATATCACCTTTACTTTTCTTTTTGTCATTGTATGTAGCCATTGGATTTTTATTCAAGTTTTTTGTTATTCATATTTTAGATTTCAAAATTATTAGAGAGATCCCCTCTTGGTTGAGATCGACCAACCAAAGATAAGCCTGGAAAATTTTCCAAATGAAGTCCTAGAGAGTTTCACTATCTCTCCAAAGAAGAAAAAGTAGTGAATAGTCCTTAGTGATGATGCCGAGATGCTAACTCGATTAAGTTTGCACTTATTGGTAAGTGAGATTTTTCATTAAAAGTTGTCAAAAGCATCGAGTAGATAGGATAAAGATAAAGAGAAAATCATACTTCCTCATCCTCTGAGACTTTAAGCTGAGATACAATAATAATGAAAGAAATATGGATTTTCATTGAGATAAGAAATAGTGAGTTGTTGTTTCTTCTGGTGTAGAGTCACTTTTCTCAAATGATAAGCTCCACTCAGCATCATTTAACATTGGCTATGCCATTCTCTCCAAGTACATAAAGAGCTATCAAGAGAGGCCAATGATCTCCACATGTTAGTGATTAAGTAGTTTATTTCATAATGGCAAAGTACCTTCTTTCTTACAAACTAGCATTAAAAGGTAATAACAAAAAATGAGACCTTTGAGGTGGGTTACACATAATTGCAAAGGAAATAAAGATTTATTCATTAAGCTTTATTAGTTTATCAAGTTGAGTAAACTTAAAAGGTTAACACTATCTTGTTAAATAAAAAAAATAAGAAGCACACACAAATCTAAATGCTACTCATGAGTTGATCGAGAACTATTGAGTCATAGAACAAGATAAATATTGTGCCTTCAACTTTAGCTAGTTCTAAATTTTCATAGAAAGAACTTGCCCATTTGCTGCATTTGTTGCATTCATTACAAACATAAGAACCTAAGGATGGAAGAATTTCTAAAGAAAGGATGTTAGAGCAAGTTAGCTCCACTTTTTAAGCTTTAAGGACCACTGACACTAGCATGTTTGTCAGGTTGGTCGAGCACAAATAAGAAATTGTAAAAAATATTAATTATAAATCATTGTGGATGTGCTGAGATAGACTCAAGTGTGATTAACTATGCTTAGCAAAACCTCAATTTATTTATTATAGCATTGAGAACTATATGAAAATGAAAGAGATATGAGAGAAATCCTTGGTGGTGTAAATAGTGTGCATTCCTCAAAGAGTGGCTCTTTAGTTATATATACTCTTATTTTGATGAACACTTTTGATAGATTTTTTTTTTAAATAACTTGAGGAAACACTTATTTAGTAAATATACCATGTCAGACTAAAGCCAATTCATTGGGTAATATTTTTTATATCTAAGTTATCTTTCTTTACTGCTTAAAGAATTCTTAAATAATTCATTATCTCCTGAGATGGGCCCTATTGCTTGAAAGGACTACTCACACAATTTAATGTAGATCTTCTTGTAAAAGGGGAGTCCAAGTTATAGGCTAGCTTTTTTATTTCTCAATACAAGAGATTTCAACATGATGTTTAACTTACAGAAATTCAAATATTTAAAATAAGAAAATAACAATGATATAACCCCAAATTATAAGAGTATATAAGATTTATGTTGAGTATTGATAATCACATCATTGAATAATTTTAATAACGAATTTCACTCGTAGGAGTACCGAGTTTATGAGTTCATTCCAAGTCAAGTGGTGAGAAAGAATAATAATTTTGAATGCCTCTTTTAGTTTCCTTGAGAAATAATTTCTAAAGTAGTTTGGCATAAGCAACAAATCTTAATTTTAGCTTTTAGTAATGTCAAGAGTTCCCTAAGTATTAATGATTTTAATGAGCAAATCTCAAGTTCCAATAACCAAAATTTTTGTGTTATCATTTGATTAAAATGAATAGATGTCTTATTACTCATCATTAAAAATACAAAAATAAAGTTTTGAAATATAGTAATCATAACTATAGAATAAGGGAGATTTCTCTTTTAAGAGTAATATACTTTTAGGCCATTGCTACTCTATGTTTATGTAAATTCCTATCCTATGTACATTTCTAGTTTATATGCTCTAAGGGAGGCATGCTCCTTGATGATGTATCTTTCACAACCCAACCTGATATGACCCATAAATAGACAAGTCATACTGTGTTGAATTTGGACAGGCCAGCCCAATATCTATGTTTTTGGGGCTACTCAAATTTCTACTACATATTTACAAACAAACCATAAAGCTTCTAATTAACTTCAATAAACATAATAAAATAAACTCATCCATAAATTTTCTTTCATTTCATCAAAAAAAAATATAATATTTACAATATATTATATTGTTATAGACCATAATAGAATAATTAAAACAAAACTATCCATGATTGTACAAGATCAACTGGATCTTATAATTCCCAATACTTTGCACACATCAAATATTTAGAAATTCAGGCTCTTATAACTCTCTACACATTATCATCATAATAGAACTTCCACCACACATTAGATTTCCTCAAAAATACATATATATTGTAGTAAAGAAATATAAATAAATATATTTTAAAATTTCATAGAAACTTTATTGGTACACAATATAATTAACTACTTCACATAATTTTACAATTTTAGAATATCACTGGATTACTAGAGAGTATTCAGAATATTACCTTGAAGCTTTAATTATACTACAATATTATTTTTTGAGATTAAAATTATTTTCTAGTCAAATAAAATAACTTATTTTTCAAACTACCCAAAAAAAAAAACTAAATATTCTGAGCTATCATATCTATAATATATAAAAATTTACACAATTAAAGTTTTGCAGGTATAAAGTTATTCCAATTTTTCTTAAATGGAATTATAATTTTAATCAGGAATAACACTAAAATTTTATATTTTTTAAAATTGAGATAGGTGAAATGTAAGATACCACGAGCTAGATAACTTTAAGAACTAAGCCGATAATAGAAAATAAATCAGAGTTGCCAAAACTGAGCTTTCAAAATTCCTTCTCTCTTTTTCTCTCTAGCTTGTTGCTTAAAGGGATGAAATGCATTTTTAAAATAGTGGAAATGGATATTTAATACAAGAAATGAGCTTGGCATCGTGGTGCCTGATCGTGTTCATCGTAGTGCACCCTACAGGTGTGCATTAGGTTGCATTATCACATCATAAAATTATTTTGGCCAAAAGACAGAGAGTTCAATGTAAATGTGTCGCTAATCCTGATGTCGTACGTCGTCAGGAGAAAAAATTAAAATTTCCAAATCATGCACATAACCCCCTAAGACCCGCTACAAAATAAATTCAGATACTCATGTATATACAAAACACTAATAGATGCAAGCATGGGGGGATAAAAATAGAAATTTAAGGGGTTATCTTTACTAGATTGAGTCAGAACAAGTGCATATATATACAAATTTAGTAGGTGTTACAATCTTCCTCTACTCAAAAAATATCATCCTCGACATATTAAACGTCTGATTAGTCGAACAAGTCAGGATATAATTGTCTCGTCTATGATTCTTTCTTCCAAGTAGATTCTCTTTCTATTTTATTATTTTATTGTACCTTAACCGTTGGAATATGTTTATTCCTTAATCTTATAATGTTGTATGCTAAAATCCTTTTTGGTTCCTCTCTGTTGCTCAAATTTGAATGTATCTCCACTTAATCTGCATACTCGATTCCCTAAGTTAGATACCCATTTCTTTAGAGACTACACTTGAAATATATTATGAACATTTTACATATGCTTTAGTAAATATGACCTATAAGTAGATTTTTTAATCCCTTCAATAATATCAAATGGTCCAACTTACCTTGGACTTAACTTTTCTTCTTTTTCAAACATAATAATATCTTTCATTGGCTGATTTTAACATATATGTGGTCTCCCACCTAAAATTTTGCCATTTGGTACTTGAAATTATAATAATATTTTTATCTATCATATATAGATTTAATTTATCATTAATCAAATGAATATTTTTAGTAGCATCATTAACCAATGATGGCCCAATCAAACTCCTTTCTCCCGCCTATATCCACGAAGTGGGATTATGCACTTCCTATCATATAGAACTTTATATATTGTCATATATATACTTAATTAAAAATTATTAGTATAGGTAAATTCAATCAGAGGTACAATATCCTCCCAGCTACCACAAAAGTCTTGAACGTATAATCTTAGAAGATCTCTTAATATCTAAATAGTCCTATAGAAATGTTTATTAATTTGCATATGAATAGAAATATTAAAATAAAGTTTACTTCCCATACCTTACTGAATACATCTTCATAACTTGGATGTAAATCTATCGTTTTTATTAAATATTGTCATCTTTAGTATTCTATAGTGTCAGACGATCTCTCACACATATATGTGCCAATCTATTATTGGATGACTATGGCACCCTAAGAGGGGGGGGGGGGGGGGGGGGTGAATTAGGTTTTTTAAAATTTTTATTAAAAGAAAAAAAATTAAAATGATTTTAAAGAAATTTTGAAAAGAAAAAGAAATCACATAGTTTTTATTAAAAAGACAGAAAAATAGATGCAAAAAATGAAAATAAGAGGCATAATATTTTTACGTGGTTCGGCCCGGATTCTAATCTGACCTACGTCTACTCTAGCCAACTCTTGGGCTAGAATTCACTAATCCCAGGTTTGCTTGGCAAACCTCACTTCTTTAAACCAAAGAAGTTCTTTATGGATGTTAAGGCCTTATGAACTAGTCCCGAGGCTAACCAAGAGAGGGGAGGGTGGAGGGGGGGGGGTTTGAAAAACTTCTTTAAATAAAAGAAAAATCTTTTTATATCTTGCAGCAAAAATGAATTCAATCAATAATAAAAAGATCAATCAGAGAGTTCACCCAAGCAGTTAATCATAACAACAATAAAGTGTGAAAATAATAAAGGAAAGAATACACCAGATTTATAGTGTTTTGGTCAAACCTTGACCTACGTCCACTCCTCGGAGGCACCCTCCGAGTATTGCAATAAACTCAGTGTCTCTCATTTAGTCCCCACAGCTAGGCGGAGAAGCCCTTACAAAACCACTTCCACCTTGCCCGGTGCGGTGAAGTAGTCGGGTCCTTTGACACCAAAGAGATCTTTTTCTTCTCAAAACTTCCCTCAAGATGAATCTTGAATCCGATGGTATAAAGGTGCAAGCTTGTTGGAGCAACCGTGTGAACCCCCTTCCACACTACCTTGAAACCCCCTCTAAGGATCTTCTCCCTCTCTCAAACTCTACCCTTTCCTCTCTCCCTTTCAAGTTCTCTCTTCAAGTTTCCTCCAGAAAAATGAAGCTTCAATGACTGCCATAGACACTTTCAAAGTCTTTGATAAAGCTTAAATAGAAGAGCTCCAAAAAGGCTATTAAATGCACTAAACTGACATTATCGTCCAGGACGTTCACATGATTATTTCGTACAATGCGCTTAAAAAGAGGGCTGCAAAAAATCCTAAAAACTCAATTCTAGCACCAAAAATGATCCTGGACGATCGCAGAATCATCTAGTATGATGTATAAAATTTAACCTAATAGTCCCAGATGATATTAGGATAGACCAAGACGATTAGTGCAAATTTATACAGATCATCTAGGATGATATTGTGGATTTTCTGGGATGATTAGAAGAAAAATTATGGTATTCCATCTTGGAGGATTTAGGAAAATCAAGTATGTCAGTTAAAATCATCCTTTATGATATACATATTGTCCAAGACGATTAGATTGAAAAATTTAACCATAATTAATCCTCTAATCATATGATCAATTTAGGCATGATTTATATTGACCATCCAGGATAATCTAGATCATCCGGGATGATTATAACAAAAATTGAATCTTAAAACCTTGCCTAAATTATCATTGGTGGTAGTTTTCCAAGATCATAAAGGATCATCCTGGATGATCCAAAATCATCAAGTACGATTACTTCAAAACTTGATCTTCTGGATTTGACTAGATCTCACTCTCTTGAAAGTGTGAGAGTATGGTCACCAAGCAGGCATACTCCCTTATAGGACTTGACTTAAGAAATTAAAAATACATCAATGAATATTACAAATAAAACATGTTCTACCAAAACTTGAGTCTTGAATGGTGCATCGTAATCTTGAAAAGTTAGTATACAGACAAATAAACATATATTGCAAATATAAGTAGACAACAGAAAGTGAGCCATAATATTTGTTATCATAAAAAAACATAAACTCATAAGCTCGAGTTGCAACAATCTCCCCCTTTTTGATGATGTCAAATATTATTGGTTGAATTTGTAAAATTGAAAACATTTTCTCCTAATTTCTCTATCATTAGAATAAAAATTTAAAAATAGGGGAAGATAATTTTTTTTATTTATATATTTTTTAAATAGAAATTATATACAAATATAACAATATGTTTTCCCCTTTGATATTATCAAAAAGAGAAGGGGCACAAACAATCCGAATAATAAAAATGATTAAAAAACAAAATGATCCCTAATTAAGTAGAGAAAAAAATCTAATATTCTTAAAATGTGAAAATTATCTCTTGATTTTATTCAAAAACTTAGTAAGGAATGTATTGACAACGCATAACCCAGAAAGGTTAGAAATTCAAAAATTGTTAATCCAAGCTCAAGTTCTTTTCAAGGCCCAAAAACTTTTTAATCCAATATCTAAATCAAGGAACAAATTAAAAAATAAATACTAATTTTTCAAACTCTTTTCATAAAACATATCTAATAGAAGATTGATGCAAAAATTGGTGAATCAGGAATCATGATTTTTAAGCTCAAGTATAAAAAATATCAAGGATTTTCTTAAGCTTTAAGAAGTACAAGAAAGATAAGCTTATATTTTGTAGACTCATTTTATGCCTCTTATCAGTTTTTAATTCACTTTATGCATCTTTTAATTTTTGCCATAGTTTGTGAATCTTTCTCATTTTTGACATCATTGTGCATCTTTTGATTTGACGTCATTGAAATTTTGTTTTTTAAATATGCTACCTTTCTGAAACTTTAAAAACAAAAGCAAACCCATTTTATTAACAAAATGAACTACTTGATTAAGAAAATTGTGAGATAGATTCAACAACTTATAAAAGATCCCTATGCGATAGACAAAATGTAGGGAGATGAAAAAGTTCAGTTTCAAAATCCAATTTATAATATGATGAAAATTTTGAATCAAAAGTAAAATAACCACTTTAAGAAAAGAGATAGAGAGAATAAATCATAAGTTTCTTTCCTTTGCCTGTTTTTAGAGAAGTCAATCACAACTTACATAAGAATTCAAGAAAAAATAAGAGATAGGTTTTTTATTTTTAGAAAAGTGAATGTATGTGTTGATCAGAGAGAACTTCATAAAAAGAAAAAGTAAAGACAAATTTAAATTATAATGTAAAAGAATAAATAACAAAAAAATAAACAAATAAATAAATAAACCTAAAGAAAACACAGAAAATAAATAAAAATAAAGCGAACAAAAACATGCATACACAAACAAATAAATACACAAATAAGGGTTTTAACAACATCTTGCTCATGGTCTGATGATTCAGAAGCAAGGTCTGCCTATGAGATCTTTTACTTTTCATTATTTATTCTTTTTATAATTTACTTAGCTTTACATTTTTCTTTTGCAGGAAGAGTTCTTAAATTAGCGCACTTATTTTTCATATGTTCAGGCTTCCTACATCCAAACAAAACAACGTCAGAAGAAATCTTAACATTCTTACCATTTTTATCTTTATTCCACTTTTGTTGATGCTTATGTTTTGGTGAGCTTTTTAATTTGCTTGATAATTCATCACTTTTGTCACCAACTAAGCCTATTTTTTCATGTTTTCAATGTTTAGCACTATCATCTTCTGTATCCAAAAGTCTTTGGCCCAAACTTTGCTCATAGGAAATGAGTGAGCCAATCAAATTATCAATAGAATATTCATTCAATTTTTTTGATTCACAATTAGCAACAACTTTGGCATCAAATTTATTAAGTAGACAATGTAGAATTTTATTGGTTTTTTCAAAGTTTGAAACTTCTTTACCTAAAGCATATAATGATGTCACAATTTGGATAAATATAGTATACATGTCTAAGATCATCTCATAAGATTTCATGCAAAATAGTTTATAATTATGCATTAAAATATTCAACATGGATTACTTAATTTCTCTAGTACCTTCATATATAGTGTGTAATTTATCCTAAATTTTCTTGCCAGTAGTGCACGTGGATACAAACATACAATCTTTAGAATTTAAAGCATAAAAAAATATTTTACTGATTTAGGATTTTAATTGAGCATTGATTTATTCTTCCTTACTCCATTGATTAAAAGGAATATCAGTTTTAATTCCATCTTTAACACATGATAGTACAAAATAACTAGTTAAAATTATTTGCCATATTCGATAATCGACTATTTACAAGAAAGTAGACATACAAATTTTCTAAAAATCAAAAGTAATATTTTCAAATAAAGGTGGTCGGGTGATTGAATATCCTTCTACAGTATTACGGTTACCATAGTTAGCCATTGATCAAAATTCAAAAGTTTTTAAAAACTCAATTTTATGAATTTCTCTCTAATACCACTTGAAAGTTTGTTAGGGATGTTAAGCCATCATGAACTAGTCCCGAGGCTAACCAAGAGGGGGGGGGGGGGGGGGTGTGTGAAAAACTTCTTTAAATAAAAGAGAATTCTTTTTATATCTTATAGTGGAAGCAAATTGAATCAATAATAAAAAGATTAATCAGAGTGTTCACCCAAGCAATTAGTCACAACAAAAATAAAGTGTTAAAATAATAAAGGAAAGAACACACCAAATTTATAGTAGTTCGATCAAACCTTGACCTACATCCACTCCTCGGAGGTGCCTCAGAGTATTGCACTAAACTCAGTGTCTCTTTTTTAGCCCCCACAACTAGGCGGAGAAGCCCTTATAAAATCACTTCCACCTTCCCTGGTGCAGCGGAGTAGCCGGGTCCTTTGACATAAAAGAAATCTTCTTCTTCTAAAGACTTTCCTCAAGATAAACCTTGAATTCGATGGTACTAAGGTGCATGCTTGCCAGAGTAACCGTGTGAACTCCCCCTCCACACTCCCTTAAAACCCCCTCCAAGGATCTTCTACTTCTCTCAAACTCCACCATTTCCTTTCTCCCTTTTAAGTTTTCTCCAGAAAAATAAAACTTCAATGGCTGCCAAAGACACTTTCAAAGTCTTTGGCAAAGCTTAAATAGAAGAGCTCCAAAAAGGCTGTTAAATATACTAAACTGACATTATCATCCAGACAATCGCAGGATTGTCCCGTATGATGCACTTAAAAAGAGGGCTTCAGAAAACCCTAAAAGCTCAATTTTGGCACTAAAAATCATCCCGGATGATCGCAGGATCATCTAGTACGATGTGCAGAATTTGACCTGATAGTCCTGGACGATATTAGGATAGTCCAAAATGATTAGTGCAAATTTGTATAGATTATCCAGGATGATATTGTGGATCATCCAGGACGATTAGAAGAAAAATTATGGTATTTCATCTTGGACGATTTAGGAAAATCAAGTATATCGGCAAATATCATCCTATACGATATACAAATTGTTCAAGACAATCAGATTGAAAAATTTAACTATAATTAATCCCCTAATCACATGATCAATTTAGGTATGATTTGTATTGATCGTCTAGGATGATCTAGATGGTCTGGGATGATTAGAATAAAAATTGAATCTTAAAACCTTGCCTAAATTATCATTGGCGATAGTTTTCCAAGATCATAATGGATCATCTTGGACGATCCAAAATCATCTAGTATGATAAGTTTAAAACTTTATCTTCTGGATTTAACTAGATCTCACTCCCCTGAAAGTGTGTGTGCATGGTCACCAAGCAAGCATACTCCTTATAAGACTTGACTCAATAAATTAAAAATACATCAATGAATATTATAAATAAAATATATTCTACCAAAACTTGAGTCTTGAATGGTTCATCATAATCTGAGAAGTTAGTATACACACAAACAAATATATATTGCAAATACAAGTAGACAACTTAAAGTGAGCCATAATATTTATTATCATAAAAAATATAAACTCATAAGCTCGAGTTGCAACACTTTACAACCTAAGTACTCTTCTACACGGGCAAGTACAATCCAATCTAATTACAATCAAAACTTCGTTAAGCCAAATGGCTTAGATCAAGAAAATGAAAAAAATAATTTGATGTAAATAATATAAGTCCAAATTATCTTGCAATAAAATATTCATAATATTTGAGGTGATCTTACAAATTAATTTTAATCACCTCACTACTTTTAAATTAAATATTAAATTTGCTCACATTAAGATAGATTTATATTTTGTTTAAAATAAAAATAATGTTTTAAATAAAAATATATTCTTGCTAATTTAACTTTGAACTCTTCAAATAAAATTAAATGAATTAGATTATAGATGTAAATCTATGCCACCTTAAAGAAGTAAAAATACTTGCTTTGTTAAACTTTATGGATTTAAAAGATGTGATAAAGAAAACTTTAATATAAAATTTCTAATAAGTATTTCACCATAAAATAAAGATTTTTAAGAAAGAAATATATGGTGAAAGCTAAAAGAATAGTAAGTAAAGATTTAGCAAAGGAAAGCAAACTCAAGAACTCTAAGAGATGTTACTCAGTTTTGTGTGTTGAAGCTTTCCAACTATGAATTCGATCTCGCAAATGAAAAGAACTCTTGGAATAAAAATCAATTTCTCCTCTCAACATTTAGCATGTAAAAAGGAAAGGAAGAATGGAAGAATTGTTGGAGATTTTTCTTTTAGCAGCCCTTACATGAAGAAGATGAGGTATATTTAAAGGGAAAGGGAAAGTAAAGCCAAATTTGAGTAAAAATATTATTCTAATATTAATTTATCAACTAATAATATTAGATTTGATAAAAAATTCAATTATATTAAATATATATGAGATTCAAGGCTATAAAATGGCTAGCAACATGGGAAAGTCAATAAGTCTTCATATACATTCAAAATAGGGCAAAAATGGCTAGCAACGGATTATATTTAAATCAAATAATGTTTGGAAATTCATTACAAATTCCAATGAGATCAAAAAGAGCCATATAACCTATCAATATCTATCTACAAAATTTGAACAATCTAATCAAATAAAAATTAACTCAAGCTTCTGTCAATATAATATCATATTCAGTAAAATAAAAACTCATGCGCATTTTTTATTATTTAAGGATATATTGAATACTAATATATTAATTTGATGTAATTTATATTAAATTAATCAAAAATATATAAATAGATGTGAAACAAGTCAAATTAAAATAAATACATAATAAAAGTTTTACCAAAAATGCTTATTACCTTTAGTTTTTCTAATTAAATAACTTTCCATATTTGATAATAATTATGCAATCAATGAAGGTTATAAGATTTATTTAATAAAGAAATCTTATAGATTTCTATATCAAGATTAATATATTTAATAGATATTTAGGTTGTGAGCAAATCAAATAATGCAAGTAAATATTAATGGACCATTAACATACTCCTACGATAATATAAAATCCTTCAAGTTGTTCATCTTGGTCCATCTTAATCTCAACATTTGATTGAACTTAAGTTATGAATTGTAAATCTCATAAGTGATTACTATGCACATCATTGCCCTTTAAATACTTAGCAAACAAATTAGAACATCCAAGCATATGTTTGTTATCATCAAAATCTTCAAAATAGGTCATGAGGTAGATAATATCAACATCTATCTATTGAATTGGATTGTTTAGATCAGAATGAAATTTGTAGACTTCATCAAATAATCCATTACTACCTAAAAAACATCACGTCTTTCCTTAATCTTAGAAATACCTTAGAAAAATCCATCATTTCTCCTTCCCATTTTTACTCTAGGAAAGGTAATGATTATATAAGACCTTCTAGTCACTATTGTTTTATTTTTACCAATTGATAAGCTTCATGTTTTGAAATAAAATCTATCACATCTTTCTTTAATCAAGGTTGTTATCAACCTTTTAATGAATAAGGGCTAGAGAGAGAGGCTCCATATTTTTAGAGAGAGAAAGCTTCATTCATTTTTGAATTTTTCCTATCCTAAATTCAGATTTGGATGAATGGTGGTGGAGGGTCGCCGGTCATCACATTATGATGACCGGAATACCTCCACTCCGAACTCTGCGAGGTATCCCAATGAATTTTTTCACAGTGGATCCAAAAGCACGAGTTTTTTCAATAGGGATTTTACGATCAAACAAGGTCCTTTGGTCATTAAGGAGGGATGTTTACCTCTTGTGAATGAGGTTGTTTCGATGATGGGTAAAGGAAAGGAATTAGCTGAAGCTGTTGAAAAGATTTTGGTGGCTACTTCTTCACCGCATAAGAGTCTAATATCAGGTATGACAAATGATTCAGAAGCCTCATCTTCCATTGGATTCAAATTAAAGGTGAGCAGATTCTCTAATCCTCCAATTGCTGAAAACATTACAAAAAAAATAGGGAACTTAAGATATAGATTTGATTAATGATGGAGAAATACCTATGGAGAAGGAAAGGAAGGTGTTACCAGAAGCTTACAATAACAATTCTGGTTTGGCTAATGTGTGGTCCAAGATCCAACATATTAAAGTGAAATATGTGAATCAGGAATCTGTAGATGCTTTAGATGAAAATGTGGTCAAACTGAATATGGAGAAGGTATGTGAGAATGTGAAGTTACTTCAAAAACCTCTTATGGTAAAAGTGTTTGTTAAAGGAATCCCATTTTCTCTTTGTAGCATTGAGCTAATAAGACAATGGGAGAAATTTGGTTCTTTTCATATAACCTCATTGGGACTAGATTGGATCTTGTGTTCGTTTCAATCTACTCAAATTATGGAAGAAATTTTGAAAGGTGGCACGTGGTTTGTGGTCAGGCATATTATAGGGATGGATAAATGGACTCCGCAATTCTCTCCTAAGGCATTAAAATGGTTATTCTCACCAATTTGGATAAGATTGCCTCATCTGCCTTTACATTGTTGGGATGAGGCTATTGTTACGAGAATTGTTCAAAGATAGGAGTTCCATTGATCTTGGATGGAAAAAAGTTTAAATGGGATAGACGTGAATTTGCTAGAGCTTATGTTCAAATTAATCTAGACTCTAATCTATCTAATGGAGTTTGGATTGAGGGTTTATATGGAAAATTCTTTCAAAATGTTGAATATAAGAAAATCTCATCTTTGTTTTTCAAATGTGGTAAGGTTGGTCACAAAATTGATGTGCCCGGTGGTTCTTAAAGAAGATCAAATTAAGGTAAACTTGGAATCAAAGAACAATGAGAATAAAGGCTTGAGCTTCAAAGGATCGGGTGGTCCTAATACAACATCTTTAGGTCCATTGGTACATGTTAATTTTAAGGAAAGTAAAAGAAATTAGTTTGCTGTAATGAAGCCTTTGGTAGTAAGAGTTGGCTCTTCTCGTGATAACATGTTTAATGTGCTAGCTTCTAGTTTTGAAGCTAGTAAGGAAGCACAAACAAGCAATAGTCAGGATCAAAGTGAGTAGGTCAATTCGCAAGCTGTTGTTACAAATTTTGAAGGTATCCTATCAGATGCTTATGCAAAACCTAGTAGAAGACGTAAAGATTGTTAAAAAAACTATCAGCAATAATATTCATTCAAATGTTGTGTCTATCCTTCATACCGAGAAAGAAGGAAATGCAAGAGATGATCTTGCTGAAATGGATGTTGTAGATATTGACAAAAATGTTCGAGTTTATGAGAAGATGAAAGCTGATGGGGCTGATTCTACGGTTGTTAATAATAATGTGAATGATAAGGAATGTTTGATGGATGATGGAAAATTTCATTTACCACCTAAATCTATTCATCATAAGAAGAAGTCAAATAAAGATTTTAATTCTTTTGGGCCTATCAAAGGTAGTCTGAGAGGAAGGAAATTGGAAAATTTTGGTGGATGTGAAGGTGGATCTTCACCATTCAAATCATAATGAACTTATGAAGGGTGGCGACGGTATACATGAAAAGGTCTTGGAGGAGGTTAGCTTTCAGCGTGCGAATGTGGTAATTTATTCCGGTAATGGTGTAATATTTTAATGGGAATTCCAGTATTATGGAGCTTCTTGGGTTGTGCATTGGGAACCAAGACGTGGATCATATAGAGTTGGTAAAGGTTGTGAAGATCCAGTATTCTCCAGAGATTGAAGGTTCTGGATTAAATGTTTGGTTTTCTTTTAGTAGTTATTTTTTTCTTTTTTATTTTAGTTTTAAATTAAGTATGAGTGAGTATTTGGAAGATGGGGATAGAATAAAGATATTTAAGTATATTTCTATTCTTTATTTTTTACTTAATTGGGAATTCTTGGATACTAATCAATCTTTTTGGTTGTTTAATTTTTGGTATCCCCTCCACCTCAATTGGTTTAAAATAAGGAGTAGAGGATCTTATTCTCTTTATGACATTTCATATATTCAAATATTCTTTTTGTGCTTGATTTTTGTTTTAATCAGGCTTCCTTGTTTTTAAAGGATGGCAATTAGTTTGTAATAGCTTTGTTTTCATTTTAATGTAATTTGCATCTTCTCAAAAAAAAAAAAAAAAATCAAGGCCGCTAGAATATATTATTTAGATCATTATACATTTTGTTACTTTTTGGATGAATAATATATCCTAAATATGCACTTCATATAAATTACTTATCTCAGATCTCTTTAATTAGGAACCCATATCAAATTCTTGCAAAAAATAATTTTAGAATTAGATAATCTTAGTTCAGGTTTCTTATTATATTCAATATAATGAATTAGTTTTCGATACTCTAAATTGTATTAATTGGCTTCTTGGATCCTTGTCGGTAGAGATTATTAAATAATCATCCAGGCCAGAAGACTAGAATCCTAATCAACATGAGCAATCAATTTATAACTTTAAACACTTATCTCATAAATTCATTACAAGTTTATAAAATACTTGTTATCTCAAAATATTTCCTTCTTAGAACATTTACCACCATATTTGTCTTACTGGGCAAATATTGAATAGTTAAGTCATAATCTTTAATCAATTCAAGCCACCTTCTATGGCATATATTTAGATCCTTTTGAGTGAAAATAAAATTCAGACTATGATGTTTAATGAAATGTTCATACATGAATCTGTATAAATAGTGCCTCTAGATCTTCAATATAAAATACAAAAACAATAAGCTCTAAATCATGTGTCAGATAATTCTGCTACTTGGAAGTATATACTATAACCTTTTTATGATACATCAAAACATATCCAAATCCCTTCAATGAAGCATCACTTAATACCTGAAATCTCTCCATGTTGGAAGGGATAGTGAAAAATGGAACAAATGTCAAATAGTCCTTAAACTTGTAAAAACTTGCCTCATAATTAGCCATCCAAATGAGAGGCACTAGTTTCTAATTCAATCTTATCTAAGGAGTAAATATTTGAGAAATTTCTTTTATACATTTCTTATAATAATCAATCATGCCTAAAAAACTATGCACCTTAGGTATGGTAATATGCATTGACTAATCCGCAATAGTCAAACTTTTTAAGGGCATACAAAGATACCTGCACTACTCATCACATGCCCTAGAAATAAGATATTATTCAATTAAAATTCACACTTAATGAACTTAGTATATAGCTAATGTTGTCTCAGTGTCTCATGAATAATCCACAGATGCACAACATGATGTTCTTCAGAAGTTGAATAAACAAAATTATCATTTATAAAGATAATTACAAATAGATCAAAATATTCCCTAAATACCCTATTCATCCGATAAATTAAAATTATAGGCATGTTAATTATCCCAAAAGGCATGACTAAAAACTAATAATACCCATACCTCATAGTCTTCATCATACATGCCTATCTTATTTTAATCTGAAAGTATTCAAACCTTAAATTAATCTTAGAAAATATAAAAGATTCTACAAGCTAGTTAAATAAATCATCAATCCTAAGTAGAGGATATTTTTCCTTAATTGGGTCCTTATTCAGTTTTCTATAATCTACGCATATAGACATCATGTTATTCTTCCTTTTTGATGATGTAATAATTCAGTCAATATTATTTATCATCATCAAAATCATAGACTAGACATCCTGAATTATAATAATCTCCCCCTTTTTGATGATGTCAAATAATATTAGTTGATTGGCAAGATAAGTGTTATTTCTTCATAAGCTCCCCTCACTAGATAATGATTTTAAAAATTTGGGAGGTTGCTAACAAAATCTTTAATTTAGTTTTGTTTTTGTTTTTTATTTTTGTTTTGTTTTTTTAAGATGACAAAAAAAAAAAAGGAATACAAAAAATATAAGCAGATTATTATATTAAGAAAATAACAAAATAAATAATCAACGAAAATAGTCATCTTCTCCCCCTCTGACTTCACCCAAAAGAGAAGTGCCACATAACCAAAGAAAAAATGCAATATAAGAAAAAAAAAAAAAAAAACCACAACAAATAAAGACTAAAGGGGGATACTGATCAAGTGCTGATGGTGGTGGCTGAAAGAATGAATGGATGGAGACAAGTCAATTATATATCGAGTTAAATCTTTTGTAAAACAATCGCATATCTTCCTCATGTTGCGTTGTTGTTGCTAAGGTTTTTGAGTTAAAATGCTTATTTTGTATGATCTAGTTCATACAATATGATTAGTTGAAAAACCTTAAAACTCAATTATCCATTTTAATTGATTTTCTAAATAATTGAGCATGTAATATGATCTAGTTTATTTGGTATGCTTAGTTCAAAAATCTAAAATTCATTTTTTTCACTCCTCCATGTGTATGTGCATGGTCGCCAAGTTTGCATACACCTTTAGATAACTTTTACTCAAGGAATATAAAAATAATAAAAACTATAGACTCTTGCAAAACATTATATTATTCTACCCAAACTTATTCCCCGAATCTTCCATTGCATTATATATGATGTAACTAAAATGTTAATACACCCAAAAGAAAATATGTTATATAAATACTTAGAGAAATAAAGTGACAATTAATAATGTTTGTTATCATCAAAATCTCAAGGTCAAGATCCCGGATTGCAAAAATATCCCCCTTTTTTATGATGGTTGTGGACCTCCAAAACGGATCCATTATGCGGGGGATAGAGTGCGAACGGTATACGACCGTACCATCCCGATGGATGAGACGATCGCAGGCCTTCACGCTCTTCACAAGCAGGCCAATGGAAAGGCAGATTAGATCACACATACAATTAACCATGAAGGATAATGGCTCTCGCCATCGCACCCCGATGGGTAATAATATGCATAACCTTCATAATATTGAGTTTCCCTCATTGAATACATCAGCTCGAGTGAGATTTATTTGATGGTGGAATTTCATTTTCCATAAGTGCAAGCCCCTGTGGTTAATTATATCTCATTCTAGAGCCTGAGAATACTCTCAATTAAGGATCCAACATTAAGCTTTTCAAATGGGGATTAATATAGAGGGTGGAGACTAGAAATTCCTACTCAAAGGAAAGAAAGGGTTTAAGTGGGCTTAGTCAACATACACAATTCATATCAACTTCCAAAGGGGCTAAGGCACTGAGAGGAAACTAGAGAAAAATAAATAACACACTCAAAGCATGAAGAAGGGAAGGATGGAGGTGGCATCATTCATGTGACATAGAAAGGTGTGATTTATAGTCCATGAAGAATAGGGAACTTACTCACCGATGAGGCATACTACAAGACATCGAATGTAGTAGTCTTGAACCCTAAATCTAGAGTGGGTTTATTATTTTACACAACACTAACACTTGTGTTTTAAATAATGCACCTTGGACTTATATCCTTTCTAAAAAGGAAAGCCAGCTAACCACCTAAGTGCATAAAATCCATGCTATATGGTCTTTATGAAAGATAGATAGGTAGCTCAATTTTTGGAAATTAAGGCTAACATCTAGAGTGTTTCCTAAGTGGACTTGGACTTATGAAGGGTAAAAGCTCCTAGAGTTTATGTAGTTAAAATTTTGATTTAATTAGTTTCTAATGAAATGCATGCTGGTTAAAGCTTCAAGTCAAGTATACATAAAATTTTAAAATGGCTTAGAAAATTTTTTTTTAGAAAGACTAAGCTTCCCCAGGTCTGGCACCTCATCTTCATACGTTAGATTATCTGGACTCTACTCACAGGGAGGAAAGTATCTTAAAGAAGGAGAGAGAAGAGTGCATTAATATACATGTGACCCCGGATGATTTTGGCTATTCCTTAGGTAGTTAGATTTCTATATTAATTAATTCTTAAATTTTAGATGTTAGTTATGAGTAGAAAAATAATTTTAGTCCTTAGAGAGCCTAGTGAAATCAGTACACAATTTATGGCAAGTGTAATATAGTACAACTTAGACTCTGTAGAAAAGTAATGGTCTCCACCGATAATATCATAGATTCTAATCCTACTGAATGATGCAAGTCTTAAAACTTAGGCATTTCATCTTCAAGTCTTCTTTTTTAAGTGGATTGTCCTCCTCCTCTGGATCATCTTCCTGTGAATCATCTTTGTAGAGTTCATTCTATAGAACAGTATCCAAATGAATAAGAAATTCCCTATGAAGAGCTTTTTTTTTTCTTTTTGGTTACTAAGTGTTTGAAATCCCTTACTTTTGAAGTCTTTCATAACTCAATACATTACATCAAATTACATTATTAAAAGAGAAAAATCTAGACTCTCCTGTATGGTTATCCTAAGTAATTAAATATAGAAAATCCCAAGAAATTTATATATGAAAAGTAAGGTACACATTGCCAATCACACTTGGCAATGTTATTTTAATTTAAAGGGGGGACTTAATAATTTTTTAAGCATGTACAAAAAATATTATTAATTTTAAAGCTTAATTATGTTTCCTCCCTTTATTAGCACTATATGAGCATGACCACTTGCATAAGACATCGTTAGTATCAAAATGCCCCTAACACATGGGTAATATATCACACAAATAACATCTTAAACCAAATATAGATATTACAACAATGAAATAAACATCACAGCAATCACAACAAAGTAAATCAATCAACACACGTGTAACATGCAAGCGCCTCACATCACAGATATAAAAAAGTAAAACACTAGCCTAATTTAGAGCTAGAAGTAGTGCCCTAACAATTTTATGTGTGTTTAGTAGTCTTTTGTTTCTTTGGATAGATTCTATGTAGGGTAGTTAGTTCAAGTTGCTTTGTGTTTGAGTTTGTTGAAAGCCAAAAGGGAAAATTTGATTTAGGTTTAAGTATTAATGAATTGGGGTCCATTTTAGTTAATTAAGTTGGTTGGTCAATTTTAATGCTTAGGGTAGTGTTATTTAAAGTTTAAGTTGCATTAATTGATTTTAGAAAGTCTAGGGTCTTTCTACCCTCTAGGTTAAGGGGGTAAAAAAGGTCACTTTTAGAAACAAGCTATGTCTAAGAATTTTAACATTTTTATTAAATATTAGGCTTTACAAGGAGTAATTAGACATTGAGTTTTCTAGATTTGGAGTTTTCTATGCAAAGTATAGATTTTAGAAGTTTTGGGCCCTAGTTAATGAACTATAGTTGACTAGAGAGTTGACTTTTAATTTAGATTAGTTTCTAGAAAATTAATATTTTAAAGAAATACTAGATTTTAATTAGATTTGGATGCCTTTTACTTTCCAAATTTGGAATTAGTTATGAATTTTTAAAGTTGGGGCAATTAATGAATTATTAAAATTATTTAATTAAGGGCATTTTAGGGATTTTGATCCAAATCAGCTCCAATCTGCTTGGAATCACCCCCAAAGATTAGAAATGATCTAAAGAGATGTTCTCAAGTGTTTGACAAAAATTTTGGAATTTATAATAATTTTTACTAATTTAATTCAATTAAAAGGGTAGTTTTTAGTCAAAATTAAATTAAGGTTCATATTGAAATCCAATTTAGGGGTTTTTAATTTTTTGAGATTAAAGGTTAAATTTTGAAGAGTTTTATATATTATGGGTAATTTTTTGATTTAATATTAATTAATTAGATTTTTTTAAGTTCTCAAGGCTTAATTAAAGGTTAAATTATCATTTACTAATTAAGACATTGCGAACATGGTTTTAAAATAATAATTATATATAGTAATTATTTTAAATAATTAGATATTAAAATAAATTTTAAATAGAAATATATTAAATATAATATGAAATAATAAATATTCTTTATAATAAGATTATATATTTTTATTAAATATATTACATAATTTATAATTAATTTTAAATTTAATTTTAGAGGTTTCTAATTTAAAAAAGTGTTTTAAAATAAAACAAAAACTTATTTTAATTAAAATTGTCGACGGTGGTCACGACTCACTCTTCAATTAGGTGCCAGAATTGTAGACATGGTTTGCAATCATTGCCAATGATTGTGCCGCCGCATAATCAATGGAAATGATTGCGAGAAAAACTGCGCGGCACTTATCCACGTCAGCGCAAGCTTTTAGCCATCGGATCCTCTACGGTTTGAATCAACAAATGAGATCGCATTGGATGACAGTGATGACCATGGGATCGTGCCCGCGGTCGAACAAAAGTCGCGGAACGGTGAGATCCAAGCCGTTGATTATAAGATCAATGGCTTAGATCATACGTAAGGCATACATTACATAAATATAGGATTTTTAGGCTCGTTCGATCAATTTGATAGATTAATTTCGATGAAATTTTAAACCTAAACTCTTCTCGTGTATAGAGATCATGGGGAGGTTCTAAAATTTTTTAAAATGTGAAATATTGAAAGATATTTACCCAATGTGTTCTAACCTAGGGTTAGGGTCTTACATTGATTTAATGGACGGAATGAACCGCAAAAGGGATGGTTGAGCTTGTAGACTATCATTGTATAATTCTCTAGTAGAAGTTGAGCTTAATATGCCTTGGATTGAAGGGAAATAGCCTTAAAATGCATAGAACCTTGAGCTATTGAAGATCTCACTGCCAGCGACTTTGACCGTTCGGGTTTGGTTTGGGGAAGTTGGAGAGGGGTCTGGGGAGCTCACACGCAAAATTTCTTATATTCGAAGAGATAAGGGTGAGAGCAAAAGCAAAAGTCCTCAATATGGAGCCCTAATTCATCTATTTAAAGCCATAGACTCATAATCAATGGCCTAGATTGAATCTCTGGTGAATTAGGAGGCCAAAGGGCTTCAATTGGCCATGGTTTGCTTAAGGGAACAATAAAAAGGGTTTAAATGATTTAAATGCCATTAATTTGACCTAAATAGGTCAAATTTGACCAAGGAGGACTTAAGTTAAGCAAGTTAAGGGTTAACTTGGTCAACCTAGTCAAATAGACCCAAGGGGTGAGGGGGCTGAGTCCAAGAAGCCATGGAATTGATTTAAATTGATTTGCTCATTAGGGCTTAATGGGTCAACCTGGGTTGACCTGGTCAACTAGGTTGATCCAAGGAAGGGGTTTGGGCACAATAGGTCAGGCTTGACCTTCTGAGTCTAAGGGAGGTGAGATTTGAACTAAGAAAGATACTGAAGTGATTTGAATCAAATGAAAGGGGTTTGGGTCAGTTTGGATCAACTTGGGTTGACCTTGTCAAACAGGTTAACCTAGGGCCTAGGTTTGAGCTCAGCAAACTTGATTTGACCCACTGAATTGAATGGGAGGGGGCTTAGGACATGGCTTGGTCAATTTGATTAGGTCAAACTCCTTGACCCAAGAGTGAAGGGAAAATAATGTCAACAAATGGACCCTCAATAGGGGCGAACAAACTAGTGAACCGCCCGTATTGGCTTTGACTGAATGTGACAAGCTAAGTTGAGTAAAGAACATAAGTAAAATATCATCAAAAGTGAAAATGTAGGGGGGGGGGGGTTCCTCTCCTTGTTCTACCCTATATTAAGGGCATAGTCGAGGAGAGAATAAAAGGAAAGGGGGGGGGGGGGGGGGGGGGGGGGGGGCGCTCACATTCACCTAATCATATTGAAACGGTGAATGTGGTTAAACTCGATGTTAACATGAACATATCGAAATAGTGAGATAAAGAGCAAAGAGTAAAGTAAACTAAATACTGCCTAACCATATCAAAATAGCATGATAGAAGGTGAAAGGGTCCCGCATTCACCAGACCATATCAAAATAATGAAAGAGGAGCCTAAGTAAAAAAGTAAACCAGCTATTTTCTTGACCATATCAAAACATCAGAATAGAAGGTGAAATGGGTGGTGAGGTATGCCTCCCAGGGACTCTATCGAGCTCTCAACTAGGTAAGGTTCAACTTCTGCTTGACCATATCAAAATAGCAAATGTGCATGTCTCAATACTCACATGATCCTATCAAAATAGTAAGGAGTCAAGGGGTAGTGAGGTATGCCTCCCAGGGACTCTATTGGGCACCATTACATTGGTAAGATTTAATATCCACCTAACCATATCAAAATAATGAATGTGAATGGATCAATACTCATGTGAAATAGTGAGTAAGGAGTCAAGGGTGATGGGGTATGCCTCCTAAGGACTCTGTTGGGCACCCCACCAGGTAAGTAAGTAACCAACTACCTACCTGATCATATCAAAATAGCAGGATAGAAGTTGAAAGTCACCTCAACACAAACCTGACACAGATCTATGTAGGGACGTGTGGGAGAAAGTAAAGGTAAGTGGAAGAATTCCAAGAAACAAGTTGTTTAAGAATATTCCCAAGCTAACTTTTAGTTACCACATTTTAAATGATAAATCGTCATAGTCATGTGTATCCAAATTCTGGCAGAATTTCTTAGGCAATAATATCATCACATAAAAAATAATAGAAAAAGGGGAATTTGTGCTCATAGAGAGTATAGCCGGGTTCCACCTATGACAAGGGAAACCATTTTTGCTCAACTGGGAGCTTCCCTCTTTTTTTTTTTTATCATCATATATATATATATATATATATATATATATATATATATATATATATATATATATATATATATATATATATATATATATATATATATATATATTTATATATATATATTTATATTTTCTTTTATTTGTTCACAATCTTAGACTAGATGTACCCCATATTGTCAAAAAATAATACATGGTAGAGGGAATATTAAGTATGAAGATATATTTTAATGATTGGAACACAAAGAGAGGGAGATATGATTGGCTTTGATAACCTATGCTATGTTTACCACATGAACAAAACTTGGGAGAAAAAAATTTTGCAGGATCTTATAAAAAAGTAAAATATTGGATTTGATAACCCAGACCACATTTACCACATGAATGAAACTGGGGAGTACAATCATAACAAAATTGATATATGAATGAAATTTATGTATGGATAGTGGATCAACATTACCACTCCAACTAACATGGGTTGGTATGGACCCAATATCACATCATTTAAGGGTCTTATTCAATGGTTTTGATATCTCAAACTATAATCAACTCGTGCAAATGAACTAGGAAGCATAATTATCATATCATGACTGATAGGAAAAAGAAATCCATAGGGATAGTGGATCAACATCACTATACCTGACTAACATAGGTGGGCATGGACCCAGTATCACACTTGGGGGTGACAAACAAAAATTGGGAAGAATAAATCGTCACAAGGGGAGGACAAATCAAGGGTTTTATGCGATAGCACCAATATGATTGGTGTGCACATACATAAGCCCAAACATCCTTATGGCGTATCAGCATATCACCTTTACGGATAGACTTATACTCTTCGTAATGAATATCATATGATAGAAGACAAATCATCGTGGCCACACAGATTGCCAAAAAGTAAAAAAGATCCTTTCAAAGGGTATAAATATAGAGGGATATTTTACAGGAGGTATGGAGGCTCCCCCTACGAAGCACTAAACTAAATCAAAATACTTTTCAGGTACTTCGCATTGATGAAAGACATATGATGAAAGCCATTTACATCAACAAGTAGTTGAGTACCACCTTCATAAACTTGCTCTGTAATAAAGGGCCTTTCTAAATAGGCACAAACTTATCACTTTAGTGATGCGAAATGACAGGCCTATGCAAAACAAGAACTAGGTCGTCAACCTAGAAAGCACGGGGTAAAATAAGGCGATCATGTGATCGGGCCATATGAGCCTTATATAGCTTGAAGTTTTAATAAGCTTATAAACAAAGCTCTTTTAAACTATCAATTTCTTCCAACTGTAGTCGAACATATCTTCATGAGAAAGATTATGACTAACTACCCCACACAGTGAGGAGAGCTTGACCTCAAGTGGGAGGACTACTTTAACCCCGAAGAAAAAGCATATGGGGTAGACTAAGTAGGAGTACGGTAGATAGTCCTATAGGCTCATAATGCCTCGGGTAATCTGTTATGCCACTCTAGTTTATTTGTAACAAGGATTTTTCTTATTAGTTATATGAGAGTCCTATTAAATGACTCAACTAAGCCATCGGCTTTAGGGTAGTATATTAAAGAGTATTGCCAATTAATATTATGACGGCAGGCAAATCTAGCAATCTTGGTACTTCTGAACGACGGGCCATTATTAAAAATTATACGGTGCGGAACACCTAAGAGGTAAATAATATGATCACAAAAGAAGTGCATCACATCTTCTAATTTAACTTCCTTAAGTGGGATAGCTTCTATCCACTTAGAGAAGTAATTAGTAGCAGCTAAAATGAACCTATGACCCTTAAAAGGAGGGTTGATAGGTCCCACTACATCCGTTCCCCAAAATATCCAAAATAACACAGTAGGGTATAATGGATTAGGGGGTTAGTGGATCCCCGTGATATGAATCTGGCACTAGTGGCATATTTAGTGTGCTCCATACAATCATGGATCATGGTTAGCCAATAGTAAACATGCCATTTAATTCTGCATTTCTTTTTTGGACCAGATTGATGAGCGCCACAAAACCCCTTATATATCTCTCCCATGACCTTACAATCCTCCTCATTATTAAGGAGACACAACCACATTTAGTCAAAATAGCATCAATATAGGGTATCATTTATATAGGTGAATGATTGAGCCCTCTTTCTAATTTGAGCGATAAGAGATCGATCATCTGGAAGCCTACCATGCTTCAAATACGCAATAAAGGGATCTCTCCAATCTGATTCTTTCTTAATAGCAAACACTATGAGGGTCTGATTGAGAGAATACAAGTTTGTGGGGCAGAGGGCTTGATGACATTGGATAATAATAGACAACGGGTTGCCTGTTGGGTAAGCCAATTCTTTTGCTAACTTGGCCAATGCATCTACTTTACCATTTACCGATCATAGGATTTTAGCCAAGGTTACTTCAAAGATTAAGCATAAGAGCTCTATTTCTTTATTGTGATAAGACAAGAGGTCAGGCGTAAGTACTTTGAAGACTCATTTTACTTGATTTATGATTAGTTGGGACTATCCAAAGATGTTTGCTCGCATGATTTTCATCTGAATCGCTAGCTCTAGTCCCAAAATCAGAGTTTTGTATTTAGCTTCATTATTAGTATGAGGTTCTGAAAGACTATAGGAGTGTCAAAGAGTGTAACCTTTAGGGGATACAAAAATATGGCCCAAACCTACCCTAACTATGGGAGATTCATTTGGGTAAAAAGCTTTAATAGATGACACACCATCAAAGTAGAACTCATATGTAAGGGACTCCTATTCATCTACACTCATGATTATTTCATCAGGTAAATCATGATTGAGTGGGGAATCCGTAGGGATCGGGTGAGCTGCAAGAAAATCAGCTAGAGCATATCCTTTAACGGCCCATTGAGGGACAAAAGTAATGTCAAACTATAGTAGGATCATAGACCAGCATGCTAAATGATCTAAGATGGTTGGACAAGTCATCAAATACTATAAGGGGTTAACTCTATAGATCAACTTAACCTTATACAAAATCATGTAATGTCTAAGCTTTTGTACCACAAAGATCAAAGCTAAATACTGCTTTTCCATCGCTAGGTATTTTAACTTTGCAGGTATCAATCATCTACTATGGTAGTATAAGGCATTTTCTTTGCCTTCCTCATTTTCTTGAGTTAAGAGTGCACCCAAAGATTCATCCAAAGATGTGGTGTAGAGAATCAATTGCCTCCTCGGGATGGGTGCAGCTAAAAAAGGGGGGTTTAAGAGGTAGCACTTTATACTCCCAAAGGCCTCCTAACAATACTCATCCCAATGAAAACAAACATCTTTGTTCACAAGGGCAGTGAAGGGATGACATCTACTAGAAAGATTGGAGATAAATCTCCACAAAAAGTAAGCTTACCCTAGAAAGATCTCAACTGGGTAAGACTTTTAGGGGGTTTCAAATCCACTATAGATTTAATCATAGAGGGATCAATCTCAATGATATGATAGCGAACTATAGACCCAAGAACTTTCCTGTACTAACTATGAATACAAATTTTAAAGGATTCATTTTCATGTCATATTTGTGCTACCGCTCAAAAATAATTTATAGATCTCATAGTTGATTTCCACAGACTTTAATTTTAACCACCAGATCATCCACATAGCATTCAACTTGCTCGTGTATTATCTCACGAAGATAATAGTCATAACATGTTGTTAGGTGGCCCTGACATTCTTGACATCAAAGGGTATCACCTTGTAACAAGATATACTTATAGGTGTACGAAATACTGTAAACTTCTCATCTTCAAGGGACATCTTAATTTGATTATAACCAGATGAACTATCCACGAAGGAAAATATGCTATGGGATGAAGCTATATCCACCATAAGCTTGAGGATAAGAAGAGGGAAGTCATCCTTGGGGCTAGCCTTATTTAAATCACATAAGTCAATACATATATAATTTTATCCGCTCTTCTTCCAAACTGGAACAATATTGGTAAGCCAAGCATGATACTTTTCTACAAGAATAAATCTCATTTCTTAGTTTCAACGATCACCTGTTGTTCAATCTCTAACCTCATACGATTAGGTAATTGTTTAATAGGGTCTGCATCGGGCTTAATTGACCAACTTTTGGACTACCACTTCTGGGTTTAGCCATGTATTTTAGTGTAATTACAGGTAAAGCAATCCTTAAACTCTAAGAGTAGCTTGATGTTATCTTGAGCCTCTGAGTTAAACAGTAAAGCTATATGGAAAATAGGCCTATAATCTAATTTAGTGCCCAAGTTTACCTTACACAGTTTATCCATGAATGAAGTGGTTCCATCTTTGAACTATGTTGGTGCATCTAGGACACTATCCTCAACATCATCTGGGTCTTCTTCATCAGCAAGAGAAATAATCGGATAAGAATGAGAGACAACATGAATTTTGGCATGAGTATACTGACTCTTCCCAATATAACCCACACCTTCCTGGGTTTGAGGGAGATGAGTTCGCCAAATATGAGCTTGCTGTAGAGCTCATTCATCAGACCAAGTCGAAGGAACGACACCCCACTCTACATAGCTTTCCATAATAGTGAAAGTAACTAGGGACAATTATAACCTCCTTATCCATAATGATCTCCCCCAGATCCTGACCCCCAGCACCTAGTGGGGCACCTATACTATGGGATAAAGAAGTATACTCCCTAGATCATGGTGGCCCAAATAACTTGTACAGTGGAGGTATAGAGTGCTCGTTAGTCTATTGTGAGCCACCAATACTAGTGAAGGAGTACCAAAGAATCTTTGATGAGACTCCTTAACTCTTATTCCACACATCTGATGGGGGAAGAGGTTATTTGCTAGTAGTATAATATCAGAAGTCACTTTTGTTGTCTAAGCTACTATCAATAACTAATCCACCTTTATGTATCATATGCCTACGAAAGATAGGAAGTGAATCATAACAAGTAGAATTCAAGGTTGATGAAGGAATTGAATAATGAGGGACATCGATTATCTCATCATATGAAGATTTAGACTCGACAGTCAAAGAAGATATATAAAGGTGCAAGGGAGGAGGAATCTAAGTGTTAAAATTTCTTGAAGGGCGTGCCAATTCTCTACCTTTACCTCATGTTCCTCTACCTATAATAGGGGGAACATCATGCCCAACTGCATACTAAAAGGAAATATATCAGAGTTTGCAGTAGAAATATCTACCTCAATACTAACCTGTGATAGACCCCATAATAGTGGTCGTATAGGACCCTATATAGGTGACTGTGTAGGACCCTATACAATGCTAGCTGGTATCACTAATGACTGGGAAGGGGGAGGTCTACGAGTCTTCTGAGGTAAGTAATACTTGACATCATCATAAATAGAAACCTCATGTATAAAAAAAGGTTGAGTATCCCCAGGAATGGAATACTCAACATTATTCCTCATATACTTCATATATTGGTGTAAGGTAGAGGGCATTATTCCATACTCATGTTGCCAAGGTCTTTTTAAGAGTGCCTTATATGAAGTATCAGCCTCAATCACATGTACTTTGAAAGTTTGAACAGGATGTTAAGCCCAAATGAACTAGTCCTAAGGCTAACCAAGAGGGGGGTGAATTGGTATTTTAAAAAATCTTTAAACAAAAGCACAAACTTAAACCATAGTTCACAATAGAAATCAAAGTCTGGAAATTAAATACAGAAGCAGTAATAAAGAACATATAAATTTATAATGGTTTGGTCAACTTGACTTTCGACCACTCCCCGGAGGCACCCTTTGAGTATTGCACTAAACGCAATGTCTCTCCTTTTGTCCCCATAACAAGGCAGAGAAGCTTGTACAAACCTCCTTTTCACCAAGCCCGGTAAGGCAGAGAATCCAACTCCTTTTGCTTCCTACAGAAGTAGGAAGAGAACCTAACTCCTTTTGCTTTATCCTAAAGCAGGTAGAGAATCTCAATCAGATACTGAAGTTGATCTCTCTAGATCCCCCAAGGAACTAGGGATGACGATCGAAGAAGATAACGACGGATCCTTTCTCAGAGAAACCTTTGTGAAACCTCTTACAAATTCTCCCTCATAAGATCCTCTCTCTCTCTCTCCCTTGCTCTCCCTCTCCTTTTGGCTCTCTCAGGTTAGAACATCAGCAAAAGATTATCTCTTTGGTAGAATAAGAGGTTTCATATAAAAGAGCTTTGTAATAGCTCTTAATTGTAACAAACTGACTTTATCATCTAGGATGATATAAGTATTATCCTGTATGATCAATACAAATTTAGCTCAATCAGCCAGGATGATTTGGGATGATCAGAAGGTTTTTAATTCATATCATCCAGAAAGTTAGGATATTATCCTATATGATTAGTAGAAGTCATTAAATATTTTCTAGAACATCGCCCTGAATGGATGTCTGGATGATGGAAAAATAACTTGATTGTCTAGGACGATCTCATGATCATCCCAGACGGTTAGTTCAATTCAGTGCATATTGTCCAAAGCACTACCTGAATATAATTTGGTCGATGTTTGATCATTTAGGAATAGCTAAGGTTTTTGAACTGATCGTCCTGACCGATCCTACGATTGTCCAGGACGATATGATCGAGCAATCAAATCTTAATTATTTTCGTTAATTACCAGATTAATTTAGGCATAATTATATTACATCGTTCAGGACGATGTTCTAGATGATGTCCAAAAATAAAAGATACCTAAGTAGATCTAGGGGCCAATTCTTTCTAATTTGAGCCTATCGTCCTGGCCGATATGAATATCTTCCAAGACGATACTCTTAATGAAGGCTTCCTTAACTAGGATGCCCTAATTAGGATTTCTATTTTTAACTAATTATCTAAGACAATTTTTTGATCATCCCAGACAATGTGAGTAAAAAACAAAAAAAATCTAAAATATTCAAAAAATTTCTCATAAGTATGTGTGTGTGCAAGGTTACTTAGCATCATGACCCACAATATTACAATGGACTCAAGAAAAGGTAAAAGATATAGTTTCATTTATTATAAACTGACTCAGTCCTAATCTACCCACTCTTGAGCTTATTCAACTTGTAGTTTGATCTTGTGGACCTGAAATGTTAGTAGGCAACATAGTTGTAGAGAAATAGACGTATTTTCTATCATCAAAATTCTATTCCCTGTAATCAGATTTGTAATGATCTCCCCTTTTTTATGATGACAAACAATCAAATAATCATACCTAAATAAAATGAAAAATAACCTAAAAAAATAAAAAATAACTCAAACACTACTCTCTCATTTGACAGCACAAAAAGGAGGAGAAAAAACCAGAAAAGAAAAAGTAGGAAAAAGAAGAACGAAAGCAAACTTTTTTTTAATCAAAGCATGAAAATGACAATGTCTCCATGTGATTGATTTTAAAGACTTGTAAGACCAATGAGTTAACATTGTCAAAATTTGAAACTGGTAGAATATCTGATCCTGTTAACCCTAGCTCGGACTTCTCTCAGGGCAAAATCATGTTTTGAAAACAAAAGACCTAACTTAAAAAAACTAATTGGATAAGAAAAAGAGATCCATTAAAGACTTGGTTTTAGAAAAATATCTTATAGAATAATGTAACAAAGTAATTTGTCACAATCGCAAAATTTGAAATCAAGCCTTTGAAAATATCAATAGACACTTGAATTCTTCTAAGATTTAAAAGTATTGAAAGAGAAGGAATCTTGCCATTTATAGGCTCATTTTATGCCTCTTGTCAATTGATTGGTGCACTTTGCACATCTTTTGATTTTTTATACACTTTGTATATAACTCTCAATTTGGCGTCATTGCGCATCTTTTGATTTGGTGTCATTGGCCACTTTTTATTTTTTATTTTTATAAGCTATATCTCTTTTCAAAACTCTTAAATACTCTAAGTTATGAGTATATTTTCCAGATATTAGAGAAGAAAAACTCACTCTCTAATATAAGAAAGAATAAGTCACAAAATAGAATATAAATTATATGATAAATACAATGACATGATAACAAGAAAACTTAAAAGTAATATAAAGACTTTAAACATTATAAATATAAGATAGATTACTGTAGCAAGATATAAAAGATCTCAATCGCAAAGTCCAATTGTTAATTTAAGATAAACTTTTATTTAGAAAAAAAAATTACACTACTAAAAGAGGTTAGAGGAAGAGAAACAATCAATGGTATTTTCTTCCTTTAATAAATTAAGAGATGTAAAATATTGATAACAAAATTTTCAAAAAATAAAAAGATGACATAAAATATCATTTTAGTAGTGATCCCAAAAAAAGAAAAAAAATAAAATAATTGAAATAAAATAAGGAAGAGAAAAAAAACTAGTAAAAAGTAAAATAAGCAAAGTGAAACAAAATAAAAAGCAACAAAATAAAAAAATCAAAATTTAGTAAACAACAAGTTCAAGCATTTATGGCAATCATGCCCAATCTGGTCCTTAAGATGTTGAAAGTGTCAAAAGCTAGTGGTTTAGTAAAGATGTCAGCCAATTGATTCTCAGTTGTCACATGGTGTAACTCAATGTCTCCTTTAGTCACATGATCTCTAATAAAGTGATGCCTTTGTTAATGTGTCTGGTCATTGAATGTTTGATAGGATTTTTAGAAATATAGATGACACTAGTGTTTTCATAAAGGATTAAAATTATGCCAATAGGTAACCCTAAATCCAGAATTTATTGCTTCTACCAAAAGACTTGGGCCACACAACTTTCTAAGGCAATATACTCAGCTTCAGTAGTGAAAAGTGCAACAGAGTTTTATTTTCTTGTAGACCAAGAGACTAAAGACTGTCCTATGAATTGGCAAGTTCTAGAAGTGCTCTTTTTATCCACCCTACATCCTACAAAATCAGAATCAGAATATCCAATAATCTTAAAAGAAGTGCTATGCATAAGATACCAAATTTTTAAGTTTTAGGTCCCCAAAAGATATCTAAGAATTCTCTTAACTATAGTCAGGTGAGATTCTTTAGGATCAGCTTAAAATCTAGAATAGAGACAAACATTAAATATTATATCAGGTTGACTAGCAGTCAGGTAAAGTAAATATCCAATCATCTCTTTATATTTCTTTTGATCAATAAAATTTCCATTTGAGTCTTTATCCATCTGAATTTTAGAAATCATGGGAGTATTTTTTGACTTGGCTTTATCCAATTTATATTTCTTCAAGATATCGTTAATGTACTTTAATTTACTTATAGTGGTTCCATCATCTAATTGTCTTATGTTAAATCCCAAAAAGTAGGATAACTCTCCCATCATACTCATCTCAAACTCCTTATTATTTTAAAAAAAATTATCACATAGCTTTTTATTAGGAGATCTAAAAAGTATATCATCAACATAGATCTGAATTATGAGTAACTCATCTCTTACTTTCCTCAACAAAAGGGTGGTGTCTACACTTCCCTTAACAAAATCCCTCTTTAGTAAAAATGTGCTAAGCCTTTCATACCAAGCTCTTGGTGCCTGTTTTAATCCATATAAGTTCTTTTTTAATTTTAAAACATGATTTGGAAATTAGGAACTCTCAAAACTTAGGGGTTGCTCTACAAACACATTCTCTTTTATTACCCCATTTAAAAAGGCACTCTTCACATCCATTTGGTAAAGCTTAAATCCTTTATAACAGGCAAAGGCTAGTAGCACTCTAATAACTTCCAATCTAGCTACAGGGACAAAGGTCTTCTTAAAATTAATCTCTTCTATTTGGTTGTACCACTTAGCTACCAATCTTTCCTTATTCCTAACCATTACACTAGAATCATTCATCTTATTCTTGAAGACCCATTTGGTTCCAATTATACTTTATCCCTTTGGTCTTTCTACAAGCTCCCAAACATCATTCCTAACAAATTGGTTTAATTCTTCTTATATAGCTAAGATCCAAAACTCATTTTTATAAAGCTTGATTAATGTTGGTGGGTTCAGTCATTGAGATAAAGGTAGAGTAATTCACTTCCTTCCTAAGTACATGCCTAGTCCTAACACCTTCAAAATGGTCTCTTAAGATCAGTTCTTTAGGATGACTCGAAGAATATCTCCAATCCCTAGACAAAGTGTGTGTAGGATCAACCCTTTCCTCTAGATTTAAATTTTCTAATCCTTGGGTAATCTCTCCTACTCCTTCAATGATTTGGGACTCTACTCTCTTCTTCAAATTTTCAACTCTTTTAGAAATCTCTCTAACACCATCTTCATCTTAAATTCTAGACTCATTAGGATCAGATTCAACGAACACTACATGAGTAGTCTTCTCCACCACCAATATCCTTTTATTAAACACCCTAAAAGATTTTCCAACTATTGAATAACCTAAGAACACTCTTTCATCTGATTTTGAGTCAAATTTCCCTAAGTGTGACTTCCTATTATTATGAATGAAAACCTTACAACTAAATATATAGAGGTGGGAAAGGTTGGGTGTCCTTTCCTTAAGGATCTCATAGGATATCTTATCAAGTTTGGCTCTAACATTCATCCTATTCAACACATAACAAGCTGTATTTATCGCTTCAGCCCAAAAGTATTTTGGAAGTGAGTACTCAGTAAGCATGGCCGTAGCGGCCTCAACTAAGGTCCTATTCTTCCTTTCATCTACCCCATTCTATTAAGGGGTCCTAAGAGCTGAGAAGTTGTGACTAATTTCTTTATCCTCATAAAAGTCTCCAAATCTCTCATTTTTAAACTCTCCCTCATGGTCACTATGGATGGTCAAGATCTCATAACCTAACTTTTTATGAATCCAAGTGGAGATGGATCTAAACTCATCAAAAGACTCACTCTTATGTGATAAAATTTTAATCCAAGTGAACCTCGAGTAGTCATCAACAATCACAAAATCATAGACTTCTAAAGGTCTAGAGGTGCTAATGTCCTTAATAGAGTGAAAAGAGGATTGGACTTGCTTCCCTAGTTGGTAGGCATCACAAAGGTGGTGAATTTAAGCTTGGGGACACCTCTAACTAGGTCTTTCTAGGTCAATCTCCTAAGAGTTTTCATATTTATATGACATAATCTCCTGTGCCACAACCAAGAATCACCAGTAATAGTTTTGAAGCAAAATGATGCAGCACGTTCATTATTATTTAAGTCAAGCATTATTGATCCATTTTCCCTATAAAATAGTTTTGTTATTTAAGCTGATAATACAAGTATTTGCAAAGAATTTTTTGATGAAGCCCTTATTACAAAGCTAACTGATGCTGAGTAAGTTGTGTTTCATTCAATCTATAAGCAAAACTTTTTCAATCAAAAAGTTATTGGAATTTTTTTATTATACCTAATCCCACCACTTTCTTGGTGGTATTGTCTCCAAGAGTAACCTTGCCTCCTGTCCTGGTCTCCAACAAAATAAATTGATTGGCATCTCCAGTCTTATGCTGTGAGCATATTTTGTCCAGGTACCATATGCTCTCAAAAACTCTGACGAGGCCTTTTGTGAGAGTTTGCCTACAAAATATCAAATGTCAGATTTAGGAACCCAAATAGGTTTGGGTCCATTCTTATAAAAAGAAGAATATGATGCATGTGTGTTATGATGTGAATTATGTAATTTGGGTCTTCACACCCAATATATACTACGGTGAACAATGCAAGTGTGTGAAATGTGTCTTAACATGCCACATGAAAAATATCTAACACCAGAAAAAGAATTTACTAATATGTTCAGGTTATAATTCCTCTTAATTTCTAGGTTTTATCTTTACATCAAGTGTGGATGTATTCCAATTTCTCTCATGTGCATTCAATTTAGCTTTAAACCTCGAGTTAGCACTTTCTAAAATAGCATTATTAACATTCAAATAGTGCTCCTTATGCTCAGATTCATCAATATAAGTTTTAAAATTAGATTCAAGTGAGGTGTAGGATGCTTTCAAAGAATCATGCTTAACAATTAATTTAGAATACATTTTATTCAATTCATCAAACTCATCAAGTAATGACATGTGATTACTATCAAGTCGAGTGTGTTCTTTACTTAAAACTTCATGCTCTTTTTTCAAATTCAAAAACTCCAATTTTAAACTAGTATATAATTTCTTAAGTTTCTTATATGATGAATGAATTTTCTCAGAAATTTTAAGTATTTGACCATAGGTTGGTTCACATACATCTTCTTGATCAGAATGACCAAGATGATCACCCATCAAGCACAAGTTTATTATTTCCTCTTCAGCTTCAGTCTAAGATGAGATGCAAAATCTGCCTAGAATGCCTTTTGGTACTGCTTCTTATCCTTCCTATTTTAGGTTTCTCCTCACCCTTCTCTTTGTTTGAGTGATCCTTAAGTATAGGACAACCAGTTTTGACATGTCCAGGCTTCTTGCATTTAAAACAAATAACATCATAAGAACTTTTATAATTTTTACTATCCTTACATTTTTTCCACTTCTAATGATACTTGTTATTCTTCCTTAGAAAACTTTTGAATTGCCTAGTGATGAAGGCAACATCATCTCTTTTAGACCTAGAAGAATCAGTGTCCATATTGTTGGCCTCATTGATCCAAGTAAGTTATCAACAGAATAAGTATTCAAATCTTTAAATTCAATAATTACTGTGATCTTAGCATCAAAAGAAGAAGGTAAACATCTCAAAATCTTATTGACTCTTTCATAATTAGTTATCTCTCTTCCTAAAGCATGTAATGAGGTGAAAATTTGAGTAAACCTAGTATACATGTCAGAACTCGATTCAGCAGGTTTCATATAAAAAAGTTCGTAGTCATGCAATATCATATCAATCTAGATTACTTAACCTCATTTGTGCCTTTATAAGTAATACACAATCCATCCCAAATTTTTTTATCAGTTGCACAGGTTGAAAAACGTATATAATCTTCAGATTTCAAAGCACAGAAAAAATAGTTCTTGCATTAAGTTGCACTAAATCTCTTTCATCAAAAGTCCATTCAATAAAAGGAAGTTCAGTTTTAATTCAATTAATTTCATGTAAGAATGTGTATAACCATCCTTAACAAGAACTCACATGCGATAGTCAATCGATTGTAAAAACATAGACATATGAGTTTTCTAAAAATCAAAAGGAATATTGTCAAATAATGTTGGTCGTGCAATAGAATATCCTTCCACATTATTATGATTACCAAAGATAGCCATGAATCAAAATTCAAAAGTTTTCAAAAACTCAATTTTATGAACCTGGCTCTGATACCACTTGAAAGTTTGACAAGGATGTTAAGCCACAATGAACTAGTCCCAAGGTTAACCAAGAGGGGGGGGGGGGGGGGTGAATTGGTAATTTAAAAAATATTTAAAAATAACATAAACATAAACCAAAGTTCACCACAAAAATTAAAGTGTAGAAATTAAATGCGAAAGCAGTAATAAAGAACATAGAAATTTATAATGGTTATGTTAACTCGACTTACGTCCACTCCCCGGAGGTGCCCTCTGAGTATTGCACTAAACACAGTGTCTCTCCTTTTGGCCCCACAGCAAGGCAGAGAAGCCTGTACAAACCTCCTTTTGACCAACCCCGGTGAGGTAGAGAACCTAATTCCTTTTGCTTCCTCTAGAAGCAGGTAGAGAACCAACTCATTTTACTTCCTCCTAAAGAAGACAAAGAACCTCAATCAGATGCTAAAGTAGTCCTCTTTAGAACCACCAAAAAAATAGGGATGACGATTAAAAAAGACAACGATAGATCCTTTCTTGGAGTAACCTTTGTGAAACCCCTCATAAACTCTCCCTCACAAGATCCTCTTTCTCTCCTTTGCTCTCCCTCTCCTTTTGGCTCTCTCAAGTCATAATAGCAGCAAATAGTTATGTCTTGGGTACAACAAGACGTCTTATATAGAAGAGCTTCAAAATAGCTCTTAATTACAATAATCTGACTTTATTATCTAGGATGATATAAATATTATATAGGATGGTATAAATATTATCATGTACAATCAGTATAAATTTAGCTCAATCAGCCAACACCATTTGGGATGATCAGAAGGTTTTTTATTTATATCGTCCAGGACGATAAGATATTGTCCTGTACGATTAGTACAAGTCATTGAATATCATTTATAACATTGCCCTGAATGGATATATGGATGATAGAAAAATAATATGATCATTCAGGCCAATCTCACGATCATCCCAGATAATTAGTTCAATTCAATACATATCATCTAGAGTATTACCCTGAATAGAAGCTAGCTTATATTTAATCATCCAAGAATAACTAATGTTTTTGAACTGAATGTCCCAACCTATCCTATGATATTCTAGGATGATATTATCAAGCAATCAAACCTTAATTACTTTCCCTAATTACCAGATTAATTTAGACATAATTATACTGCATCGTCCAAGATGATATCCTGGACTATGTCCAAAAATAAAAGATACCTAAGTAGATATGGCAGCTGATTCTTTCTGATTTGAGCCTATAATCCCAGTCGATATGAAAATCATCCAAGATGATGCGCTTAATGATGTATGTCTTAACCAAAATGCCCTAATTAGGGTTTCTATTTTTAACTGATCATCCAGGCTAATTTTTTTATCGTTCCAAAAGATTTAAGCAAAATAGAAAACTCTAAAATAGTCAAAAAAAATTTCATAAGTGTGTATGTGCAAGGTTACTTAGCATCATGACGCATAATATTATAATGGACTACAAAAAAGATAAAAGATACAGTTTCATACATTACAAACTGACTCAGTCCTAATTTACCAAATCTTGAGCTGGTTCAACTTACAATTTGATCTTGTGGATCTAAAATGTTAGTAGGCAAGACAGTCATAGAGAAATAAAAGTGTTTGCTATCATCAAAATTCTATTCCCTGAGATTAGATTTTCCATAAACTTTACCTTAATTAAGAAACTTCCAAACTTTAAAGGCAGGATAATAGACCCTAGAGCATGTTGGCCTTGGTCACTAAAGCCTTTCAACATGATCTTGCATGAAGTAAGCTTCAAATGACCTAGGAAGAGGCCCTTTAAGGTTTCATAGGTGAGGATATTAACTGAAACCCCTGGTCAATAATGACCCTATTCTACTTATAACTATTGACTTTAGTAGTGACGTATAAAGCATGATTGTGCTCAGAAGTCCGAAAAAGAAGATTACGATCTAAAAAGATAATGCATAGCATCTCTCTCAAATGGCATGCATCCCCAATAGGCTCAGAAGAAAAAAAGCTTGATAAGACTCTAGCTCAAGCATCTCTTTTACCAGGGCATCTCTCAAGTCAGGAGACATCATCAAAGTATCATAGATGCTATGAAGGGAAAGAATTTTTCTTAAATGAGCTAACACATTAGAATTAACATCCAGTTGAGGGCCTTTTACTTTCTCCTTAGATTGCTCTTAGGGGGAATGGATAGGATCATGCTACTGGGTAATAATACTTTTAACTTTTTTTGGTATTCTTAATCATTTGAGGTAGAAGGATCTTTCCTGAATGCAATTGAATTTCTTGTATTGAGTCATCCTCAATAGGAGATTCACTTGGCTTAATGATGATGGCTTTTGCTAGCTCTAAGGAGAATATCTGAAGTGGGTTCTTGGATTCATCTTCTTAATCTATATAACAACCACCCTCTAGAATAGTAAAGACAGGTTCTTTATCACACTCTTACTCATCATCACATATAGAATCTTTCACATTATAAGAAGTATGTAATACATGAAAAGAGCAAGTTCTAGAAGAAAGTAGAATGTGAAGAAACATAAGACTAGAAATAGCCAGAATCACATTCTTCTATTATTTCATCATTAATTGAATGGAGAACAAAATCCTTCAGTATAAGTGCTAAAAGGGGTCCCATCTTCCCTTCTGAGGTTAAAATTATCTTTTTTTTCATACATTTTCTTTTTACATGGAAAAGAAGAAGAAATGTGCTCGATAAGCACTACAATAGAAGAAGAAGAAGAAAGTACTAGCGAAGTCATTGGGGTGGCAACTATCAACTTGGCCTGGAAAGGCCTCTTCTTAACTACTTCTGAACTATGAACTACTTTCTTGATCATCTTATTTATCTTCTAATAGAGTGATAACTGCCACTGTCCCTCAGAACTAGGGGGTGATCTGCTACTATACCATGACTGTCACTATGGTTGGAACTCGAATCTTCTAAACAACCTGAGTGGTCTTACCCTGGGGCTGCATTAAGTTACTCTCCTACAGGTGTATCTTCCCACTGGTCATGAGCCTCTCAACTCTATCCTTAAACACATAGCAGTCCTCTGTAACATGCTCGATATGTCTATGGAAGGGATAATATAATGGGTGGTCTATCTGCCCCTCCTCATCCACTATACTATTGTTCGAGAATGTTAAGATGTTCTTCTTAAGGAATTGGAAAATCTTCTTTATACTTTCCCTTTTGAATGGGTATTCCTTACTAAACTTCTCCTATAGGTACTACTAACTCTCTAGAGTCCTACGAGAGGGACAAGGATGTGTTGTTAACTAACCTAGTGAGTATAACTGTTATGGTGATGCTGAACTGACTACGGGCTTCTTACCCTTATCTGATGGCCCATATATACTATGTACCTCTTCTTTCCTAGGATGAGGTGCCCCAGAAGACTCCTATTTCTAAGGTCTATATGAAGGTTGACTCTCAATCGTAGTTGGGACTGTATCAGATATACTGTCCTATAAACTAATCCCCTTAATTAATAACTTATGGAATATTCTAATACTGAATACCTTCAAGTAGAATGCTATGGGACCATCTATGTTTTTCAATAGAATCTCTACTATGTGATGCTCCTATTATTAGGACACACACTACAAATTGAGGTTCCTCCTTCTGACTATATAATCTTGTCTAGTCTCACGAGGATGCTGTCTGGCCATAACAAACTCTCCAATTGTGACTTTGTGTTTAATAAACATCTTAATAAATAATTGCTCTAACTCTATAAAAGTGCAGACTGAATCATTGGGGAGGTCGGTGTACCAGGTAAAGGCCACCCAACTAAATTACTGATAAAAAGTCTCAACATTAGAGCATCATTATCCACTATATTGCAACATATGGACCAAATCCATATGCTTCCTTGGGGGAATAAAAATAGGGTAGGGCTTCAACTCATACTCAACTAGGTATGGTCTCCCCCCTACTAACTACCTCTCTAGACTTCCTGGAGTAAATGGCTTGCTTGACCTTCTAGGCTATTTAATCCTTATTCTATCATGTTGATAACTATGTTGACTGACTCTAAATTGGGGAAGTAAAAGTAGCTACTATAGGTGGCCCTGGGACTAATCTTTAGACCCTATCTACTACTATAAGGTCTAGTGCTACTGGTAATACTTCTAGCCCATCCCTGGACATAGTAGGGGTGCGTACACCCATCATCTGGTGTATCATTAAATGTTCATCAGGAATGTTAAGCCCTTATGAATTAGCCCGAGGCTAACCAAGAGGAGGGGGGGGGGGGGGGGGGTGAATTGGTGTTTTAAAAATTTCTCAATCAATAACACAATCTTAAACCAACCCAAATTATCAAATTGCGAAAATTAAATATGGAAAAATAGTAAGAACGAACATATAGAAATTTTTAGTGGTTCGGTCAACTTGACCTACATCCACTCCCTAGAGCCTCTCCTATAGGTATTACACTTAACTCAGTGACTCTCTTTTTGTTCCCATAGTAAGGCGGAGAAGCCTGTACAAACCTCCTTTTCACTGACACTGGTGAGGCATAAAACCCAACTCCTTTTGCTTCATCCTAAAGTAGGCAGAGAACCCAACTCCTTTTGCTTCCTCCTAAAGCAAGCAAAGAACCTCGATCAATTATTGAAGTAGTCCTCTCTCAAACCTCTAAGGAACCAGGGATGATGACTGGAGAATATGACTTCAGATCCTTGCTCGGAACAACCTTTATGAAACCCCTCACAAACTCCTCCTCACAAGATCCTCTCTCTCTCCCTTGCTATCCCTCTCGTCTTGGCTCCTCAGGTTAAGATAGTAGCAAAAGATATAAGGTAAATAAGGAGTCTTATATGAAAGAGCTTCAAATTTTCTCTTAATTGTAATAAACTAACAATACCATCCAGGATGATCGATAGGTCATCCTATATAATTAGTTCAAATTATTGAGCATCATCCAGAATATCTCCTTGAATACATGTTTAGATGATGGAAAACTAAATTGATTATATAAGATGATTTACAATCAGTCTGGGTGATTAGTTCAAAATGTCAAATATTATCCAGAACATCACCCTGATTGCATGTCCGGACGATGGAAAAATAACTAATCGTTCATGATGATTTTGGGATCATACCAGATGATTAGTGTAAAAAATACATATTGTCTAGAACATCATTCTAGTTGTCCAAAAAGAAACTAAGGTTTGTTTAACAGATCATCCTAGATGATCCTGTGATCGACTAAGACGATATGATCGAATAATCAATCCTTAATTGCTTTCGTTAATTACCAAATTAATTTAGGTATAATGGCATTGCACCTTTCAAGATGATGTTCTAGACGATGTCCAAAAATAAAACATACCTAAATAGATTTGGTGGCTAATTCTTTTTTATTTGAGCCTATCGTCTAGAACGATACTAATATCGTCCAGGATGATTTGTTTAATTATGGTTGCCTTAACTAAGATGCCCTAATTAGGGTTTATGTTTCTAACTGATGTTTCAATATGATTTGGGATCATCAGCAGTGATGTCATCAAAAATAGAAAACTCTAAAAATAGATAGATTTTTTCCTGAGTGTGTGTGTTCAAGATTACTTAGCATCAAGACCCACGTTGTTACAATTGACTCAAGAAAATGTAAGAAATACTTAATAACAATTTATAGTCTGACTTAGTCCTAATCTATCCAATCTTGAGTTGGCTTGATTTTCAATTGACCTTATGGACCTGAAACGTATTAGGCAAGGACGTCATAAAAAGAAGAAGTATCAGAAATGTTTGCTATCATCAAAATTATAATTCCTTAATCCAAATTTGTAGAAATCTCCCCTTTTTAATGATGGAAAACAAAAATAATTTAAGCAGTTTAACAATGAAATAATATAAAATACTACCACTATTATCCCTTTTGACATCACAAAAAAGGAGGGAACAATAAAAGAATAAATATAATAGAAACTACCAAAAGGAAATAACAATATCACAAAATAAAAATAATAGTAAAAGATAAAAATAATGAAAAAGACAATAAAAACAAAAAATAAAGTTTTTTTATCAACACACGAATATGAAAATTTTCCATGTGATTGAATTAAAAATTTGTAAGAATCAATGAGTTAACATCATCGAAATCCGAAAAATGATGGAACAACATATACTGTTAGCCCTAGCTCGGCTCCTCATAGGGAAAATCATCTTTTGAAAACAAAGATCTAACTTATAAAAAACAATTGGTTGAGAAAAAGATATCCGTTCAAAACTTGGTTCCATAAAAATATCTTATAGAATAATATATCAAAGTAATTAGTTACAATCATGAATTTCAAGCACAAGTTCTTGAAAATATCAAGTGACACATGAATTCTTGTAATATTTAAAAGTTTGAAAAATAAGTAGCAATTTGCACTTCTCCAAAAAAAAAGGAAAGAGAAGGAAGCTTGCTTTTTGTGGGCTCATTTTATGCCTCTTGTCAATTGATTGGTGCACTTTGCACATCTTTTACTTTTTGATACACTTTGTGTATCTTTCAATTTTTTTTTGGCGGTCATTGCGCATCTTTTTAGTTTTTCTTCTTTTTGGGCTCATTTTATGTCCTTGTTATTTTTGCAAGCTAGATCCCTTTCAAAACTTTTAAATACTCTTAGTTGTGAGAATATTTTCTAGATATTAAAGAAGAAAAGCCCACTCTCTTATATAAGGAAATATAATCCACAAAGCAGAAATAAATTCATATGATAAATGCAACGATAAGATTACGAAAGCTTAAAAGTGATTAATTACTTTGAGCATTATTTATATAAGATATATTACTATAGCAAGATAAAAAAGATCTCAATCATAAAGTCCTGTTATTAATTTGAGATAAACTTTTGTTTAGAAAAGAAAATTATACCACTAAAAGAGGTTAAAGGAAGGAAAACAATCAATGGTGTTTCTCCCTTTAACTAATGTAGGGATGTCAATAATTAACTAAAAATTTTCAAAAAAGAAAAAGAAAAAGGCACAAAGTATCATTTTAGCGGTGATAAAAAAGAAAACTAAAAAAAGAAAAATAGAAGAAAATGATTGAAATGATAACATGAAAAGAATAATAAAAATAAATAAATAAAACTAAAGTCAACAAAAAGAAAAGAGAACAACAAAGAATAGATTGAAAAATAAAATAAAAAAATCAGTAAGCATCAAGTTGATGCATTTATTTGCCAAAAAAAATTTATGATGAAGCCCTTATCGCAAAACTGACTGATGATATGCAGATTGAGTTTTAGTCCATCTACTAGCAAAACATTTTTAATCAAAAGGTTCTTGAAATTTCTGATTATATTTACGCCCACCACTTTCCTGGTGGTGTTATCTCCAAGAGTGACCTTTCCTCCAGACCTGGTCTGAAGTGAAATGGTTTGGTTCGCATATCCAATCATGTTTCATGAGTATACGTTGTTCAGGTACCACATGCTCTCATGAGATTTTTTATGAGAGCACGCCTACAAAATATTCAAATGCCTGATTTAGGAACCCAAATAAGTTTGGGCCCCTTCTTATAGAAAGAAGAATGCAATACATGTATGTTATGCTGTGAACTATGTAATTTGGGTCTCCACACCCAATGTGCACTATGGTGAACAATATAATTGTGCAAAATATGTCCTAGCATGCCACATGAAAAAACATCTAACACCAGGAAAAGGGTTAACTAATCTATTGGGTTATAGTACCTCTTCCTAGGTTTCAAAACTTTTGGCTTTAGATAAGGTGTGGGTGTAGTCCTATTTTCCTCAAGTGCTTTTAATTCAGCTTTAAACATTGAGTTAATACTTTCTAAAGCACCATTATCAACCTTCAAATAATGCTCCCTACTTTCAGATTCATCATTATATATTTTAAAATCATTTTCAAGTGAGGTGTGGGATGCTTTCAATGATTCATGCTCAATGACCAACTCAGAATGCTTTTTATTTAACTCATCAAACTCGTCAAGTAATTACATGTGATTGCTATCAATTTAGGCATAATCTTTAAGTAAAATTTCATGCTCTTTTTATAAATTTAAAAGTTCCAATTTCAAGCTAGCATGTAATTTCATACGTTTCCTATATGATGCATGAATTTGTTTAGAAACTTTAAGTAATTGATTATAGGTTAATTCACATACCTCTTCTTGGTTAGACTGATCAAGTTGATCGTTCACCATCAAGCACAAGTTTGTAGTCTCCTATTCAGCTTCTATCTTAAAGGAGTCAGATGCAGAATCCCCCTAGAATGCCTTTTCAAACAGCTTCTTATCTTTATCCTTTATGAACTTGGGTTTCTCATCACCCTTCTCCTTGCATAGGCGAGCCTTGAGTGTACAATATATAGTTTGTACATTTCCTATTTTCATGCATTCAAAGCAAACTATATAAGAAGAACTTTTAAAATTTTTGTTACCCTTACCTTTGTTCCATTTATGATGGTGCTTTTGTTCATTACTTAGAAAGCTTTGAATAGCCTAGTGATTAAGGCAACATCATCACTTTTAGACGCGAAATAATAAGTGTCCGTGTCGTTGGCCTTCAGCACCACAGTTATCTCCTTTTTCTCACATGTATCAAGTTATCTTTGATTCACCCCTTACACATAATTAATGAGTGAGCCAACCAAGTTATCAATAGAATAAGTATTCAAATCATTAGATTCAGTTATTATAATAATCTTAGCATCAAAAGAAGAAGGCAAGCATCTCAAAATTTTATTCGCTTTTTTATATTTAGTTAGCTCTCTTCCTAAGGCATATGAGGTGATAATTTGAGTAAACCTAGTATACATGTTAGAAATCAATTTAATAGGTTTCATACAAAAAAGTTTATAGTTATGTAGTAAGATATTCAACCTAGATTGCTTAACTTTATTTATTCCTTTATAAGTAATACACAATCTATCCCAAATTTCTTTACCAGTAGTACAAGTTGAGACACACATATAATCTTCAGATTTCAAAGCATAAAAAAATTTAAATATTTTATATTAAGTTGTGCTAAATCCCTATCATTAAAAGTCCATTTAGCAAAAAGAGGTTCAGTTTTTATGCCATTAATTTCACATGACAGAGGTGAATATCCTTCTTTAACAAGAATCCACATGTGATAGTTAATCGATTATAAAAATGTGGACATGTGAGATTTCTAAAAATCAAAAGAAATATTATCAAATAAAGGTGGTCAAGTAATAGAATACCCTTCCATGGTACTACGATTACCAGAGTCATCCATGGATAAAATTTCAAAAGTTTTCAAAAACTTAATTTTATGAATCAAGCTCTAATATCACTTGAAAGTTCATCAAGGATGTTAAGCCCTTATGAACCAGCCTAAGGCTAACCAAGAGAGGGGGTGAATTAGTGTTTTAAAAATTTCTCAATCAAAAATATAATCTCAAACCAACCCAAAATTCACCACAAGAAAATCAAAGTGTAGAAATTAAATGTGTAAAAATTCGTAAGAATAAACACACAAAAATTTATAGTGGTTTGGTCAACTTGACCTACGTCCACTCCCCAGAGCCTCTCCTTCGGGTATTGAACTAAACTCAATGACTCTTTTTTTTCTCCCACAGCAAGATAGAAAAGCATGTATAAACCTCCTTTCCACCGACACCGGTGAGGAAAAGAACCTAACTCTTTTTTATTCCTCCTGAACTAGGTAGTGTACTTGACTCCTTTCATTTTCTCTTGAAATAGGCATAGAACCTCGATTAATTATTGAAGTATACCTCTCTCAAACTTCCAAGGAACCGTGGACGACGATAGAAGAAAATGACTTAGATCCTTACTTTGAGAAAACTTTGTGAAACCTTTCACAAACTCCCCCTCACAAGATCCTCTCTCTCTCTCTCTCTCCCTTGCTCTCCCTCTCCTCTTGGATCTCTTATGTCAAGATAGAAATAAAAGATATAATGTTGGGTAAATAAGAGGTCTTATATAAAATAGCTTCAAATTTGCTCTTAATTGCAATAAACCAATAATATCGTCCAGGATGATCGACAAATCATCCTGTACGATTAGTTCAAATTATTGAGTATCGTCCAGAACATCCCATTGAATGCATGTCTGGATGATGGAAAACTAAATTGATTATCTAGGATGATTTAACGAATCAACCTAGATGATTAGTTTAAAATGTCAAATATTGTCTAGAACATCACCTTGATTGAATGTCTGGACGATGAAAAAATAACTAATCATCCAGAATGATTTTGAGATTATCCTGGATGATTAGTGCAAAATAATACATATCATCCAGAATATCATTCTTGTCATCCAGAAAGAAACTAAGGTTTATTTAATAGATCATCCCGGATGATCCTACGATCGTCCAGGATGATATGATCAAGCAACCAAACCTTAATTGCTTTTCTTAATTACCAAACTAATTTAGACATAGTTGCATTTCATCATCCATAATGATGTCCAAAATAAATATACCCAAATAGATCTAGTGACTGATTCTTTCTGATTTGAGCATATCATCCAAGATGATGATAATATCATCTAGGATGATTTGCTTAATTGCGGCTGCCTTAACTAGGATACCCTAATTAGGGTTTCTATTTCTAACTGATCATCCAAGATGATTTGGGATCATCCAGGATGATTTGGGATCATCCCAGATGATGTCATCCAAAATAGAAAACTTAAAAAATAGATAAAATTTTTTCCTGAGTGTGTGTATGCAAGGTTACTTAGCATCAGGACCCACATTATTATAATAGACTCAAGAAAAGGTTAAAAATACTTAACAATAATTTACAGTCTGACATAGTCCTAATCTACCTCATCTTGAGTTCGCTTGATTTTGCAATTGACCTTGTGGACCTAAAACATTAGTAGGCTAGACAGTCTTAGAAAAACAGAAGTATTAGAAATGTTTTATATCATAAAAATTATAATTCCTGAATCCAAATTCATAACAATCACCCCCAACGTTGTCAACTAAGAGGTCATAACTACTATAGCTCTGGCCATCTCTTCTATCTAAGTCTGAAGGTGCAAAGCTGTGGCCTCTATATCCACTAACCCGAGAGATCCATCCACTTCGAGCTCTCCCGACTCATCATCATCCTCGAGCTCTCTCTACTCATCTGGGTTGCCTTATATAGTAATCACACACACCTAGTGCATCGGTACATCTCCATCTAACTTATCCTCGAGTATGTCCTCCTCGAAGATGGTCTAATAAAGTGTTTCGACATACGAACCCATAGAGGAGGTGATGCTATGGGGCTAGGAATTGAATCTGCCTTTACCAACCTTGTGAACCATCGAGAGGAACTACAACATCCATATCACAAATCATCAGGACTACCTCAGACCTGGAAGGAATATCTGTCTCCACACGCTCAACTGCCTCTACTGACTATATTGTCCTAAATAAGGGGTGTCTGCCTGTCATCATCTCCAAACCCACATACTGCAATGGGATCCACTAAGAGCAACTGACTACTGAGAGGCCATAACCACTGAACTGATATGAGATTGAGCATGATCTAACTTCCATCTTGGTCCATGACAATATGGCCATCATCCAATAATTGGAGCAACTATCTACAGTCGAATCGGTAGAACTGAACTGACAGGCTTCCTCGGTGGCTGTCCGCTCTGCCACCTATGTCGCTTCCTCAAAGTCTACCTCTACCTCAAATTATTCCTCTACAACTGAATAGTCACTTGAGAAATCTATCAGTGTAACCTCTCCTGACTGATTGGCCCTCAATCTTATGCTAGGCGGGCGATACTCCGAATCCTTTAAGAGAGGGTTCAGGCAACATCGTCTCTGGAGACACTAACCCGGGGTAAAATAATGGTAACATGAGGGGCTGCTGCAATAGGAGCAATGTCCTCCTTATCACCACTGTGTGTTATGTGAGATAAGCATCCTCCTTGGACTTCTTCTATCTTATACATTATTGGAACATCTAGGCTAGGTGTAACTAAAATTGGTCGTGGCTCCCATTATATGGGGACCACTCTCATCTACACAGGATCCTACTGAGCCACTACCTCTGCCATCCAGTTCCTATCTACCTCATATGTAGCCAAGCAAATTCTTATATTTCTGTTCCTCTGGGCCCTTCTCATAAGGCCACATGAGGTAGATGAAGGTAAGTCTAAACCCACTGCCTGGGGGACAGGAGGAACAAGAGCTAAAGGCGGCGTTAGGGTCTTCTTGGTAGTCTCAGGGTGAGAGTGCCAAGATAACAAGAAAACCTAATGGGAAAGAAGGTGATAGTGGCTTGCTCTTGGCACCCCTATTCCTAGTGGAAGAAGGAGGGGAAACCCGAACTTGAGCTACCTCTACTAGAACAATGGGAGGAGAAATAATTGGCTACCATCATTGAGGGGTTCAAGAAGCCTAAATGACTAGTACAATAGGTGCAAGTAGCCTAACCATTGGATGAGTGGGATGAATTGGGAGTGATCTAAGCATTGGCTACCTAACCATAGGGTGTACTGACTGCACGGGAACGGGAGTAGGACGAGCAGGTGCCTGGGCTGTCCACCGAGCAATTAGACATTCAAAGGGACACATGGCAGTGCAACCTCTTATTTGTGAAGGGGAGAAGATAGCAGCCTAGGTTATTAGATTTCTACCCATAGGATGGGAAGTATCTTAAAGAAGGAGAGAGAAGAATACATTAATATGCAAACGACCCCAAATGATTCTGGCAATTTCCTAAGTTATTAGATTTCTATGTTATTTAATTTTTAAAATTTTAGATGTTAGTTATGAGTAGAAAAATAATTTTAGTCCTTAGAGAGCTTAGCAGAATCAGACCACATACATGCAAGAAAGAAACCATGAAAAAGCCTATAATTTTTACTATGCACATAAAGTAAGCATATCAATAAAAATCACCAGAGTAAAAGAAAGTCTATAGTCTGTGGTAAGTGTTGTATGAGTACAACTCACACTCTATAGAAAGGTAATGGTGGCCAGCCCCAACCGATAATATCCTGGATTCTAATCCTACTCAATGATGCAAGTCTTAAAAGCCAGGCAATTCATCTTCAAGTGGATCATCCTCCTCTATATGATATTCCTTCATATCATCTTTGTAGAGTTTGTCCTTCAGAAGAGTACCCAAATGAATAAGAAATTTCCTATTAGGAGCCTTTCTTTTTCTCTTTGGGTATTGAGTGTTTGAAATGACTAACTTTTGGAATACTTTCACAACTCAATACATTACATCAAATTATATTATTAAAAGAGAAAAATCTAGACTCTCAAACATGGTTATCCTAAGTAGTTAAAAATAAAAAATCTCAAGCAATTTATATATGAAAATTAAGGTACACATTGCCAATCAAAGTTAGCCATGCTCTTTTAATTTAAAGAGGAGACTTAGTAATTTCTAAAGTATATGTAGAAAATATCATTAGTTTTAAAGCTTAATTATATTTGCCCCCTTTATTAGTACTGCTTGAGCATGGCCACATGCATAAGATATCGTTAGTATCAAAAGTGCCCCTAATCCATAGTTAATCTATCACATAAATCACATCATAAACCAAATATAGAAAGCACAATAATGAAATAAACACCACACCAATCCCAACAAATCAAATCAATCAACATATGTGCCACATACAAGCGCCTCACATCACAGAAATTGAAAAGTAAAACACCTGCTTAACCTAGAGTTAGAAGTGGTTCCCTAGCAATTCTATGTGTGTATAGTAAGCTTGTGTGGCTTTGGATGGGTTCTATGTAAGGTAGTTAGTTTAAGTTACTTTGTGTTCGAGTTTGTTGAAAGATAAAAGGAAAATTTGATTAAGGTTTAAGTATTAATGAATTGGGGTCAATTTTATTTAATTAAGTTAGTTGGTCAATTTTAATTCTTAGGGTAGTGTTCTTTAAAGTTGAAGTTGCATTAATAGATTTTGGAAAGTCTATGGTCATCCTACCCACTAGGTTAAGGGGGTCCAAAAGGTCACTTTTAAAAACAAGCTAGGTTTAAGGGTTGTAGCATTTTTATTAAATATTAGGCCTTACAAGGAGTAATTAGGATTTAAGAGTTTTAGATTAGGAGGTTTTTATATAAAGTTATGGATTTTAGAACTTTCAAGCCCTAATTAATGAACTTCGGTTGATCGGAGAGTTGACATTTTAATTTAGATTGGCTTTTATAAACCTTATATTTTTAATAAATACTAGATTTTAATCAGAGTTGAAAGCATTTTAATTTGAAAAATTTAGAATATTTTTGGAATTAGTTATGAATTTTTAAAACTGGGGTAATTAATGAATTATTAAAATTATTTAATTTAGGGTATTTTTTGGTTTTGATCTAAATCAACTCGAAACTGCTTGGAATCACCCCCAAAGGTCCAAAATGACCTAAAACGATATTTAGGAGTGTTGGAAAAAATTTGGAATTTTTAATAAATTATTAATTATTTAATTGAATTAAAAGATTATTTTTAGTCAAAATAGAATTAAGTTTTAGATTGAATTCCAATTAAGAGCTTTTAATTTTTTGTGTTTAAGGATTAAATATTAAAGAGTTTGATATATTATTGGTAATTTTTTGATTTAATATAAATTAATTAGAATTTTCTGAAGTTCTCGGGGCTTTATTAAAGGTTAAATTAGGGTTTGTTAATTAAGGGGTTTAAAGGATCCTAAAAATTCCTAAAAAATTCTGGGAGGTTTAGGTTATCACTAATTTCAAGTGTTTAATATTTCAAGTCAATCAAGAATCTACCCTACCTCCTAGAATTTTTTTTAGTTCGCTAGATGGATCCTTAATTATTATCCTTAAAGTGTCGTTATGTTGAGTTTGTTTAAATCCATTGTTTAAGACTAACCCTTGGGGTAACATAAAGGAAAATGCATCAAACACATAACACACCATGTCCTTTGATCTAGGAGGGCCTAAGCTAGGTGCTTGTGCGTCACACACATGTAAAATATGACTATATAAATAACTAAGTATGCTTAATGATGTGATTAGTGAATGATTTAAGATCAATCATTCATTAATCTATCTCCCAAAATTAGGAGATATAATAATATATATAGTTTTAAATTAATTTAAAATGTATATATATTAATATATGAATATGTAAGTTTAAAAATAATATAATTGAAATTAATTCAATTTATATATGTATAAGAGATCTACTAGTCACCTAGAAGGATGAAAGTTCATTAGGATTGTTAAGCCCTTATGAACTAAGCCGAGGCTAACCAAGATGAAGGGGGGGGGGGGGGGGGGGTTAATTGGTGTTTTAAAATTTTCTCAAACAAAATCAAAATCACAACCAAATAATCACCACAAAAATTTAGTGTGAAAATTAAATGCACAAAATGCAATAAGAAAGAATACACCAATTTTTATAGTGGTTCGGTCAACTTTACCTACATCCTCTCCTCGGAGCCTCTCCTCTAAGTATTGCACTAAAACTCAATGTCTCTCCTTTTGCTCCAATAGCAAGGTGGAAAAGCCAGTACAAAAACTTCTTTCCACCGACCCCTACGAGGTAGGGAACCCAACTTCATTCGCTTCCTCCTGAAGCAGGCAGAGAACCTAACTCTTTTTACATCCTCCTGAAGCAGGTAAAGAATCTTGATCTATCACTGAAGTAGACCTCTCTAGAACCTCTAAGGATCCAAGGACGATGACTGGAGAAGATGACTCAAATCTTTTCTTGGAGCAACCTTTATGAAACCCTACAAACTCCCCCTCTTAAGATCTTCTTTCTCTCTCCCAAGTTCTCCCTCTCCTTTTGGCTCTCTTAGGTCAGGACAAAAACAAAAGATACTCTCTTGAGTAAATAGGAGGTCTTATAAATAAGGGCTTCAAATTTTCCCTAAATTATAATTGAAGGAGAAATATCATCTAAGATGATTGATGAATCATCCTGTACGATCAGTACAAATTCACTTCAATCAACCAGGATGATCTAGGAAAGTTTGGATAATTAGAAGGTTTATTTATTTTGATCATCCAAGATGATAAGATCATCCCATATGATTAGTTCAAGATGTCAAATATCTTTTAGATAATTTCTCTGTTCGACTATGAAAGTTCGATGGGGATGTTAAGCCCTATGAACTTAGTCCCAAGCTAACCAAGAGGGGGGGTGAATTAGTATTTTAAAAACTTTTTTTTACAGAGAAAGAAAATTGCATAAAACCAAATCACACCACAAAAATAAATGCGGAATTTAAAAGTGCGAAAGCAAGAAAAGGAACACAAAAGTTTATAGTGGTTCGGTCGACTCGACCTATGTCCACTCCTTGGAGGCACCCTCCAAGTATTGCACTACAAAACGTGACTCTCCTTTAGCCCCCACGGCTAGGCGGAGAAAACCTCACAAGAACCTCCTTTTTGCCACCCCGGCAAGGCAGAGAACCTATCTCCTTTTGCTTCCTCCTGAAGCTGGCAGATAACCAAAACCAAAAGCAAAACTCCTTACCTCTACCGACCCTTCCACGGACGAGAAACTCTAGATGAAGACGACGTAGAGCGATCCTTGAAGCAACCCTTGTGAATCCCCTCACAAGCTCCCCCTCACAAGATCCTCTCTCTCTCTCTCTCTTCTCTCTCTTTCTATCCTCAAGGTCTTCTCAGGTCAAGGCAGCAGCCAAAGGTTTTTAAAAACGTTGAACAAGAGCTCTTAAATAGAAGAGCTTCAAAAGAGCTCATTAATTGCAAGTTGCCGACAATATCGTCCAGGCCGATATGGACATCGGCCTGGCCGATCAGTACAAATCAATGAAGATCGGCCAGAGCATTGCCCTGGATGGAAAACAGGACGATTGAAAATTGGCTTGATTGTCCTGGCCGATCTTACGATCGTCCGGGCCGATCAGTTCAAATCAGAGGAAAATCGTCCTGACAATAGCCTTGAATACGAGCTGGCCGATATCGATCGTCCTGAAGTAACTTAAGGTTTTTGACTAGATCGTCCTGGCCGATCCTGCGATTGTCCGGGACGATATGATCGTATCAATCATCCTTAATTACTCCCTTGATTTCCTGAACAATTATGGCATAATTTGTGAATATCGTTCAGGCCGATCATAGGATCGTCCTGGCCGATACTTTAAAAATATAGTATACCATAATTGACTATGGTGGCCACTTCTTTCTGTTTTGAGCTGATCGTCCTAGCCGATACACATATTGTCCAGGACGATCTGGTAATGTCGACTGCCTTAATTAAGAATCCTTAATTAGACTTTCTGTTTTAAGATGATCATCCAGGCCGATCCAAGAAATCGTCCTGGCCGATATAAGTAAAAATAGAAATTCTAAGTCTCTCATGTGTGTGTGTGAAGGGTTACAAAGCATCAGTCTCTTTGACTATTACAAGTAGACTCAAAAGGTGAAAATTAAACGTACAGACTAACTCAACCCTAAACCTACGCAATCCTGAACTTGGCTCCTTCTTGATCGTCCGATCTTTGATTCCTGAAAAGTTAGAAGCAACAAGCAGTACAAGAGAAACAGTGTTTGTCAATCATCAAAACATAAGTCATGAAAAATAGATTTGCAACAATCTCCCCCTTTTTGATGATGGAAAACACAAGTAGGAAAAATTAAACAAAAATAGGTTCATTAGAAAATCAAAGTTACAACAACTTTTTCCTACCATACTCTATCCTACTCCCCCTTTTGTCATCACAAAAAGAGGGTCTAGAAATAACAGAAAAAAAATCACAAAAGATTAACAAGCAAACCACAAAAAGACAATAAACAACAACACAAAGCACAAACTAAAAGAATGAGGGATCCTGATCATCAGATGAAGGTGGTGGAGGTGGCTACTGAAAGTAACTGGCAAGCGTGGTAAACTGAGCATTGAACCAGGCGATGTCCTGGTCACGCTGCTGCTGCTGGTGAGTAAGAAAACTGTCAAATCGGGCTAAATCCTCAGCGCAGTGATGCTCGTAACGGGCAATGTCCTCAGAGTGTTGCTGCTCCTGGGCAGCAACATAGGCGTCAAAACGGGTCTCCCAACGATCAAATCTCTCAATCAACTGATCAACCGGTGAGTGCTGCTGGAGAGGAGCAGGGTTAGGAAAGGGAGCTGGAGCGAGAGCCTCCTCCTCTCTAGCCCTCTGAGGTTCTTCAGGGTGGAGACGAGTACTGTGAATGGTGCTGAACGAATTTTTTGAGTAGAAGAGAGTTGGGAAGCCTGGTGGATTGGGATATTGAATTTGATATTTAGTTTCAAGAACATAGGCTATGATGTGTCCTAAGGCTAGATTTGGCTTTCTTTTGTGGCCTGGATCGCGAATTGTGGTTAGGTGATCAATGTATCGAAAAAATAGGCCCGTAGTGTTAATTTCCCTATGATCCATGATGTAGAAGGTAGTGAGGGAAAGTAGAGGGGTAATGTGAACTCGGTCGCCGGCTTTTGGAATGACGGAGGTGCGAAGGACATGTTGGATTGTCCTAGCATCTCTGACTAAAGAGCTAGTCTCTCCAACATGGTAAGGTACATTGGTCTGGCGAAGAAAGTGATTTGCCGTGGACCAGTCAAAATCAGGGTCAGAGACGATTATGTGCAGCTTATCTTCGGTGGTGGATAGCTGTAAAAGATCAACACAATCCTGATATGTGATTTCGACAGGGCGTCGATTCACATAGGAGGTCAGGGCTGTGAAGGTAGGGTTGATGCGAAGGTTTGCAAAAAATTATAGAAGAAACTCTGAATTGAAAGGGAAAATAAGAGACAGAATGAAGCAAAGGGAGGTGTGAGCGAAAAGATCCATTACCAGGTAAGAGATGTGGACATGATTGATGATTCTGGAGAAAGTGATTCCACACTCTTTGTAACGATGATAGGCGGCTTCATCTTCTGCTTCTTGGAAACGAGGGTCAATCCTTGCCCTCGAGGAACTTCCAGAAGTCTGTCGGGCATGTTTCCCACCAGCCATTGAGAGCACTAAGCAAAGAACACAAGAGGATAAAGGGTTGGAAGTGAAAAACCATGGCTGGAACAGCCTCAATTTAAAGAAACGGCCATATCGTCCTGGCCGATCGCAGAATCGTCCAGGCCGATATGGTTCAATAATTAAGTACAGGCCGATTGGTCAAAAAGGCGGTCCAATCGTCTGGGCCGATCAGATATCGGCCAGGCCGATTAGACACAGGCGATCAGCCCGAGGAGTCAGTTCGGACGACCGTTGAAAAAGCAGATCGTCCGGGCCGATTAGGTGTATCGTTCAGGACGATGCACAATAATTGATCGTACCGACCGAAGTTAAAATGTTTTAAATGCTTGCCACGTGTATCGTCCAGGATGAACAGTGGATCGACCCGGCCGATGGTCCAATAATGGATCGTCCGGGGCCGAATTTAAAGATCAAAATGTGCTGACACGTGGATCGTCCAGGACGATCCAGTGTATCGGCCAGGACAAATATACTATCGGCCAGGCCTATCACCAAGAGATTGATCAAATCGTCCGGGATGATAAAGTATCATCCAGGACGATGAATTGCAGAAAGCACAGAAAAAGGTCAGCAGATGGATTTTAAACAGAATTTGACATATCGGCCTGGACGATAGAAATATCGGCCAGGCTGATGGGACTAGAAATTGAAATCAAGAAAAGAATGGTGATGATCAAGACCCTCAAATATAAAACAAAAGAAAGAAAGAAAAAAAAAAACAGTCAAAGATATAGAAAAAATAAAAAACAACATAATAAAAACCAAACACCGAACTTTTTTGGATTTTAATTTTTCTATTTTTTTTTGTTTTATGGAGGCATCACATGATAATTCTTTTCAGAAATTAAACTTTTAGAGTTTCAAGAGATCAAGAAGTTTAACAAATCTCAATCAGAAGAAGGTAGAAAATTTGATCTTGTTAATCCTAGATCGGACATCCTTTAGGGTACAAAATTCTTTTGGAAAACAGAGGCCTAACTCGGAATAACAAAAAAAATATGATAAGAAGATCCATTCAAGACCTGTTTACAACTAAAATAGCTCATAAATAATAAACCAAAGTAATGTTTTTCAATCATGGAAATTGAAATCAAGTCTTTGTAAGTATCACATAATTAATGAGTTTTCTAAGTTTTAAGAGTTTTTACAAAGGAGAGGATAGCTTGCATTTATGGGGCTCATTTTATGCATCTTATCACTTTGATTGGCTCTTTGAGCATCTTTTGATTTTTGATACACTTTTGTGTACATAGCTTTCTTTTCAATTTGGCTTCATTGGCCTCTTTCCTTTTTAACTCTTGCAAGCTAAAAACTCTTTTAATATACCCTTAAAGAAAAAGACTTAGTTGTGAGTATATCCTCCAAATATTAGAGAATAGGAGCTCTCTCTCTAACATAGGGAAGAACAATCCACAACACAAAATCAAAATCACGTGATAAATGCAATGGCAAGATTTCAAAAGCTTGAATGATATCTAAGAATTTTGGCTATTATGCATAAGATAATTTAATGTAGCAAGATAAGAAAGAGATCTTAGATGAAAAGCCATTGGTTAAACTGAGTTTAGACTTTTGTTTTAGAGAAGAAAATCATGCCACTAAACAAAGTCAGAAGAAGGGAAAACATCAACAGTTTACTCCCTTTAACCAATTTAGAAAAGCTAAACCCTATCTCCAAAACTCCAATATTTAAAAGCTTGAAAAGTTTCATCATATGGAAGGCCAAAAATAAAGAACAATAAAAAAAAACATAAAATAAAATAATAAAGCAAACTAAAAAATAACACAAGGTGAGAACAAAAAAAAAAAAAAACTAGCACAAACAAATAAAATAAAATAAAAGACACACAAAAGCTAAATATTTCAAGCAAGTGATAAAGCAGCGGATTTAAGCAATTTTAGCTGCGAGCCTCCTTATGTCCAGTTATCTTATGCTCCCACGAGGTCTTTGGTGAGAGCACACCTGCAAAACTACACAATAGTCAGATTTAGGAACCCAAAAAGGTTTGGGCTCCTTCTTAGGAAACTTAGAGTGCAATGCAGATGTGGTATGCTTTGAATCATGCATCTTAGGTCTCCACACCCAATGTGTATTATGGTGAACTGTGCAAGTGTGTGAGATATGTCCTAGCATGCCACAAGAAAAACATTGAATTCCAGGAAAAGGTTTTCTTAAATGGTTTGGGTAAAAATGCCTCTTCCTAGGTTCTGGCTTTTGATTAGTAGTTGGTGTCATCCTAGCTTTCTTACATGTTTCCAAATCATTTTGAATTCTCAAGTTAGTTCTTTTTAATGCATCATTCTCAATCCTCAAATTTTTCTCAATATCTTTAGATTTCTTAAGATCATCCTTAAGTGAGGTGTGTGAAGCTTTTAATGCATTACCTTCATCAACTAATTCCAAATGCTTCTTATTTAATTCATCAAATTCATCAAGGAGAGCCATGTGATTTGAATCAATCTTTGCATGATCTTTGAGAAAAACTTCATGCTCTTTTTGTAGATTTGAGTGTTCTAATTTTAGGCTAGCATGAGTTTTCTTAAGTTTTTTGTATGATGTATGGATTTTTTCACAAATTTCAAACAATTCATCATAGGTTGGTTTACATACCTCTTCCTCATCACTTTGATTTTCTCCCATGAAACAGAAGTTTGTAGTCTCTTCCTCTGGTTCAGTCTCAGAGGAATCAGTACCAGATTCTGCCCAGAAACCTCTTTGGATTTTCTTCTTCTCCTTCATTGACTTAGCTTTCTCCTCACCTTTTTCCTTTTCTTTGCTTGAATGATCTTGAAGTGTAGGACAATCGGCTCTCATATGTCCAGGTTATTTGCATTCAAAACAAACAACATCAGAAGATCTTTTAATATGTTTATGATCTTTACCTTTTCTCCAACTTTGATGATGCTTTTGTTTCTTCCTTAGAAAGCTTTTGAATTGCCTTGTGATGAAGGCAATTTCATCGCTTTCAGACCCGGAAGATTCAGAATCTGATTTGTGCGCTTTCAATGCAATTGTTTTTTCCTTTTTCTTCTCACCTGTATCAAGATTTCTTTGATTCACCCCTTGCTCGTAAGCAATGAGTGAGCCAAGCAAGTTATCAATAGAATAGGTGTTCAAATATTTAGATTCAGTGATGGCAGTAATTTTTGCATCATAAGACGAAGGCAAGCATCTTAAAATCTTGTTAACTTTTTCATAGTTCGAAAGTTCTTTTCCTAGTGCATGCAATGAAGTAGCAATCTGAGTAAACCTAGTGTACATGTCAGAAATCGATTCATGAGGTTTCATAAGAAAAAGTTCGTAGTCATGCAAGAGAAAGTTTAAACGGGATTGTTTAACTTCATTAGTGCCTTCATAAGTGATGCACAATTTATCCCAAATTTCTTTACCTGTTTTGCAAGTTGAAACACGCATGTAATCCTCAGATTTCAAAGCACAAAAAAAACAATTCAAACATTTCGCATTTAATTGAGCTAAATCTCGTTCGTCAAAAGTCCATTCGGTAAAATCAACTTCAGTTTTAAAACCATTAATTTCACGAGAAGGTGGAGAATAACCTTCTTGAATAAGCATCCACATGCGATAATCAGTAGATTGTAAAAAAGTTGACATGCGAGTTTTCCAAAAATCAAAAGGTAGGTTATCGAACAGAGGAGGTCGGATAATAGAATACCCTTCCGTAGTGTTGCGATTCCCAAAGTTAGACATGGATCAAATTCAAAAAGTTTTCAAACTTTATTTTTCGAATCAGGCTCTGATACCACTTGAAAGTTCGATGGGGATGTTAAGCCCTATGAACTTAGTCCCAAGCTAACCAAGAGGGGGGGTGAATTGGTATTTTAAAAACTTCTTTTTACAGAGAAAGAAAATTGCATAAAACCAAATCACACCACAAAAATAAATGCGGAATTTAAAAGTGCGGAAGCAAGAAAAGGAACACAGAAGTTTATAGTGGTTCGGTCGACTCGACCTACGTCCACTCCTTGGAGGCACCCTCCAAGTATTGCACTACAAAACGTGAGTCTCCTTTAGCCCCCACGGCTAGGCGGAGAAACCCTCACAAGAACCTCCTTTTTGCCACCCCGGCAAGGCAGAGAACCTATCTCCTTTTGCTTCCTCCTGAAGCTGCCAGAGAACTAAAACCAAAAGCAAAACTCCTTACCTCTACCGACCCTTCCACGGACGAGAAACTCTAGACGAAGACGACGTAGAGCGATCCTTGAAGCAACCCTTGTGAATCCCCTCACAAGCTCCCCCTCATAAGATCCTCTCTCTCTCTCTCTTCTCTCTCTTTCTCTCCTCAAGGTCTTCTCAAGTCAAGGCAGCAGCCAAAGGTTTTTAAAAACGTTGAAAAAGAGCTCTTAAATAGAAGAGCTTCAAAAGAGCTCATTAATTGCAAGTTGCCGACAATATCGTCCAGGCCGATATGGACATCGGCCTGGCCGATCAGGACAAATTAATGAAGATCGGCCAGAGCATCGCCCTGAATGGAAAACAGGATGATTGAAAATTGGCTTGATCATCCAGGCCGATCTTACGATCGTCCGGGCCGATCAATTCAAATCAGAGGAAAATTGTCCTGACAATATCCCTGAATACGAGCTGGCCGATATCGATCGTCCTGAAGTAACTTAAGGTTTTTGACTAGATCATCCTAGCTGATCCTACGATCGTCCGGGACGATATGATCGTATCAATCATCCTTAATTACTCCCTTGGTTTCCTGAACAATTATGGCATAATTTGTGAATATCGTCTAGGCCGATCATAGGATCGTCCTGGCCGATAATTTAAAAATATAGTATACCATAATTGACTATGGCGGCTACTTCTTTCTGTTTTGAGATGATCGTCCTGGCCGATACACGTATCGTCCAGGACGATCTGGTAATGTCGGCTGCCTTAATTAAGAATCCTTAATTAGACTTTCTGTTTTAAGCTGATCGTCCAGGTCGATCCAAGAAATCGTCCTGGCCGATATAAGTAAAAACAGAAATTCTAAGTCTCTCAAGTGTGTGTGTGAAGGGTTACAAAGCATCAGTCTCTTTGACTATTACAAGTAGACTCAAAAGGTGAAAATTAAACGTACAGACTAACTCAACCCTAAACCTACGCAATCCTGAACTTGGCTCCTTCTTGATCGTCTGATCTTTGATTCCTGAAAAGTTAGAAGCAACAAGCAGTACAAGAGAAACAATGTTTGTCAATCATCAAAACATAAGTCATGAAAAATAGATTTGCAACAGACTAGACTTTACCTAGCTTGGATGATAAAAAATAATTGATCATCTTGGATGATTTCACGATCATCCTAGATGATTAGTTCAAGATGTTGAATATTATCCACACCGTTGCTTTGTTTGGCTAGACTTTATATGCTTGGAGGATGAAAATATAACTGATAATCCAGGATGATTTATGAATCATCATATATGATTAGTTCAAAATGTCAAATATAGTCCAGAAAATCGCCCTGGCCGTCCAGGAAGAAACTAAGGTTTCTATAACTGATCATCCTGGATGGTCCTGTGATTGTCCATGATGAAATGATCGAGCTAATCAAACCTTAATTGCTTTCCTTAATTTCTAAACTAATTTTGATATAATTGTAAGGCATCATCAAGGATGATGTCCTGTATGATGTCCAAAAATAAAACATGCCTAAAAGAGGTAACGGCTGATACTTTTTGATTTAAGCATATCATCCAGGATGATGCTAATATTATCCAGGATGATTTGCTTAATTTTGGCGGTTTTAACCTCGATGCCCTAATTAGAGTTTTTGTTTTTAACTGATCGTCCTAGACAATATGATCAAAAATAGAAAACTCTAAATAAATAGAATTTTTCCCCCTAAGTGTGTGTGTGTGTGTGCAATGTTACTTAGCATTAGGACCCACTTTATTATATTTGACTCAAAAAAAGAAAAAAGACACTTTATGTACACTCATAAACTGACTTAATTCTAATCTACCCAATCTTGAGCTGGCTTTATTTGCAATTTGATCTTGTGGACCTAAAATGTTAGTAGCCAAGATAGTCATAAAAAAACATAAGTGTCAGAAATATTTGCTATCATCAAAATTATAATTCATGAATCCAGATTTACAATAATCTCCCCCTTTTTGATGATGGTAAATATTTGATAGAAAAATCAATTTAAGTAGTTTAATTGAAATATCATAAGGAAAAATAATGTGAATCAAAAAGTTCAAATTTTACTAAAATCAAATAGATAGTATAAACACTAAATAGAAAATATTATAACAAAACAATATAAAATACTACCACTCTTCCCCTTTTGACATCACAAAAAGGAGGAAACAATAAGAGAAAAAATATAATAGAAACTACATTTTTTTATCAAAGCACGAATATGATAAATTTTTCATATGATAAAATTAAAAATTTATAAGAATCAATGTGTTAACATCGGCGAAATCCAAAAAATGGTAGAATAGCCGATCCTGTTATCCCTAGCTCGGACTTCTCATAGGGCAAACCATCTTTTGAAAACAAAAATCTAACTAAAAAAATTAATTTGAAAGAGATACATTCAAAACTTGGTTCTAGAAAAATATCTTACAGAATAATATACCATAGTAATTTGTCATAATCATGAATTTCGAAATGAAGCCTTTAAAAATATCAAGTGACACATGAATTCTTCTAAGATTTAAAGGTTTGAAAGAAAATGAAGCTTGCTTTCTTGTGGCGTCATTTTATGCCTCTTGTCAATTGGTTGGCACACTTTGCGCATCATTTGATTTTTTAATACACTTTGTGTGTCTTTCATTTTTTTTGGCGGTCTTTGAGACTGACTATTATTTTGAAAAGAAAATTACACCGCTAAAAGAAGTTAGAGGAAGGAAAACAATCAATGGTGTTTCTCCCTTTAACTGATTTTTTTTTGAAGAAGCACAAGGCTAACTGTTATTATCCAAAGCAAACAAATTACAAAGTAGTTGAAACTAAAGATTCCTCCCTTAACAGTTTGGAGAACAAGGAAGGAATCTTACTAGAGGATAAATCCTCCCAACAGAAATTATTGCAAATGGCATAGTTAGCACAAAGATTGGCTAACTTACATTCTCTATATACCCAATTAAAAAAAATAAACTTATGATCTTTTAATAGTAAAAGATCATCTTTCCACTTACCTTCCCAGCCTTGCAAAAATTTGATAACATTGTAGTTATCTCCTTCTATAATATTTCCTTGATAGTCTTGCAACCAATCTTTCTTGATCTCTTGTGAATTGGACCGAAAAAAGCTCTAGAGAAGCAATGTCCCAATGCATACAAGACTGACCATAAGCCAAAACCAATCTACCTTTATTATCATGGACATCTCCACCAATTCTAGCTTTGTAATTTTTTAATAATGAAGCATCAACATTAATTTTTACCTAATTAGGAGGAGGGGGTACCAAGTATTTAACAGTCTAGATGACCGATTCATACCCCAGTGTCCCAATTTTCCATCGGCCATAAAAGAAATGGAAGCCATACTTACAGCATGTGAAACTAAGAGCACAGAACTATCTTCTGCTTTTCCATGAATGAATTTGTTCCTGGAATTCCAAGTTACATATACTGCATTATAATAAACATTTACCATGAATCCTTGTTTGCTATGGTAATCTTTCATCCACCTCTAACAAGATTGAAATGAATCAAAGTCTTTGAATTGAAATCCACAATTATTCAAGTTTTGAATAACTTCCTTTATTTTTTTACAGGATGTCGTTATATGATCAACATCTTCAATGAGTTCACACCCCCTTGGACAACATAAATTCTACTGAATTCTTCTCTGATACAAGAATTCATAAGTAGGTAATGCATTGTTTGATAGCCTCCACCAAAATACTTCAACCCTTGAGCACAATTTAGCTTTTTTAAAATAATTCCAGAACATACAAATATGTTTCTGCTTCACGAAATTTCTATAAATCAGTGAGGACATTGAATAACCCGAATGCTAATAGATTGGCTCAAGTTTGTCATTATCACGATCTATATGAATCTCAATCTTCATAATTATAATATAAAGCTCCTCTCCAAAACAATGTTTTAGTTTCATATAATTCCATTCACCATTTGTAATTAAGCAGTCCACCGTATCTTCCTCTTCAATTTGAACTGAAACAAATGTAGGCCATGAGCTAAGTTTCCTGTCCAGAATCCAAATGTCCTTCAAGATGTTGATAGAACATCCATTAGTAACTTCCCACTTTACCATGGATTTTAACGCCTTTTTTCCACTGAATAAAATTTTTCCAGTAGATAAAGTTACTGCTGCATTCTCATAATCATCCTGCCATTTTCCATATTTTTGGTTTAACATTTGAAAAAGCAAAGATTCATTATCCTGAATAACTCTCCAAGCTAACTTAGCTTTTAAAGCATTCACATTGTCCATACAAGATCAGATACCTCTTCCTCCTTGATCCAATGGTTTGTATAATTTGCTCCAGCTTACATAGTGCAAACCCAACGCCCCATCTTGCTTGTTCTAGATAAATTGATGACAAAGTCTTTCAATTTATTTTAGAATTCTTTTAGGAACTAATGAATAGGTGTAATAGAAATTTGAGATAGAGAGCAACGTTGTTTTAATCAATAACATTTTACCTGCCAAAGAAAGAAGTTTGCTTCCCCAGACCGCCGTAATCTTCAAAGCTTTCTCCACAATAAAATAAAAATCTGCTACTTTTAATCTCCTCAAAGCCAATTTAACTCCCAGATACAGGAATTCTTTAACCACTTTGAAGCCCATGACTCTTTCAACAGCTTTCCTCCTCCTTCTTTTAACATGTCTACCAAAAACCATTACAGATTTTTCAGCATTTACTTTCTGCCCTGTCCAAAGTCTGAATTAGATTCTTTGACTACTCTAATTTCTTTATGACTAGTATGAGAGAAGATTATGATGTCATCAGCATATAAAAGGTGTGATATATTTGGAAAATTCCTTCCAATCTGGATACCTGTAGCTGACTTATTAAGATTTAACCAGTTAGTGAATAGATGAGCACAAAAAATGAATAGATAGGGTGATAAAGGACACCCTTGTCTAAATCCACTCTCCGCATGAATCCAGCTAGACATACTACCATTAATAAGCAAAGAGAACTTAGGAAATACAACACATTCCATGATCCATCTAGAGTAGATCTCTGGAAAACCAAAGTATTTTAGAACACCTTCAAGAGTATTCCAACTCATGCTATCATAGGCTTGTTCCAAATCAACTTTAATAGAAACCAAACCTTTTAAAGCTTTAGAAGTTTTGAATTTCTAAAATATCTCCCGAGCCAGTAGAATATGATCCCCCATAGCACTTCCATTTATAAAAGTAGTTTGCTAACCATCACCACTTTTTGAATCATGATCTTCATTATATTTAATAAAATTCTAGAAATCACCTTGTAAATAGACCTACATAAATTGATAGGTCTATAATGGCTTGGTAATGAGGGAACCACTACTTTTGGAATGAGAACCAAAAGAGACTCTTTCCATTCAACATTCAATACTCCCTCTTTAAAGAACTGATTAACTGCATTCCAACAATCATATTTGATTGTTTTCCAATAATGATTCATGAAGGAATAAGTAATTCCATCATTCCCAAGTGCAATGCTGTCATTTGTATGAAGTACCACATTTTCCAGCTCTTCCATGGTTAGATATCTGATTAATTTTCTTCTATCTTCCTCATCAATTGTACTACTAGGACAAGGCCATCCATCCAAAATACCATCTCTTCTATTCCATTTTTTGCTGAAAAATTTTAGAAAGACTACTTAAATGAGCTTCTGATCCTCAATGACTGATCCTTCTTCATCAGTAATTTTATAAATACAGTTAGAGTTCTTCCTAGATGAAGCAAATGAATGAAAAAAACTGGAATTAGTGTCAATTCCTTTCATCCACCTTATCTTTGCTCTTTGCTTCCACCAAGTGTTCATCCTTGCCAAAAAAGAATTCAAACTCCCAACATGAGATTGAAGAATGAAGACTTTCTCCTCTATCAGCCATCCAGACTCCACCTCCTTTGTTTGTAACTCCAGAATTTTGGACTTCAGGGATATTTTTTTGCTGTTGAAACTGTTTGAATTTTGCTCTACCCCAATTGACCTGAGCTTTCATTATTCTACAGAATTTCACATTCAACACCTGAGCATTATCTCTAGTAGTCTTCTTGGACCAAGCAGCTTTAACTACTCCAATTGATGCTGGATATGAAGTCCAAACCTCCTCAAATATTATGATTTTATTAGCTGCAAAATTAACATTCAAAAAGCTCAATATGATAGGATAATAGACTGATGCAATGCTTGTCAAATGTCTCACCAACATCCAATTGCACTTTAAAGCCGCTGGATTCACATAGCATATGTCCAACCTCTCCAAGATTCTAGAATTGCCTTTTTTGTTATTGCACTAAGTGAATCTTGGTCCAAAAATGTTGACTTTAGGAAGGTCACATCTTGATAAAAAAGAGCTCATTTCTCTAGCTCCCTGAGAGAACCGAAAAGGTCTTCCACCTCTTTTTTCTTCATTTGCCAAAATGCAACTAAAATCACCCCCAACAATTACAGGATTGCTATTAGACCAAAGCTCTTTCAGATTATCCCATAAAATTCTTCTATGAACCACTTCTCTACCACCATAGATAGTGGAAATTCTCCACCTCCCCATCTTCATGACTTCTTGATCACCAATGATAGTTTGATTAGAAGCAAATAAGCATTTAAAAGAAGCTTGCCTGAACTTCCATAAAATCAAAATCCCACCAGATAAACCAACAGCAGGGAACTGAAAAATTCCCATTCATTCCCAATTAGGCTGTAAATATCCGGGTTGTTGAAATTAGAGACTTTGGTTTCCAAAATCCCCACAAAAAACACATTATTTCCACTGTCATCAACTGAACATGCTTCAACCACTTTACCTTTGACTGGAATAACACAAGGATCCCTCACAGTGCATTCATTAGCATCTGGACATTTTGATGATGACTTCACAGCAACCTTCTCATGGCAAATAGTTTGGTCATGCCCAATTTTACCACAACCAAAACAAATATTAGGTACCTTCTCATATTCAACTTTTTGATAAAATTTACCAGAATTTCCTTCTACCCAAACTCTAAGTGGAAGAGATTCTTCAAGTTTTATGTGAACACAAATCCTTGCAAACTGACGTCTCCCCCATTGAAACATATTTTTGTCAAGCAAATAATGTTTACCAACCTTTGAGGCAATCCTACAAACATTTATAGGATCCCAACAGTGAAGAGGTAAGTTCGACATTCTTATCCAAACTGGTGCAGTCGGGCCTTTCAACGAATTGGGAGAGAAAGATTGGCTCCATCTATCCACTCCAATAATGTTGCCCTTCATGTACCAGGGTCCATTAGCAAGAACTGATTCCATAACTTCCTCATTTTCAAATAAACATAAGCACCATCCATTACCAAGCCAAGTCAGCTTAAATTACCCATTCGAGACCATTGTCTCCTCAGTTCATTATTTTCCATAAATGAAGAGACATTCTCTCCAAATGCTTTAACCACGAAAGCCTTTTGCAAAGTTTTTGTATTTTCCACAACTTTTTCTTCATACAGCTGAATTGATAATCCATCTTCAGAAATACAGCTTCCAAAATTCCAATCAGAATTAGAAATCCTTTTATGGGATTTCTTCTACCAAGCATTCATCAGAATGTTCCCAGATTGCTCTTTAGACGAACCAGCTTCTTCATTATTCAAATTACTAGTTCCTCTTACAGCCGAATCACACATTCGGACCTTTTTCAAATCATTCTTCTCAGCGTTGATTGGATTCTCAACAAATTTGTTATTTGAGTTATTTGTAACTGTTTCCTCCTGAATTCCAGCATCTTTCATAACATCTTCCTTTGATTCTGTCAACACAGTCGAGGCAAACTTATTAAATTTGAGCAACTTTGGATCTTTTGAGATAGCAATTCCTTTACCTTTTCCTGCAACTGGTAAAGGTTTTATTTCCATCCTTCCTCCTTCAATGTTCGTCGAAGGTTTAGCATACGATGAAATCCTAACTCCATTATTTGTAGCCCTTGGGTTGATTCCAGAATTTGTATTACCAAATACCGTAGGAGAATTGTTATTGAAAATTCATTTTTTAATTTTTGCAGTAGATCATCGAACTCCATTTGGATAATCACCAACTAATAGCCGGCGATCATTCGCCGCCATCGGCCTCCGCCTCTTCACCGCCTAACAATTTTTTGAAAATCATCTTCTCTCACTAGAAATCATCCCTTTAACTGATTTAGGGATGTCAAATATTGACTACAAATTTTCAAAAATGAAAACAAGATATAAAATATCATTTTAGCAGTGACCCAAAAAAAAAGAAAAAAAAAAGAAAACCAAAACATCAAAAATAAAAATACCAAAAGAAAAAGATAATAAATATTAACCATTAAAACTAAAGAAAAAAGAAAAGTCAAAAATAAAAGAAAGAAAGCAACAAACAACATATCTGAAAACATAAAATTGAGAATTCAATAAACATCAAACCCATGCATATATGTCAATCACACCCAATATGTTCCTTAAGTTGCTGAATGTATTGAAGGCCAGTGGTTTAGTAAAGATGTCAACCAATTGATTCTCAATTGCCACATGGTGTAACTCAATGTTTCTTTTAGTCATATGGTCTCTAATAAAATAATTCCTTATGTTAATGTGTTTGGTCCTTGAATGTTGGATAAGATTCTTAGAGATATAGATGACACTAGCATTATCACAAAGGATTGAAATTGTTCTTACATATAATCATAAATCTAGAATTTGTTGCTTCAACCAAAAGAGTTGGGCCACACAACTTCTTAAGGCAATGTATTCAACTTCAGTTGTGGAAAGTACAATATAATTTTATTTTCTACTAGACCAGGAGACTAAAAACTATCCTATGAATTGGTAAGTCCCAGAAGTGCTATTTCTATCCACCTAACATCCTACAAAATTAGAATCAGAATATCTAAAATATCAAAAGAAGTGCTATGCCTGGGATACCAAATTCCTAAGTTTTGGGTCCCTAAGAGATATCTAAGGGTTCTCTTGACTGCAGTCAGGTGGGATTCATTAGGATCAGCTTGAAATCTAGCACAGAGGCAAATACTAAATATTATATCGGGTCAACTAAAAGTCAAGTAAAGCAATGATCCAATCATTCCTCCGTACTTTTTTTAATCAATAGATTTTCCATTTGAGTCCTTATCCAACTGAACACTAGAGGTCATGGGAGTATTTATTGGCTTGGCTTTATCTATTTCATATTTTTTCAAGATATCCTTAATGTATTTTGATTGATTTAGAAAGGTTAAATCATCCAATTATCATATGCTAAACCCCAAATTATAGGATAACTCTCCCATCACACTCATCTCAAAATCCTTACTCATTATTTTAGAAAAATCATCACATAGCTTTTTATGAGAAGATCCAAAAAGTATATCATCAATATAGATCTGAATAATGAGTAACTCATCTTCTACTTTCCTTAGATAAAGGGTGGTGTCTACGCTCCTCTTAATAAACTCTCTTTCTAGTAGGAATGTGCTAATCCTCTCATACTAAGCTCTGGTGCCTGTTTTAATCCATATATGACCCTTTTTAATTTATAAACATGATTTGGAAATTTGGAAATCTCAAAACCTGAGAGTTTCTCTACGAACACATCCTCTTTTATCACCCCATTTAAAAAGGTACTCTTGAAGTCCATTTGAAAAAGCTTAAATCCCTTAAACTAGGAAAAGGTTAGTAGCACTTTAATGGCTTCCAATCTATCTATAGGGGTAAATTTCTCCTCAAAATCAATCCCTTCTATTTATTTGCACTCCTTAGCCACCAATCTCGCCTTATTCCTAACCACCACACCATAATTATTCATCTTATTTTTAAAGACCCATTTGGTTCCAACTACACTTTATCCCTTTGGTCTTCCTACAAGCTCCGAAACTTCATTCATAACAAATTGATTTAATTCCTCTTGCATGGCTAAGATCCAAAACTCATCAAACAGGGCTTGATTTATGTTGTTGGGTTCAGTTATTGAGATAAAGGTAGAGTGGTTAACTTCCTTCCTAAGTCCATGTCTAGTTCTAACACATTCAAAAGGGTCTCCTAAGATCAGTTATTTAGGATGACTCAAAAAATATCTCCAATCTCTAAGCAATGTGTTTTGAGTTTCTACCTTTTTTTTAGAATTTGTATTTTTTACTCCTTGGATAATCTCACCCACTCCTTCAGTATTTTGGGGCTCTACCCACTTCTCCAATTTTTTAATTCCTTGGGTAATCTCTCAAACTTCATCTTCATCCTTAACTCTAGACTTCTTAGGATTAAATTTATTAAACACTATATGAGTTGTCTCCTCTACTACTAATGTCCTCTTAATAAACACCCTAAAGGATTTCCCAACACTTGAATATCCTAAGAACACTCCTTCATTAGATTTTGGGTCAAAATTTCCTAAGCATGACTTCCCATCATTAAGATTGAAAACCTTATAGTCAAAGATATGAAGGTGGGAAAGGTTGGGTGTCCTACCCTTAATGATCTCATAGGGTGCTTATCTAGTTTGACTCTAATATTCACCCTATTCAATACATAATAACCTGTATTTATCACTTCAACCCAAAAGTGTTTTGGAAGTGAATACTCAGCAAGCATGGCTCTAGCAGTCTCAACAAATGTCCTATTCTTCCTTTTAGGTACCACATTCTACTGAGGGGTCCTAGGAACCGAGAAGTTGTGACTAATCACTTTATCCTCACAAAGTCTCCAAATCTCTCATTTTTAAACTCTCCGTCATGGTCACTATAAATGGTTAAGATCTCACAACCTAGCATTTTCTAACTCTAAGTAAAAAAGGATCTAAACTTATCAAAAGACTCGCTCTTATGACATAAAAATTTAATCCAAGTGAACCTCGAGTAATCATTGATAATCACAAATTCATAAACTTTTTCCCCTAAGCTGGCAGTGCTAATGGGTCCAAACAAATTCATGTGAATGACTTCTAAAGGTCTAGAGGTGTTAATATCCTTAATGAAATGAAAAGAGGACTGGACATGCTTCTTTACTTGACAGGCATCACACAAGTGGTATTTTGTGAACTTTATCTTGGGGACACGTCTAACTAGGCTTTTTGTGTCACTCTCTTAAGGTTTTTCATATTGGCATGATATAACCTCCTATGCCACAATCAGGACTTATCAGTGATAATTTTTAAGCAAAATAAAGTAGCACATTCAATGTTATTTAAATGAAGTATGTTAATGTTGTTAATACTCTTTCCTTATAAAATAGTTTTACTATTCAAGCTAATAATGCATATATTTGCCAAAAAATTTATGATAAAGCCCTTGTCACAAAGCTGCCTGATGCTGAGCAATTTGTGTTTTAGTCCATCTATAAGCAAAACATTTTCAATCAAAAGGTTCTTGGAGTTTTTGATTATTCCTACTCCCACCACTCCTGGTGGTGTTGTCTCCAAGAGTGACCTTGTCTCCAGCCCTAGCCTCCAGTAAAATGAACTGATTGATGTCTTTAGTCATGTCTCGTGAGCATTCACTGTCTAGGTACCACAAGCTCTCACGAGATTTTTTGTGAGAGCACACTTATAAAATTACCAAACATCAGATTTAGGAAACAAATAAGTTGGGGTCCCTTCTGATGGAAAGAAGAATGCAATGCATATGTGTTATGCTATGAATCATGAAATTTGAGTCTCCGTACCCAATATGTACTATGGTAAACAGTGCAAGTGTGTGAAATGTGTTCTAGCATGCCACATGAAAAACATATATTACCATGAAAAGGGTTTACTAATTTACTCGAGGGGTGATACTTATTCTTAAAGTTCTGTGATGCATGCAATGATGGTTTATCATTTTCAAATGCTTTGAGTTTTTCTTTCAACGCTTTATTTTCATATTCATAAGCCGTCGCTTCCACTTTTAACCGATGTTCATTATTATCTATCTCCCATATAAGTTCCTCTAACTTTTTAAAATCTTTTTCTAACTCAATATGTGATGACATAAGGAATCATATGCATTAGATAATTCAATATACTTTTTATTTAATGTATCAAACTTATCAAGTAATGACATGTGATTGCTATCATGTGCAGAGTGATATTTAAACAACACTTCATACTCCTTTTGAATATTTAAAAGTTCTAATTTCAAGCTACCATGTAATTTCTTAAGTTTCTCACATGATGCATGAATTTATTCAAAAACTTTAATTAATTGATTATAGGTTAATTCACATACCTCTTCTAGGTTAGACTAACCAAGATGATCATCTGCTATCAATTATAAGATTGTAGTTTCCTCCTCAGCTTCAATCTCAGAGGCGTTAGATTTAGAATCCACCCAGAATGTCTTTTGAAATCACTTCTTGTCCTTCCTAAACTTGGGTTTCTCGTCACCCTTTTCCTTGCTTGAGTGAGTCTTAAGTGTAGGATAATCAACTTTAACATATCCCAGCTTTCTGTATTCAAAATAAATCACATAAGTAGAACTTTTAAAATTCTTGCTACTCTTATCTTTATTCCACTTATGATGGTGCTTTTGCTTTTTTCTTATAAAGCTTTTGAATTACCTAGTGACTAAAGCAACATCATCACTTTCAGATCCAGAAGAATCAATATCTATATCATCAGCTTCAGCACTACAGTCTTCTCCTTCTTTTTCTCATATGCATCAAGTTATCTTTGGTTCAATCCTTCCTCGTAAGTAATAAGTGATTGAAGTAAGTTATCAATAGAATAAATATTTAAATCCTTATATTCAATTATTGCAGTAATCTTAGCATCAAAAGAAAAAGGCAAGCATCTCAAAATTTTATTAACCTTTTTATAGTTAGTGATCTCTCTTTCTAAGGCATGTAGTGAGGTGACAATTTGAGTAAATCTAGTATATATTTTAAAAATTGATTAACTAGATTTTATGCAAAAATGTTCGTAGTCATGCAGTAAGATATTCAACCTATATTGCTTAACTTAATTTGTTCCATTATAAGTAATACAGAATCTATCCCATATTTCTTTACCTATAGTACACGTTGTGACACATATGTAATCTTTTAATTTCAAAGTACAGAAAAAATAGTTTAAACATTTTGTATTCAGTTGTGCAAAATCCCTATCATCAAAGGTGAAAGTTCATTAGGGATGTTAAGCCCATATGAACTAGCCTAAGGCTAATGGGGGGTGGGGTGGGGGTGAATTGGCATTTTAAAAAATCTTTCAATAAAAAACACGAACTCAAATCTAACCATAAAGAAATTTAAAGTACGAAAATTAAATGTGGAAAAAGTAGTAATAAAGAACACAAAAATTTATAGTGGTTCGGTCAACTCAACCTACGTTCACTCCTTGGAGGCGCCCTTTGAGTATTGCACTAAACTCAGTGACTCTCCTTTTACTCCCACAGTAAGGTGGAGAAGCCTTTACAAAACCTTCTTTTCATCAACACTAGTGAGGCAGAGAACCCGTCTCTTTTTGCTTCCTCCTAAAGTAGGCAAAGAACCTTGATCAATTACTGAAGTGGACCTCTCTCAAACCTCCAAGAATAAGGGATAATGATCAGAGAAGATAACTTAGATTCTTGCTTGGAGCAACCTTTGTGAAACCCCTCAAAAACTCCCCCTCACAAGATCTCTCTCTCTCTCTCTCTCTCTCTCTCTCTCTCTCTCTCTCTCTCTCTCTTTCTCTCCCTCTCCTCTAGGCTCTCTCAGGTTAAGACAATAGCGAAAGATGATCTCTTGGGTAGAATAAGAGGTCTTAAATAGAAGAGCTTCGGAATAAGTCTTAAATGCAACAAACTGACATTATCATCCAGGATAATATAAATATCATCCTATACAATCAAGACAAATTAAGCTTAATCAGCCAGGATGATTTGGGACGATCAAAAGGTTTTTGTTCATATCATCCAAGATGATAGGATATCTTCCAGGACAATAGGATATCATCCTGTACAATTAGTATAAATAATTGAATATCACCTAGAACATCACCCTAAAAAGATGTCTGGATGATGAAAAAATAACCTGATCGTCCAAGACGATCTCGCAATCATCCCAAATGATTAGTTTAATTTAGTGCATATCATCCAAAGTATCATCCTGAAGAGAAGCTAGCCGATGTTTGATCATCCAGGAACAACTAAGGTTTTTGAACTAATCATCCAGACCAATCCTACAATCCTACAGGATGATATGATTGAGCAATCAAACCATAATTACTTTCCTTAATTACCAAATTAATTTAGGCATAATTATAATGCATCATCCAGGATAATGTTCTGGATGATGTCTAAAAATAAAAGCTACCTAAATAGATTTGGCGGCTAATTCTTTCTGATTTGAGCCTATCATCTTGGCCGATATGAATATCAACCAGGACTATACGCTTAATGACATCTGCCTTAACCAAGATACCCTAATTAGGATTTTTATTCTTAATTGATTGTCCAAGACAATTTATAGAAAATCCTGGATGATGTGACAAAAATAGTAAACTCTAAAAATTGTTAGAAATTTTCTCCCAAGTGTGTGTGTGCAAGGTTACTTAGCATAAGGAAGCACTTTATTTTTAATTGACTCAAGAAAAGGAAAAGATTACAAACTGACTCAGACCTAGTCTACCTAATCTTGAGCTAGTTCAAATTGCAGTTTTGATCTTATGGACCTGAAAAGTTAGTAGGTAAGGCAGACGTAGAGAAACAGAAGTGTTTGCTAATATCAAAATTCTATTCCATGAAATCAGATTCATAATAAAAAGTCAATTCAGTAAAAGGAAGTTTAGTTTTTATACCATTGATTTCACGAGTTGGTGGTGAATATCCATATTTAATAAGCATCCATATGCGATAGTCAATTGATTATAAAAATATAGACATATGAGTTTTCAAAAAATCAAAAGGTATGTTATCAAACAAAGGTGGTGGGTAATAGAATACCCTTTCACAGTATTACGATTACCAAAGTTAACCATGGATTGAAATTCAAAAGTTTTTAAAAACTAGATTTTATGAATCCCGCTCTTATATAATTTGAAAGTTCGATAGCGATGTTAAGCCCTTATGAACTAGCCCGATGCTAACAAAGAGGGGGGGGGGGGGGGGGGGGGGGGGGGTGGGGTGGGGGTGGGGGTGGGGGGTGAATTGATATTTAAAAAATTTCTCAAACAAAATCACAATCACAATCAAATAATCACCACAAAAATAAAGTGTAGAAATTAAATGGAAAAATGCAATAAGAAAGAATACACTAAATTTTATAGTGGTTCAATCAACTTAACTTACGTCCACTCCCCGGAGCCTCTCATTCGAGTATTGCACTAAAACTCAGTGTCTCTCCTTTTGCTCCCACAGTAAGGCGGAGAAGCTCGTACAAAATTTCCTTTCCATCATCCCTAGTGAGGCAGAGAACCTAACTCCTTTTGTTTCCTCCTAAAGCGGGCAAAGAACCTAACTTCTTTTTTTTCTTCCTGAAGTAGGGTAAGAACCTTGATTAATCGCTGAAGCAGACCTCTCTAGAACCTCCAAGAAACCAAGGATGATGACTGGAGAAGATGACTCAGATCCTTGCTTGGGGTAACCTTTGTGAAACCCTCACAAACTCTCCCTCAAAAGATCCTCTCTCTCTCCCCCAAGTTCTCCCTCTCATTTTGTCTCTCTCAGGTCAGGGTAACAACAAAATATGCTCTCTTGAGTAAATAAGAGGTTTTATAAAGAAGGGCTTCAAATTTTCCCTAAATTATAATTAAATAATAAATATAGTCCAGGACGATCGATGGATCTTCTTGTACGATCGGTACAAATTCAGCTCAATCAGCCAGGATGATTTGGAAGAGTTTGGATGATTAGAAGGTTTATTTATTTTGATCATCCAGGATGATAGGATATCATCCTGTACGATTAGTTCAAGATGCCAAATATTATCCAGATAATCACTTTGTTCGTCCAGACTTTACTTGGCATGGATGATCAAAAATAATTGATCGTCCAAGACGATTTCACGATTGTCTTAGATGATTAGTTCAAGACGTTGAATATCATCTAGACCATCACTCTATTCGACAAGACTTTATATGCTTGTACGATGAAAAAATAACTGATCATCCATGGATGATTTATGGATCATCCTATATGATTAGTTTAAAATGTCAATTATAGTCCAAAACATTGTCCTTGTCATCTAGGAAGAAATTAAGGTTTGAATAACTAATCATCTCGGACGATCCTGTGATCGTCTAGGATGATATGATCGAACAATCAAACCTTAATTGCTTTCCTTAATTACCAAACTAATTTAGGCATAATTGTAATGCATCGTCCAGGATGATGTCCTGGATAATCTCTAAAAATAAAACATGCATAAAAGAGTTAAGAGCTGATACTTTTTTATTTGAGCATATCGTGCAAGATAATGCTAATATCGTCTAAGGCGATTTACTTAATTTTAACTGCCTTAACCAGGATGCCCTAATTAGTGTTTTTATTTTTCAACTAATAATCTTGGATGATTTTGGATCATCCCGAACGATATGATCAAAAATAGAAAACTCTAAACAGACATAATTTTTTCACCTGAGTATGTGTCTGTAAGGTTACTTAGCATCAAGACCTACTTTATTATATTTAACTGAAGAAAAGGAAAATATATGTGACGACACTTACAAACTGATTCAATTCTAATCTACCGAATCTTGAGCTAGCTTGATTTGCATTTTGATCTTGTGAACCTGAAATGTTAGTAGGCAAGGCAGTCGTTAAAAAATAAAAGTGTTAAAATATTTATTATAATCAAAATTATAATTCCTGAATTCAAATTCGCAATAAAGGAGTAGTTAAAATAATTTTTAGTTTGAAAATAATTAATATTAAATATTTAAATAATAATTATATAAAGAAAATAATTAAATAATAAATAAATAAATCATAAAAATATGTTTTTGAATCTAAAAATAATTTTAAATGAAAGTACAAAATTTTGTAAAAACATTAAGGAATTATACATATTTTTTGGGTTTAAAATGAAATTATAATGAATTTTTGAAATTTAAAACAAATAAAAGTTATTTTAAAATAATTTAAACTATTTAATATTTTAAAATAATTATTAAATTACATTAAATTAAATATTAAAGTTTCTTAAATTTAAAATAATAAAATAAATTTTTTATAAATTTTTAGAAAAAGTAATTATATTTTTAATTTAATTAATTATTATGTATTTAGGTTTTTTTAAATAATTAAATAAAATACTCAAAATAATAATTATTTGTTAATATAAAAATTAAATAACCAAATAAACTCTGTGATTTTAAAATAATGTTAATGAATTTTTGTAAATAATTTCATTTTAATTATCAATTAATAATTTAAATATTAAATTAATCTAAATTATTTAAAATAGAAAAAAAATTATTATATTATACTTAAATTGAAAGTAAGTATTTATAGATAGTTTCTAATTTTAATTATAATTAAATATTATTATTAAATTTTTTTATTTTTTAAAAATTATTTGCAATACATATTACTTAAATAATAAATATATAATAATATATAATAATTATTTAAAATAATTAAATGATAAAATAAATTTTAAATTAGAAATATATTAAATATTAATATCGCATAATCAATATGCTTTATAATAGGATTGTAAATTTTTATAAAATATTTTTAATAATTTATAATTAATCATTAATTTAAAAAAAGTAGTAAATATTTAGTAATTAAAAATAATTTTAAATTATATAATATTTTAAATTTAAATTAATTTTAAATTATAGGAAATATTTTTTTAGAAAATGTTGATATATAATAATAAATTTTAGGAATAAAAATAATTTTAAATTAATTTTAGAGTTTTCTCATTTTTAAAATGGTTTTGAAATAAAACAAAAACTTATTTTAATTAAAATCTGCGGCGATGGCCACGCGTCGCTCTCCGGTTGGGTCCCAAAAGTGCAAACACGGTTTACAATCATTGCTAATGATTTCACTGCCTACTAAGTCTTTGGGAGGTGAGATTTAAGCTAAGAAAGATATGGAAGTGTTTTTAAATCAAATGAAAGGGGTTTGGGTCAATTTGGGTCAACTTGTGTTGACTTGGTCAACTAGGTTGACCTAGCGCCTTGGTTTGGGCTCAGCAGACTTGGTTTGACCCATTGAATTGAATGGGAGGGGTATTGGGGTCTGGCTTGGTCAATTTGATCAGGTCAAACTCCTTGATCCTAGAGTGAAGGATAAATAAGGGCAACAATAGCAAACATTGTTGGTTGAATTTGTAAGTTATTTATATTTTCTCCTAATCTTTCTCTCATTAAGTGAATTACTTTAAAATAGGGGAAATTATATCATTTATTTGTTTATTTTAGTTTTTTTATTTGTTAATGTAAAAAAGTAAAGCAAACTATATAACATAAATATATAAAAAGTAAATTGAACTAAATAACATATGAACAGATACAAATAAACACCTACTCCCCCTTTTGACATCACCAAAAAGAAAGAGAACATAACATAAGAAAAAGTACAAACAAAAGAAAGAAGAGGGGAAAATATATAAATTATAAAAGAACAAACATCATAGAAGTAGGAGGGACCCTAATCAGGTGGGGGTGGTTAAAAGTGTTGTAAAAGGGTTATAAATTGGTCACTAAACCAAGTTTGATCTTCTTCATAGTGCTTCTAGATCTATTGGTGTTGCTACTAGAGCAAGTCGTGCAATATAAATTTTATTTTGATCTTCATTAATAGCATCCATACACATTTCAATCGTATGGCCTATCTTACCACATTTGAAGCATAAAGATGAGATTTTCTCATACTCCACTTTTTGGCAGATTCTTTTTGAATTGAGCCTAACGTCCTGGCCGATACAAAATTGTCCAGGACGATGTGTTTTGCATAATGACGGCTGCTTTAATGAGGATGCACTAATTAGGATTTCTGCTTTTAAACAGATCATACCGGCTGATATAAATATCATCTAGGACGATGTTACCAAAAACAATAAACTCTAGGGAACATTCAGAAGCTCTTATACATTACAAAGCATCAGGAGCCACAATAAATACGATAGACTCAAGAAAGGAAAAAGGGTACAAACAAACTCAGACCTAGTCTACCCAATCTTGAGTTGGTTCCAAATTGCAGTCCGATTGTGTGAACCTGAAATATAAGTACATAAGATAGTCGTAGAGAAATAATAATGTTTGCTATCATCAAAATCATAAACCATTGATCCGCAACAATCTCCCCCTTTTTGATGATGGCAAACAATTCAATTTGAATTTTCAAAAAAGGCAATTTCTCCTAGTCTCCCCCTCACTAGAATAAACCCTTTTAAAAAAATAAGGGAGATAAAAAATATTTTTATTGTGTTTAATTTTTTGAAAAGAAAAAAAAGGATACAAATTCAATATTATGTTCTCCCCCTTTGACATTATCAAAAAGAGAGGAGGCGCAAAAAACAAAAAGAACAAAAGATAAAAAAACATTCCCTCATCTAGTGAAAAACAAATATTTTTATAATGAGAAAGTTACCTCTTGGTTTTAATGAAAAACTTAGTTGAATTGTATTGAAAACGCATAGCCCAGAAAAGGTTAGAAATTCAGAATTTGATAATCCAATCTCAAGTTCTTTAGAAAGGCTAAAAAAACTTTTTAATTCAATATCTAAATTGAGGCATAAATGGGAAAAAGAAACATTAATTTTTCAAAATTCCTTTCATAAAACATATCTAATAGAAGATCAATGCACAAATTGCTGAATAAGAAACCAAGATTTTCATGCACAAGTTTCGATCATATCAAGGATTTTCTTAGGCTTTTAGTAGTATAAAAAAAAATAAGCATATTTTTTTTATGGGCTCATTTTATGCGCTTTATCACTTGAATGGCTCTTTGAGCATTTTTTGATTTTTAATACACTTTGTGTATTATTTTTTTTTAATTTGGCGTCATTGCGCATCTTTTGGTTTGACATCATTGGCCACTTTTTTTATTATTTTCAAAAAATATGCTTTCTTTCTTATATTTTCAAAATGAAAGTAAACCCAAATTATTGACAACAAGAACAACTTGATTAAGAAAATTTTAAGGTGGAATCAACAATCTTACAAAAGATTTTTATGCAATAGAAAAAATATAGGGAGATGAAAAAAATTAGTTTCAAAATTCAATTTAAAATATAATGAAGATTTTAAATCAAAAGTAGAATAACCTATTTTAGAAAATAGAGATTGAGAGTAAAAAACAAGAGTTTTCTTCCTTTGACTGTTTTAGAGAAGTCAAACACAACTTACCAAAGATTTCAAAAAAATCAGGAAGTAGATTTTTTATTTTTAGAAAAGTGAAAGTGTGTGTTGATCAGAGAAAAACTTTCACGAAAACACAAATTTCAAAGAATAAACAAAACACAAATACAAAATAAAAATGAAAAACATAAAAATAAAAACACAACACAAAAAACATGAAAGGCTTTTAACCATTATCTCTTTCCTGGTCCGATGCTTCAGAAACCAGATCTGCCAATGAGATTTTTGGCCTTTCATTATTTCCCTAGTTTAAATTTTGCTTCGCCTTGCTCTTTTCTTTCGTAGGAAGAATTCTTAAATTAGGGCACTGATTTTTCATATGTCCAGGCTTTCTGCATCGAAAGCAAATAACGTTAGAAGAAATATGGACATCCTTACCACTTTTACCTTTTTTCCACTTTTTCTTATACTTTGGTGAGCTTTGTGATTTGCTTGACAAGTCATTGCATTCGTCACCAACTAAGCAATCTTTTTCTGTATCTTCAGTTTTTAGAACAATCGTTTCACCTGCATCCAAAAGTCTTTGGCCCAAATCGTGCTCGTAGGCAATGAGTGAGCCAATCAAATTATCAATAGAATAATCATTCAAATCTTTTGATTCACAAATAGCAACAACTTTAGAATCAAATTTTTCAAGTAAACAACGAAGAATTTTATTGACTTTTTCAAATTTTAAAAACTCTTTTCCTAAGGCATGCAATGATGTTACAATTTGAATGAACCTAGTGTATATGTCTAAGATTGTCTCATAAGGTTTCATGGAAAACAGTTAAAAATCACGCATTAACAAATTTAACTTGGATTGCTTGATTTCACTAGTGCCTTCGTATATGGTGTGTAGTTTATCCCAAACTTCCTTACTACTAGTGCACGTGGATACTAACATAAAATCTTCAGAATTAAAGCATAGAAAAAGCAGTTTAAAGATTTTGCATTCAATTGAGCATTTACTTATTATTCCCTATTCTCTTGATTAAAAGAAATATTAGTTTTAACTCCATTAACAATACGTGACGATGATGAATAACCAATTAAAATCATATGCCACATGCGAAAATCAATCGATTGCAAGAAAATAGACATGCGAGTTTTCCAAAAATCAAATGACATATTTTCAAATAAAGGAGGTCTGGTGATTGAATAACCTTCCGCAACATTACGATTAGCCATGGATCAAAATTCAAAAGCTTTTAAAAATAGTTTTTATGAATTCCGCTCTGATACCACTTGAAAGTTCGTTAGGGATATTAAGCCCTATAGAACTGGCCCAAGGCTAACCAAGAGGGGGGATGAATTGGTATTTTAAAACAAACACAATCTTAAATCCAAAAACAAGATTCACCACAATCAAAACCAACAATGCAAAAATTAAATGCGGAACAAAATAATAAGAAAGAACACACCAGATTAATGGTTGTTCGGTCAAACCTTGACCTACGTCTACTCCTTGGAGGCACCCTCCAGGTATTGCACTAAAACAAGTGTCTCTCCTTTAGCCCCCACAGCTAGGTGGAGAAGCCCTTACAAAATCACTCCCACCTTCCCCGGTGCGGCGGAGTTGTCGGGTCCTTTGACACCAAAGAGATCTTCTTCTTTGGTGAACTTCCCTCGAGACAAGCCTTGAATCTGACGGTATTAAGATGCAAGCCTGCCGGAGCAACCATGTTGAATCCCCATCCACACTCCCCCTTGAGTCGCCCCTTACAGGATCTTCTCCCTCTCTCAGACTTCACTCGTTCCTCACTCCCTTTCAAGCTTTCTCTTCAAGTTTCCCCCACAAGAACGAAGCTACAATGACTGCCAAAGAAACTTACAAAGTGTCTTGTCATCTCTTAAATAGAAGGGCTCAAAACAAGCTCATTAATACAAGTTGCCTACATTATTGTTCAGGACGATAGACATATCGTCCTGGCCGATTTGTTCAAATATGAGAAAAATCATCCTGAATATCACCCTGAAATGAAGCTGGCTGATGTCTAATCGGTCCGGACGATCTTGTGATCAGCCCAGACAAAATCACCATTAATTGCTTTCGGAAATTACTAGAGAAATTTTGGAAAAATTGTCCTGGATCGTCCTGGCTGATATTTTATAGTCCAGGCCGACCCACCAAGCCGATATCCAAAAATAAGAATTTTCTAAGTAGAACTGGCGGCAGATTCTTTTTGAATTGAGCCTATCATCCTGGCCGATACAAAATCATCCAGGACGATGTGTTTTGCATAATAACGGCTGCTTTAATGAGGATGCCCTAATTAGGGTTTCTACTTTTGAACAGATTGTCTCGACCGATATAAACATCGTCCAGGATGATGTTACCAAAAATAATAAACTCTAGGGAACAGTCAGAAGCTCTTATACGTTACAAAGCATTAGGAGCCACAATAAATACAATAGACTCAAGAAAGGAAAAAGGGTACAAACTGACTTAGACCTAGTCTACCCAATCTTGAGCTGGTTCCAATTGTAGTCCGATCGATTGAACCTAAAATGTCAGTACATAAGGCAGTCGTAGAGAAATAAGAATGTTTTCTATCATCAAAATCATAAACTATTGATCCACAACATAGACATAAGGCATCATTTCATAAGGGATCATGTATCCAAAGGAGAAATTGAACTCACTCAAGTTTCTTCTGAAAATCAACTTGCAAACATTTTTACAAAACTTTTAGCCTTTGATACTTTCAGTGCATTAAGAACAAGGCTTGGTGTGATTGATTTAAATGCTTAAATAAAAATATTTTTGCAACATTGATGTTTGTTTACTAGCTAAATGTGTTTGTGTTTTTCATGTGTTCATGAACTTGTTTGTGTGATTTTCTTTATTTAGAGTTTGTTTTTTCATTGTTTTATGTTTTTAGTGTATTTGTGTTTAAGTTTTTTGATTGAGAACAAAAATTTGAAAATTTTGAGTAACAATCGTCCGGGACTAAATGCTTTCGCACGGGACGATTTGTGTAGTGTGACAAACTGTCAGATTTTGAACCGTTTGAGTACAGTTTTCAGTGTTTTATTATCATTTCATTTGTACGATCATCACGATCATCTAGGATGAAATGTTTTTCAAACGACAGGAATGAATGAATAAAGTGGTTGAATGGATAATGTAGTTTTTAATACGAACTTCGTACGTACGAACCTTTGGTTCGTCTAGACGAACACATGTCGGTTTAATGTAGGGGACGATTTTAACTGTCATTAAAACGATATAAGTTCTGATCGTCCTGAAACGAACACGTGTTCATCTGTACAATCAGACTGGTCAAAAGTCTGTACAAGAGGATGCTTTGTAAGTTGTGTTGATTATGAAAAGCCGTTTCATTTTGATGCTTTGGATCGTCAAAATTTTTTTTTTTCATACAGGACGAATTGAAAATTTTGTATGGGACAAAAATTTTTTGTCTGGTACGAACATTTCATTTTCAATAAATAGAAGGGCTTTTGAACTCAACTGTCACACTCAAAACTCCACTTTCAATCTCTTTCGTACTCTAGATCCTCTTCCAAATGGCGAGTTCAAGCAAGAGAAAAAAGGTTCTAGCAAAGAAACCACATCGAAATTCCTCTGAAAATTTCCTTTCTAAAGAAAATGAGGAATCATTTCCTAGGTTTGCCTCTGCGAAGATCACACCCTCAATAATCCTAATCTAAGAACAACTTACCATTCAGGTAATGAACTTATTTGCCTCAACACAGTTTAGTTTTATCCTTACCCTCGTCTATCTCTATAATAAGGAAACCTTCTACTACTTCCTCGCCAACATGTCCTTTAATTCTGACCACTCTATAATCCGTTCCTTTATCTTCAAACAAAAAGTTAAAATCACCAAGAATGACTTAGGAGCCTTTTTGAATTTAAGGATAGTGGGAGCCAGAGCCCATCACTTGATCAACACTCATGATTATTCTTGGTCTGTACTTAATAATGTGATTAGAGGAAACAATGTGAACCAACATGTGGCTAGAGTATATGGTCTAGTTTGTAATGCACGAATCATCCAGCATGTCCTTAGAACTTCTATAATTCTTAAAGCTGGTGATAGAGTCAATATTACCCCTCTTCTTTCTATGGTGACATTTATGATCATGACTAAAGAACCTATAGATGAAGCCCAACTTATCCTTGACTATCTTTATGGGCTGTCTAAAATTGGATATGTAGAGCATAAGAGAAAGAGAAACATCTCCTTAAGACATCTTGTTGCCTACAATCTGGAGAAGAAATACAATTTGGTTCATCCTGATCAAGAATTTGAAGAACCGCTCTACTACAATGACAGATTATTTAGAGCAATCTTCAAAGAAGAACCAAGTAAAACTCATGTCATTAGTGATACAGAAGAAGAACCAGAAGCTGCACCTGCACCCGCCAATGAACCAAATTATCAGAATTTGGTTCAAAGATTTGATCGCTTAGAGACTCATTTTGATCAATGCTTTGATCAAATTAAGACTCATCTTCAGCAGTAGGCCGCACAGTATCAGCATGACATGAATTTTATGAGGGATCAGATGAATGATATCAGTACCAATGTGCTTATGATGAGTACTTACTTTAACATCTTTGCTGCAACACCTCCTCCTCCACCACCAGATTAGGGTCCTTCTAAGTGATTGTTGCACTTAGTTTTATATTTTTTTGTAGTTTCTGTTTTAGATATGTTTAAGTAAGTTTGTTGTATTTTTTTTTAGTTTAGAAGTTTTGTTTCTGTATTGATATCCTGACCTTAAATTATAATATCTTTTTAATGATATCAATATATTATCACATGTTTTTGGATTTAATTGAATTGAAATGTGTGTTAGCCTTTATGACAATCATTAGATTTTTGATCTTAATAGTGCTATACTTTGAAGTGCAAGTCTAAATTAAATTCATTAGAAAATCTTTTTTTTTTCTAAATTTAAGTTCTGCTTATAACTTGATATAATTAGAATTATCAATTTCATGTCTCTTATTTAGACTACATTAATTCTAATATTATTATTGTAACTATGATGTTTTCTTATTTTATATTTAACTTACTAATAAATATTTATGCACTTAGAAAAATTTGAAATTTTTTATTATTTATTTTAAAAAGAACAAAATTACTCTTAAACAAAAAAAAAAGAAAATGTACAAATGTACAAAAATTAAAAGAAATGCGCAATGGTTTGCAAGTACAAAAAGAGACACAAAATAAGCTCAAAAATAAAAAGATGGACAAAAATGTGCCAATTATTTGAAAAAGATGCGCAAAGTGCCATATGTGGTAATTATTTCTTTCCATTATCTTTTAATCTCTTAATTCAATTTAATCTACTGTACATTTATATTATGTATTGAAATTTAAAATATGCAAATTTTTTATTCATCCTTTTTGCAATGATTTTCTTTATCTTAGTGTCTAAATTGACTAATGCTTTTGATATATTCTTTCTATTATCAATGTTATATCTCTTCTTAAATTCTATGAATTAATATGATTTGTCTAATGTTTTAATTTTATTTGCATAACATATTTTAATTACTTTCAAGATTGAATTATCAAATGATTTTCATATATCTACTTACATTTCAAGTCTTTTTCTTTTTTACTTTTTACTGTTGTCAAAAAAGGGGGGATAAATTATTTGTTTCGTGTTGTTCGTTGGTTTTGTTTGATATGTTTTTGTTTTTTTGTTTTGTAGTTTGTGTTTGTACATTGTGTGTGTTTATTTTATCTATATATTTCTAAAAATGCCTCCTTATTTACACGTGTTCATCAATTCAGGGGGAATTTAGGAGATTTTTTTTATTTGAAAATTATATAGATAATAATTATTTTGTCATCATAAAAAAGGAGGAGATTGTTAAGAGAGTTGCTATTTGTATGTTTCACATTCTTGCAACTTGTATAGTTTTGATGATCTCAAATATTATTATTTTTTGTATAATTATCTCCTAACACTTTTTGGAAGAGTCGTTTTATCTCTTGTGTGTACTAACATTTCAGGAAAATCAAACACCAGACTACAATGACTTCAAATCAAATTCAGCATGAGATACTTTTTATATTTAAAAATTTGTATTCTTCCTTGAATTAAATTTGTGAGGGAGTGATTGTAATTGAGTGAATACACACACAGACTTAAGGAGATCTTGAGAAATTTGTACTGATCGTACGGGACGATCAAGTCAGTTATCTCCTCATAAGAGCAATGGAACGAGCAGGAGTCAAAGGAAATTTTTCTAAGTCCTGATCGTCTAGGATGAAGTGTATTCGTCCCAGGATGAAATGATCTCTAGAAAATTTTCGTTCAAAAATGAAGTGTATTTGTTCCAGGACGAGTTGCTCTCTGGATTGCTATCATCCAGGACGAAGTGTATTCATCCCGGGATGATTTGCTCTCTGTAAAACTTTCGTCCAGATGAACCTTAACTTCGTCCCAGGATGAAGTGAACCGACTCTGAAAATTAAGTGTCGTTCTGCAATTTTTAGGAACCGACCTATGGAATAACCGTTCGTACTGGACGAACCTTGTTCGTACGGGATGATGTGTGTGTATGAAGTCATTTTGTACCCATATACATCAGGTTCGTTTCCAACGCACTTAAGTAAAATTGTCCAGGATGATCCACGTTCGTACGGGACGATCCAATTCGTATTGACTTGAAAATTTATAGTTTTTGGACGGTTTTTTGTGTCTTTTCTATAAATAGTCCAAACTAAACTGCCACATAATCTTTTTGCCTACTGATCTTTGTGCCTATTGATAGAAAAATCAAGGAGAGAGTGTGAGAGAGTGTTTGAAGTAGATTTCTTGCCATTGGAGCGTGAAGGTTTCACTTGATACTCAAAGGTAAGAGTCTTTACTCTTGGTTGGTGATTACTTCACTCTTTTTTCTCTTCCTTCTAGAATTCTTATGAGAAGATCTGTTAAGGAGATCTGGTTCTCTGTCGACACTTAGAGAGTGTGAACAGCCGAAGGGTTCTCTACCCAGACTTAGAGAGTGTGAACAGCCGAAGGGTTCTCTGCCCACACTTGGAAAGTGTGAACAGCCAAAGGGTTCTCTGCCCACACTTGGAGAGTGTAAAAAGATGAATGGTTCTCTGCCCACACTTAAAAAGTGTGAAAGGATGAAGGGTTCTCTGCCCACACTAGGAGAGTGTGAAAGGACTAAGGTTCTCTGCCAGCACTGGGGATAGTGTAAAAGGATGACGGTTCTCTGTCGCACCGGGTAGTTGTGGAAAGAGTGTTTGTAAAGGCTTCTCCGCCTTGCTGTGGGTGCAAAAGGAGAGTCACTATTGGTAATAGTGCAATACTCGGAGGGTGACTCCGGGGAGTGGATGTAGGTCTGGTTTTGACCGAAGCACTATAAACATCATGTCTTTATTTTTCCATTAAATTTTATTTTTGTGTGTTTTAATTTTAAAACTGTGGTTAAAAAATATTTTCTACAAAACTCATTAAAGTTTATTTTTCGGTTTAAAAACTAAAAAGAGGGATTTTTTTTTTGAATTACCAATTCACCTCCCTCTTGGTTAGCAGTGGGACATAAGCTTAGGTCTAACAACCTAATTCATAGAAATAAAGTTTCAATAGATTATATGATTAATTATATTATATTAGAATGTGAATTGAATGAGTGTAAATTGATAATAGTAAGATGATTGATTATGAGTTAAAGAGCTATAAATCTAGTGGTTATAGGTCATGGTGATGTGGGTCAAATGACCTCAGCTAAAAGTGAGGGCAACACCAATTATTGCACTATCACGTATATATTTTTCTTTTTAAATGATTGAATTAATAGCAAGCTTGAAAAAAGAACAAATTTCTATATAATATAAATCTTACTAAATTTAATAACATCTATTTTACCTAATAAAATTCATAAATATTGCAGTTAAAATATTAAGGATAATCAGTGTGATAATGTTCAAGAAGTTATGTGATAAAAGTTCAATAAATCTAAAAAAATATAGTAAAATTAGTTTTGAGTAGAAGTCAGCAGTCAAAATAAAAATCTTTGAAAATAGAGATAGGATTATAATCACTTATTTTGATCTGAATAATTATTATAAAAGAAGCAAAGTAATCTAGAGAAAAAAATCTATATTTCTCTTTCTCTTTCCTCCTTAAGTAGAAAAAATATTCATAATTATTTATAAGTATTACAAAAAATAATGCACTCGCACAGTAGCGCTCAAAAGATTAACATCACTGCACTCCAATTCAAATAGAAATTTAGAATTTTTATTTTTAATTATTTTCAAAAATTTTGGGGTTTTTAGTTTGTTAGGAGGAATAAGGGTTAGATTTATTGAGCTTTATCTGTTGGCTAGAAAATATCAAGGGCTTGGGTATTTTGCTTAAGTTTTGATAAATGTAATTAATTCTTTGCTTAGTTCTTCTTTTAATACTCAGTGAATATTTAATATAATAAATGTTTTAAAAAACGAGATTGGTTAAAATAGATCCTACTATACTATTTTAGCTTACTATTATTTTGCATTTTTTTTAGGGTTTAGGAAAGGGAAAAACCTGATTGAGCAGTAGTTTCAAAATTTTGAATTTAATCTATAGGTATTTATTTATTTTTTTGCATAGTTATGATGAATTATATTACTCTTATTTATAGATTTTATTTATAGCTATTACCTATGGTTGTATATTCCATTTTGATGTTGAATTAAAAGAAAATCTTAATGATGAATTTATTTTAAATCCAATAGATATTTTTGTAGTTTTAAAATCTATTATTATTTTGAAATTTTAAATTGGAAGAATATATGTATTTTAAAAAATAGAACTTTAGATTTTCCTGTTATAGCACAACATGATAAAACCTATACCATCAATGGATTTTATTGGGTTGGGTTGTGATAAGCCATTTATGTTATAAAAAAAGTAATTTTTGAAATAGATCGTAAGATAAAGTTATAGGAATTGGTCTATTGGTTGAGTGAGGTAAATTTTAAGTTTTTTGGATATTTCATTATTTATTTTTTCATATGTATGTGTGCCCAATTATATGTTCTATATAATTATGGATCTGCTAGTTCCAGGTGTCATTGACAAATATAGTGCCAGTTTGATAGCTCATATACATAATACTACTCCAACAATAAGTACTAATATAGTTTCTCAATTTACTAATCTAATAGACTAGATGATTGGTAAGTCATAAAAACAAAAAAGTTCTATAACTAAATTTGATGATGTGTGAAAACATCTGTAGATGTTTCTAAGATTTAAGCTTTTGAGATTTGAGGGCACTATTGGGCCTATAGAAGTGGAGGAATCGCTGTAGAGGTTGTAGAAGACATTTGATGGTATACAATATCCTCTAGAAAGGAAAGTATCATTGGTTATTTTTCTATTAAATGGTGAGGAAAAGCATTGGTGTATGAGAGAACAGGAGGAAAAGTTTCGTGGGAAGTTGAACTCTTTAATTAGTTGAGATATGTTTTTTGATATATTTTGAGCCTAACTTATACCACCCTCTATATGATAATAAATACAAGAAATTTTTTAGAGATTGTTTCATTGAGCAGAACAATTATATAGTATGAGGTAGAGGTTAATGATTTATCTTGATAAGCTTTGCAACTAGTTAGCACTCACATAGAGAAGAGCTATACTTTTTTAGAGGACTTCTGGTTAGTTTGAGATAGGTTTTTCTTTCATTCTATATTTATAATTTTTCCAAGTTAGTGGAGTGAGCATGTCTTATAGAGAATGATCTGATAGCTACTAATTAGTGGTAGACTACTAGAATGAAAAAGGTTCAATGGCAATAAATTTATTAGTGAGTTTTTTTTGGAAGAATAGTGGGTTTGGACTGGGATAGTTTATGAGAGGATGATAATAAGCAAATTTTTCTGGTACTGGTAATGGATCGCTTGTGTTTTAGTTATGGTAGATGACATTCAGGTCTATGTTAATGATGATTTTATAGTGTTTTAGGTGCGTGCAGACTTGATACAGGGTAGATGAGTGTCAACATATTGGATATAACTGATGATCTATGCCCAAATCAGAGAATTCTATTAGATAAGAAGAGAGATTGAAGACAATTCTACTTCAAACATTTGTTGAGAGTTCTTTTAGTAGAAGTCATAGTTTTAGTTATTTAGCAAGGAGGACATCTCGCAGTAGTCAGAGAGAGCCTAAATACTATGTTGCTCAAACTCCAAATTAGAATTGTGTATATAATTTGACTCAACAGGAGGTTCGAGATGCTCCAAATATTGTGATAGGTATTATTTATATTCCTTAACTCCCATGTTGTGTTTTATTTGATTTTAGAGCAAGTTATTCACTTATTTTTTAGTATTTCTTTTATTTAATGCACATGCCTTTAATTTTACTACCTTTTCTCTATCTTTTACCTTATCGAATGTAGATAGTATGATAGTTAGTAGAGTTCATTTTATGATATTGAGATATTTGATAAATCATGGAAGTTTAGTATAATTTTATAAAGATGTTACTCTGGATATGAGTTGTTTGAGTCAGTATGAGGTTCAAATTGATTATTTAAGAAAAGGAGTCACTTTGTTTTTAGGCAATGAGTGTTATATATTTTGGGGAGATAGTGGTGTTAATCCTGCCTATTTTTTACTGTGAAAATAGACATATTATGAAATAATGGTTGTATGATATTTCTAGCATCTATTTGAGATAGCAAGGTGGATACTATTTCTTTTTTTGATGTCAAGAAATTCTAGAATTTTCAAATATATTTACTAAGGTGTTAATCAATTTGTTTATAAATAGAGAAATAAAGTTCTATATTAATGTATTTTTTTAGTATGGCTATGATATCTAAAGCTATATATAGGATGGCACCTAAAGTATTTTAGAAGTTGAAAATACAGCTTTAGGAGTTTGTTGAAAAGGGATTCACTACAAGAAAATTGTGTGATGCCAGTGGCCCAAATTCACCAGAAAACATATAATTTAGCCTAAAAATGTGCATTTCCAATGAATTTCTGGAGGAAATGTTAGTCAACAATAAAATGCGTGTTAAAAACTTTATTCCGGCAGAATATTTTCTTCAAAAATATTTCTGTTGTAGTTAATGACAAAATTTTAGCAAAATATAGAGGCGATATTTGATATTTATGAGTTACTATTGCATGGAGCTTATCTGTCAAAATTCTAGTGGAAATTATTTGTCTGATGTTTTGGTGGATAAACAGAAAAGTCAGTTGGATACAGACTGACAAAAATTTTAGACTGTTTATCTACGACAACTTCCATAAATTTTTTTTGTCATAAATACTACACATTTTTATCATATCTCTATTTTTGATGGATATTATGCCAAAAATATGCCGAAAAGCTGTAGCAAAAAAAAAAAAAAAAAACACTCTTATACTTTCTACAACACAATAAACCTACATAAAAAATATACATATATCATATTCATTTAGACATTTAACATAAAGATGTAACATGCATGTAATAACATATTTAATCATTCTAAGTTTAAAGAATATTCACAAAATTGTTTAAAATGAAACATAAATATCATTTGTTCACAATTAAAAATGTATAATAAAATAAACAAGCATACAAATGAAATGTCAAACATATAAATGCAATGTCTAGTGATAACAAAAAAAAAAAAAAATCTAATTAGAATCAATCTCCACCTCTGCTGATGCTGCCTACTTTCCATTGAATTGCTCTCTCATTTTTTGCAGCTCATCCAACAATTGAGTATACTGCATCTGCATCTTCATGTTAGCTTATGATTTCCTGACTTGCTTAAGTTTAGTTGTAAGGGTAGCTACATGTTATCTATATAATGACTCCTAAGTAATTACTAAAAAGCTAGAGCTACCAGAAGTCTACCCCTCATATGCATAGGATTGCAAGCCTAAACTATGAACCTGACCTTTCTAAATTTCTCCTACTTTCGTCCAAGTGTGGTAGATAGAATTTGCTGATCCCTCAGAAGATCCCTCACCAACTCTTGACTGGCTCTCTCAAAGTTGTGTATACTCACCATATAAAAGTTAAAACAAGATTAAGAGAAATTTACCCATGACACCTAAAATATTAAACTTATATAATCATCTAGTCTGTCCTTGCTCGCTCATAAATCCATTGTTGGTCCTCCTACTGCTTGTAGGTATGACTATGCAAGTCAACAGCAATCAATTCTCTACCTATCACCGATGAAAAGTCTAATACAAATATTTTGGCATGAACCCTCTGCGATATAGATCAATAATTACATCATCTGGTCCTAGGTACACTTGATTTTAATATTTAGAATATGGGTATCAAAAGTTTCCATCTAAGTTGAAGCTAGGCAGTTGATAGGTTGTCTGAATGAAAAAATTCTTCTCATTAATGAACTCATCTATTAAAGCCTTTCATCCTTATGCTAATATGTTATACATCCAATTTATTTGATTTCTAATATCCATCTTATGAAGAAGTTAGCCTACATATAATATAAATATCTTAGAGATTGGAGTAACATCTCTTAAAGGAAAATAAATGGAATTCAAATTTATTTGTAAATTGGATGGTGTTATTTCACACAAGTCACCTATCAAAAAAATCTGATAGCCTCCTAGAATCTCCCCTATTTAAGAGAAATTTAAGAATACTTAGCCTACTTGCCACATCAAGTTATACATGCAAGGTTGGTGTCAGGTGACATTGCGGTCGTAGTCTACAATCCTGCCAAGATAAGAAATGCATGCATTGGTCTTCAAATGGGTACCTGTGTGAAAATGTAATTTCTGAATGAGATATTTTTGATAGATTTACCAACATAATTCTAGCAAATTTGTGCAGAAATATTCATCTTTTATGAAGCACTCATTTTCTAGCAATTTTAAAAGCACTCTTATCATATCATAAACATCCAAGACTTTTTATACCTCTACCATTCTTAACATAAGACAAATCGGGGGGCTGCTAGTTTATGTGACCAAACTATCTAAGGAGACTATCTCACTCTCTTTAATCTTATCTTCCATAGGAGCTTCTCCAACATTTTCATGTATATATTCATTATGTATATATGTTCCTTCATTTTAACTATCCTACTTGCTTTCTACTAATATAATCCACATCTAGTTCACCATGAACTCCCTCTTTAGTAATATCAATAAGAAGAATATCATCAATAAAATGCATACACCATGGTACAATCTCTTGTAAATGTCTACTGAGAACATTTATGACCAAAGTAAAAATAAATGGGTTACTTATAGTAGATTTTCGGCAACTGAGGTGGTGAACGTCGATGACTGAGGTAGAGAACATTGATGATTGACAGGTGCTCATGAAGGTGAACTAATGCGAGTGGCAGAGAAACGAAATGAGTAGGAGTGAAATGAGAAGGAGACGACCAAACAAGGGAAAAAGGGCCTTTTCTGGGAGAATTTCAGCCAAAAACATTTCGTCGGGTTTATGTAAGTAGGAATATTTTTTGCCAGAAGTTATGTCGATAATTTTTAGTGCATTTTTCACCTGAAGGTACTGCTAATTTTACAAAAATTGAAGGCCTTTTCATCGAGTTTTTTTCTTGTTTATTAGCCAAAAAAATCTTCTACAAAGTTACTGGTAAGGTTGCCGCTAGTTACATCTTTGCTTCTATCAGCAAATATAATTCTTTCAAATATTCTTCCGATATACCAAGGTTTTCCTATAGTGATTTGTCCATCCTAGTGTGTCTCTTTTGGGAGCACCTATTCTATCTATAAAGAAAAATAATGGTATAATATGCATATACATTAACTAAATAGAATTTAATAAAGTTGTTATAAAGAATAAGTATCCTCTATCATGACTTAATTATCTATTTGATCAGCTTATTGGATCTTTTGTATTTTCTAAGGTTGATCTACGATCTAGATATTAAAAGGTGAACATTAGAGAAATTGATGTGAAGAAGATTGATTTTAGTATGAGATTCAGGTACTATGATTTCTTAGTCATACCTTTCGAGGTGACTAATGTATCTATTATTTTCATTGATTTTATTAATACTCATAAAGTATTTATATCAGTTTATAACTATGTTCATAGATGATATTCTAGTTTATTTTGATTCTAAGGAAGACCATGCGATATATCTGAGGTTCATTTTTGAGAAACTAAGATAGCATCAACTATATGTAAAATTCTCTAAATATAAATTTTAGTTGAAGATATTTCTTTGTTGGGACATGAGATGAGTTGTGTATATATTTCTATAGATCCCCAAAAGGTTGAAGCTATTAATAATTTTTCAAGGCCTACTACTATATTTGAGTTATGTAATTTCTTAGATATGGCTGAATATTATAGGTAGTTTATGAAAGAATTTACTCAAATTTCTACACCTATGAAGAGAATAACCCAAAAGTTAGTGTCTTTTATCTATATAATTGATAGCGAGGCTAGCTTTTAGTGGTTAAAGGATTGCTTTATTTATGTTCCAATTCTGACTCTTTCATCTGGTACGTAAGGATTTTAGGTGTTCAATTATACTTTATTGAAAGATTTGGGATGTGCATTCATATAACATGGAAAGGTGATTGCATATACTTCTAGATAATTGAAGCCATATTAAAGGAATTACCTAATACATGATCTCGAACTTACTACTATGGTCTTTGTTCTGAAGATCTGGAGACACTATCTATATGGTGTCAGGTGTGAGATTTTCAGTGATCACCAGAGTGTGAAGTATATATCTTCTCAGAAGGATTTGAATCTAAGATAAAGATGATTGCTTGAGTTGATAAAAGACTATGATCTGACTATTCGGTACTAGCTTGATAGACTAATATAGTGATAACTGTTCTATGTAGGAAATCTTCTAAATTATCACATATTTATCTTTCTTATGATGAGTATTTGATATGAGATTTGAAAATGCTTCAGTTAGTGGTGATTGCATGTATTGATCTTGATTCTAATATAATGGCTCAGATTATTATTTAGCCTTCTACACAAGAAAAGATTCATAAAGCTTAGAAGTTAAATGCATAGTATTTGAAGTTAATTGATTAGATAACGTCTGATAAGAAATCTTTTCCATAAGTGTTTGATTTGATATTATCTTCTATTTGAACTGATTGTTGATGATTATATCTAGAGATTTGAGGTGGGATATTCTACATGACGCTCATTATATAGACTATACTATCCACTCTTGAAGCAAAAAGAATGTATAGTAATTTGAAAGGTACTTTCTAGTGGCCTTGATTGAAGAAGGATATTACAAACTTTATTTAAACTTTATTTAAAAAAATGAAGCCTTCCATTTAGTAACGATAGAAAATCATCAATCAGAAGATTTTTTATAGTTATTACCCATTTTTTAATGAAAATAGTAGGACGTGATTATGGATATTTCTAGGTCAAGATAGGGATATGATATTCTTTAGGTTATAGTTAATCATCATATAAAATATGCTCATTTTATTATGATTTGATAATTTGATTTTGTGGATAAGTGACACATGTATATATGCATGAAATAACCATATTACAAAGTTTACTAAAGATTATAGTTTCTAATAGAGATGGAAATTTTACATCTAGACCATGGAGGGGCATTCAATAAGGTTTTGGGTACTAAACTATATTTTTATATGATATTTCATCTTCAGATTGATGGACAGCTTGGGAGGATTTATTGAGGTAACTAGGATCAATCCAATCCCTAAATATATTCAGACCAAGGATCTATCCATACCCTAAATCTATCTAAACCTTAGGATCAGCATAGACCCTTGGATCAATCCAAATTCAAGTTATTCCATATATATGAAATAAATTCAAACATTAAAAATACCCAAACTTCAAACCTACCTAAATCTCTACTCTGGTTTAAACCTTCATCCAACCTCCAATCTAGCTTCAATCCTATCCAAACACTTATTATCATTCAATTAATTAGAATTGGTTTGGATAACTGAAATTCAAGCAATCAAATCCAAAACACATCTCAAATCCAAATTTCCAGACCAAAATCCAAGGCTGAAAACCTAGTTCCTGAAATCCATTTTAAATAACGTTTTTAACATTCCAAACCCTAGTCAAATGATCTCTGATTAATGAGTTATCAATTGTATATTGATTAGGCATGCCCCTAAAGTATACTCTCTAAATTTGAGTTCAATCTGAGCTCTTTAATCCTAGAAACTGAATTGAAACTCAAAGGTTATAAAACCTTCAAATATTTATGGCTTATGCCACTAAACCTGCCACCTAGTGGATTTTGACCATAGAGCATTCTTCAAAGCCTTTAACCACATCCAAACCCTTGAACATAATATATTGAGCAGTAAACTACATTTTGGTGGGTCCTATTTGACACTTAGTTGACCAGGGGTCATAATAACCAAAATGCTCATTAAGGATAATTTTGAAGTTTTTTCCAAACTTCAACAAGGCCCATTCAAATAAAACCTTAGAACCTCCTACAATGCATCCTAAACACCATTAGGAGTGCAATGGACTCAAGCCTAGGTCCTGGTCAAGCCTGGTTGATCATATCAACTAGTTTAGATTAAAATACCCCTTAGGGGGTATGAATACTCAATTCAATCCAAATGGCATCCTTCTTTGCATGAGTCTTCCTCCACTAGACTTCAAATATCAATTCAAACCTTTTCAACCCTGACCTAAATTATGGGTCAACCTGGTTGACCAAGTAAACCTAGGTTGTCCTAAGAATGACTTAAAGGATCAAATGGGTCAATCCAGCCAATTTAACCATATCAAATCCTTAAATCTTTCAAATCCATCACAAGGGATGATCCAAAAATGCTCAAATTCATTTTAGGTAAAATCATATATATTTGACTTAGTTAAACCCAAACCCATAGTTGAATTATATATTCTAGATGCCCTACTATTCAAACTTCTTTCTTTCTACTTTAAGAGATTTCAAGCCCATTCCATATAATGCTTTAAACCTTCTTTGATTTAACATGAGCCAAGTCATGTTTGATTAGACCAAGTCAACCTACTATGACTTGGTCAAAACCCCTTCCTATTCACACATATGTAACCAAGCTCCAATACTCTATCATTAAGGTCCTCCAAATCACTCTAACCATCCCTTCAGGCCACTTGGCTGCCACCTCAACAAACTTTGACCCTTTTAACAGGTCAACATGGGTAGACAAAGTCTCTAAAGGTCCTTTAAGTAGTCAAACTCTATAAAACCTTGATCCCTTTCCTTATGTATTTAACCTAATGCATCCAATCATCCCATAATGCTACCTTGTTTGTAACATCACCTGATTTGACCTATTAACTGGTCAAACAAGTCAACAAATGATCAAGGGACCATTAAATAATCTAAATTTTTTATGACATGTCACTTACTTTAAACCATTTCAATCATAGCAATCCAAATAGCTTCTGAAACATTCTCAAAGCTTTTCCTATCCTTTTATTCAAGATCAAACAACCCAATCCCTCTCATGTACTCAAGAGGACAAATGACACTTTACACCTAAGATGTCCTTAGCCCTTCCTTACCATTTGCACTTATCTAACCTTGGATATGTAGAGGCCATTAGGGATTCTAACCAAGCTATCCTAGCTATCAAATTAGCCTAGGTACACTTGAATAGGGCAAAAAACCTAAATATAGCCTTATTCTTTTCCCTACACTCTCTCATTACCTCAAACTTCTCCAATCCAACTCTCAAATTTCTTCAGCTCCTCAAACCTTCCTCTATACTTCCCCAGTTAAATCTGATCGCCAAAAGGTTATTGACGGCCACCCTCTGGCCACCCAAGTCTCAAATCAGTCCAAGGACGATAAATTTCAATCCAATGAGTTTCAGGCCACAATTTCTACAGGGAAAATATATGAGAACAATCTACAAGATCATCTGAATCAATATCTCACAAATCTAATGGTTGGATTGAGGTAAAATTGAATCCTATATTATTATATTTAGTCTAATTTAGCTTTCTAATAAATGCTTTTCAATCCATTAAGCATTCCCCATGTTTTTTGTTCATTAATGGAGTTTAAGTTTAAAAATTCATGAGGAATGATTGATCTGATCAAGAGAATAAACAAACAAATGTAACCTAGTGTTCATTTCTAGCCTCTATTAAATGTACATTTCTGGACCATTGATCTCTCGATCAATGATCCAGATCGCTTCATTCTGCATCTTAGCTCAACTTGTATTAACAAATGATCGAAGATCCATTAGTCCGTCAAAATCTTGACCATTAAATCAAAACTACGCTCAATTGGATGGTCCCAAGTGTATGCTAATGTGGTTAAGTAAACTACATCTATGATTTTATTTTGATGACATTAATTGCAAATGATTTTTGACAGCATAATCATTGGTAATTAATGCGTTATCAATAATGATTGCATCTATGGTTCAATCCACCAATCCAGGCCAAATGGGTATCCCTCTGCCACTGAAAGTTTATTAGGGATGTTGGGAAATAATAATGGAAAGAACACACCAGATTTATAGTGGTTCTGACAAACCTTGACCTACGTCTACTCCTTGGAGGCACCCTCGGAGTATTGCACTAAACTCAGTATCTCTCCTTTAGCCCCCACAGCTAGGCGGAGAAGCCCTTACAAAATCACTTCTACCTTCCCCGGTACGGGGGAGTAGCAGGGTCCTTTGACACCAAAGAGATCTTCTTCTTCCCAGAACTTCCCTCGAGACAAGCCTTGAATTTGATGGCACTAGGGTGCAAGCTCACCAGAGCAACTGTGTGGAATCCCCCTCCACACTCCCTTGAAATCCCCTCCTTGGATCTAATCCCTCTCTCAAACTCCACCCTTTCCTCTCTCCCTTTCAAACTTGAAAGTTCGATGGGGATGTTAAGCCCTATGAACTTAGTCCCAAACTAACCAAGAGGGGGGGTGAATTGGTATTTTAAAAACTTCTTTTTAAAACAAGGAAATAAAATCATATAAACCAAATCACACCACGAAAATAATGCAGAATTTAAACGTGCGGAAGCAAGAAAAAGAACACAGAAATTTATAGTGATTCGGTCGACTCGACCTACGTCCACTCCTTGGAGGCACCCTCCAAGTATTGCACTACACAAAAAGTGACTCTCCTTTAGCCCCCACGGCTAGGTGGAGAAACCCTCACAAGAACCTCCTTTTTGCCACCCCGGCAAGGCAGAGAACCTATCTCCTTTTGCTTCCTCCTGAAGCTGGCAGAGAACCAGAACTAAAAGCAAAGCTCCTTACCTCTACCGACCCTTCCACGGACGAGAAACTCTAGACAAAGACGACGCAGAGAGATCCTTGAAGCAACCCTTGTGAAACCCCTCACAAGCTCCCCCTCACAAGATCCTCTCTCTCTCTCTTCTCTCTCTCTTTCTCTCCTCAAGGCCTTCTTAGGTCAAGGAAGCAGCCAAAGATCTTGAAAAATGTTGAACAAGAGCTCTTTAAATAGAAGAGCTTCAAAAGAGCTCATTAATTGCAAGTTGCCGACTTTATCGTCCAGGCCGATCTGGACATCGGCCTGGCCGATCAGTACAAAACAATGAAGATCGGCCAGAGTATAGCCCTGAATGGAAAACAGGACGATTGAAAAATAGCTTGATCGTCCAGGCCGATCTCACGATCGTCCTGGCCGATCAGTTCAAATCAGAGAAAAATCATCCTGACAATAGCCCTGAATACGAGCTGGCCGATATTTATCGTCCTGAAGTAACTTAAGGTTTTTGACTATATCGGCCTGGCCGATCCTGCGATCGTCCAGGACGATATGATCGTATCAATCATCCTTAATTACTTCCTTGATTTCCTGAACAATTATGGCATAATTTGTGAATATCGTCCAGGCCGATCCGAGGATCATCCTGGCCGATAATTTAAAGATATGGTATACCATACTTGTCTATGGCGGCTACTTCTTTCTGTTTTGAGCTTATCGTCCTGGCCGATACACGTATCGTCCAGGACGATCTGTTAACGTAGGCTGCCTTAATTAAGAATCCTTAATTAGACTATCTGTTTTAAGCTGATCGGCCAGGCCGATCAAAGAAATCGTCCTGGCCGATATGAGTAAAACCAGAATTTCTAAGTCTCTCAAGTGTGTGTGTGAAGGGTTACAAAGCATCAGTCTTTTTGACTATTACAAGAGGACTCAAAAGGTAAAAAACACAAGTACAGACTGACTCAACCCTAAACCTACGCATTTCTGAACTTGGCTCCTTTTTGATTATCCGATCGTTGATTCCTGAAAAGTTAGAAGCAACAAGCTGTCCAAGAAAAGCAGTGTTTGTCAATCATCAAAACATAAGACATGAAAAATAGATTTGCAACAATCTCCCCCTTTTTGATGATGACAAAACACAAGTAGGAAAAACAAAATAAAAAATATTCATTAGAAAAAAAAACAAAGTTACAACATCAACTTTTTCTTACCATATCCTATCCTACTCCCCATTTTTGTCATCACAAAAAGAGAGTCCAGAACCAGTAAAAAAAAGAACAACAAACATCACGAAAGACTACTAAAAAGACAAGAAATAATAACTAAAAGAACGAGGGATCTTGATCATCAGATGGAGGAGGTGGAGCTGGCTGCTGAAAGTAACTGGCAAGGGTAGTAAACTGAGCATTGAACCAGGCGATATCCTGGTCATGCTGCTGCTGCTGGTGAGTGAGAAAACTGTCAAATCGAGCTAAATCCTCAGCGCGGTGATGCTCGTAGCGGGCGATGTCCTCAGAGTGTTGCTGCTCCTGGGCAGCAACATATGCATCAAATCGGGTCTCCCAACGATCAAATCTCTCAATTAACTGATCAACCGGTGAGTGTTGGTGGAGAGGGACAGGGTCAGGAAAGGGAGCTGAAGCGGGAGCCTCCTCCTCTCTAGCCCCCCGTGGTTCATCAGGGTGGAGACGAGTACTGTGAAGGGTGCTGAAGGAATTGTTTGAGTAGAAGAGAGTTGGGAAATCTGGTGGATTGGGATATTGAATTTGGTATTTGGTTTCAAGAACATAGGCTATGATGTGTCCTAAGGCTAGGTTTGGCTTTCTTCTGTGGCCTGGATCACGAATTGTTGTTAGGTGATCAATGTAACGAAAAAATAGGTCAGCAGTGTTGAATTCCCTATGAGCCATGATATAGAAGGTAGTGAGGGAAAGTAGAGGGGTAATGTGGACACGGTCGCCGGCTTTTGGAATGACGGAGGTGCGAAGGACATGTTGGATTGTCCTAGCATCTCTGACTAAAGAGCTAGTCTCTCCAACATGGTAACGGACATTGGTCTGGCGAAGAAAGTGATTTGCCGTGGACCAGTCAAGATCAGGGTCAAGGGCAATTAAGTGCAGCTTATCTCCGGTGGTGGATAGCTGTAAGAGATCAACACAGTCCTGATATGTGATTTCGACAGGGCGTCGATTCACATAGGAGGACAGGGCTGTGAAGGTGGAGTTGATGCGCAGGTTTGCAAAAAATTCTAGAAGGAACTCAGAATTGAAGGAGAAAACAAGAGACAGAATGAAGCAAAGGGAAGTGTGAGCGAAGAGATCCATTACCGGGTAAGAGATGTGGACTGGATTGATAATCCTGGAAACAGTAATTCCACATTCTTTATAGCGGTGATATGCAGCTTCATCTTCTGCTTCACGGAAACGAGGGTCAACCCTTGCCCTCGAGGAACTTCCAGAGGTCTGACGGACGCGCTTCCCACCAGCCATTTGAGAGATCTTAAGCAAAAACACAAAGGAGAAGGGATGAGGAGTGAAAAACATGGCTGGATCGGCCTGAATTTAAAGAAACATCCATATCGTCCTGGCCGATCGCGGAATCGTCCAGGCCGATATGTGTCAATAATTACGTACAGGCCGATTGGTCAAAAAGGCGGTCCAATCGTCCGGGCCGATCAGATATCGGCCAGGCCGATTAGACACAGGCTATCGGCCCGAGGAGTCAGTCCGGACGACCGTTGAAAAAGCAGATCGTCCGGGCCGATTAGGTGTATCGTCCAGGACGATGCACAATAATTGATCGTACCGGCCGAAGTTAAAACGTTTTAAATGCTTGCCACGTGTATCGTCCAGGACGAACAGTGGATCGGCCCGGCCGATGGTCCAATAATGGATCGTCCGGGGCCGAATTTAAAGATAAAAACGTACTGACATGTGGATCGTCCGAGACGGTCCAGTGTATCGGTCAGGACGATGCACATAGAATGAATCGGCCAGACAAATATACTATCGGCCAGAACTATCACAATGAGTTCGATCAAATCGTCCAGGACGATACTATATCGGCCAGGACGATGAATTTCAGTAAGCACAGAAAAGGTCAGCAGATGGATTTTGGAAAGAATTTGTCATATCGGCCAAGACGATATAAATATCGGCCAGGCCGAAGTGACTAGAATTTGAAATTAAGAAAGGAATGGTGATGATCAAGAACCTCAAAAATAAAACAAAAGAAAAGAAAAAAAAATCAAAAATAAAACAAAACACCGAATATTTTTGGATTTTAAAATTTTTTTAATTTTTTTTGTTTTGTTTTATGGAGGCATCATATGAGAATTCTTTTCATGAATTTAAACTTTTAAAGTTTTAGGAGATCAAGAGGTTTAACAAAATCCAATTAGAAGAAGGTAGAAAAACTGATCTCATTTACCCTAGATCGGACATCCTTCAGGGTACAAAATTCTCTTAAAAACAACAGAGTCCTGACTCGGAATAACAAAAAGGATAAGAAGATCCAATCAAGACATGTTAACAACTAAAATATCTTATAAATAATAAACCAAAATACTTTTTCTCAATCATGGAATTTGAAATCAAATCGTTGAACGTATCACATAATCAAAGAGTTTTTTAAGTTTTAAGAGTTTTACCAAAGAGATGATAGCTTGCATTTAGTGGGCTAATTTTATGCCTCTTTTCTCTTTTATTGGCTCTTTGAGCATCTTTTGATTTTTGATACACTTTTGTGTATATAGTTTTCTTTTCAATTTGGCTTCATTGGCCTCTTTCCTTTTTGACTTTTGCAAGCTAAAAAATTTCTTTAATATACCCTTAAAAAAACTTAGTTGTGAGTATATCCTCCAAATATTAGAGAATAGGATCTCTCTCTCTAACATAGGGAAGAAAAATCCACAATCAAAATCACGTGATAACTGCAATGGTAAGATTTCAAAAGCTTGAATGATATCAAAGAATTTTGACTATTATGCATAAGATGATTTAATGTAACAAGATTAGAAAGAGATCTTAAAAAGCCATTGATTAAACTGAGTTTAGACTTTTGTTTTATAAAAGAAAATCATGCCACTAAACAAAGTCAGAAGAAGGGAAAAACATCAACAGTTTACTTCCTTTAACCAATATTAAAAAGCTAAACTCTATCTCCAAAAACTCCAATATTTAAAAGCTTGAGAAGTTTTATCATATGGAAGCCCAAAATAAAGACCAAAGTGAAAAACAAAAACTCATAAAAACAGGACAAAGTGAACACAAAGAAAAAAACTAAAATAAAAGTCACACAAAGACTAAAGATTTCAAGCAAGTGATAAAACAACGGATTTAAGCAATTGAGCTGCAAGCCTCCTTATGTTCAGTTATCTTATGCTCCCACGAGGTCTTTGGTGAGAGCACTCCTGCAAAACTCAACAACAGTCAGTTTTAGGAACCCAAACAGATTTGGGCTCCTTCTTAGGAAATGTAGAGTGCAATGCAGATGTGGTATGTATTGAATCATGCATCTTAGGTCTCCATACCCAATATGTACTGCGGTGAACTGTGCAAGTGTGTGAGATGTGTCCTAGCATGCCACAAGAAAAACATTGAACTCCAGGAAAAGGTTTTCTTAAATGGTTTGGATAAAAATGCCTCTTCCTAGGTTCTGGCCTTTGATTAAAAGTCGGTGTCATCCTAGCTTTCTTACATAAATCATTTTGAATTCTCAAGTTAGTTCTTTTTAATGCATCATTCTCAATCCTCAAATCTTTTTCAATCTCTTTAGATTTCTTAAGATCATTGTTAAGTGAGGTGTGTGAAGCTTTTAATGTATTACTTTTCTCAACTAATTCCAAATGCTTCTTATTTAATTCATCAAATTCATCAAGGAGAGCCATGTGATTTGAATCAATCGTTGCATGATCTTTGAGAAAAACTTCATGCTCTTTTTGTAGATTTGAATGTTCTAATTTTAGGCTAGCATGAGTTTTCTTAAGTTTTTTGTATGATGAATGGATTTTTTCACAAATTTCAAACAATTCATTATAGGTTGGTTTACATACCTCTTTCTCATCACTTTGATTTTCTCCCATGAAACACAAGTTTGTAGTCTCTTCCTCTGGTTCAGTCTCAGAAGAATCAGTACCAGATTCTGCCCAGAAGCCTCTTTGGATTTTCTTATTCTCCTTCCTAGACTTAGCTTTCTCCTCACCTTTTTCCTTTTCTTTGCTTGAATGATCTTGAAGTGTAGGACAATCGGCTCTTACATGTCCCGGTTTCCTGCATTCAAAACAAACAACATCAGAAGATCCTTTAATATGTTTATGATCCTTACCTTTTCTCCAATTTTGATGATGCTTTTGTTTCTTCCTTAGAAAGCTTTTGAATTGCCTTGTGATGAAGGCAACTCCATCGCTTTCAGACCCGGAAGATTCAGAATCCGATTTGTGTGCCTTCAATGCAATTGTTTTCTCCTTTTTCTTCTCACCTGTATCAAGATTTCTTTGATTCACCCCTTGCTCGTAAGCAATGAGTGAGCCAAGCAAGTTATCAATAGAATAGGTGTTTAAATCTTTAGATTCAGTGATTGCAGTAATTTTTGCATCATAAGAAGAAGGCAAGCATCTCAAAATCTTGTTAACTTTTTCATAGTTCGAAAGTTCTTTTCCTAGTGCATGCAATGAAGTAGCAATCTGAGTAAACCTAGTGTACATGTCAGAAATCGATTCATGAGGTTTCATACGAAAAAGTTCGTAGTCATGCAAGAGAATGTTTAAACGGGATTGTTTAACTTCATTAGTGCCTTCATAAGTAATGCACAATTTATCCCAAATTTCTTTACCAGTCTTGCAAGTTGAAACACGCATGTAATCCTCAGATTTTAAAGCACAGAAAAAACAATTCAAACATTTCGCATTTAGTTGAGCTAAATCTCGTTCATCAAAAGTCCATTCGGTAAAAGCAACTTCAGTTTTAAAATCGTTAATTTCACGAGAAGGTGGAGAATAACCTTCTTGAATAAGCATCCACATGCGATAATCAGTAGATTGTAGAAAAGTTGACATGCGAGTTTTCCAAAAATCAAAAGGTAGGTTATCGAACAGAGGAGGTCGGGTAATAGAATACTCTTCCGTAGTGTTGCGATTCCCAAAGTTAGACATGGATCAAATTCAAAAAGTTTTCAAACTTTAATTTTCGAATCAAGCTCTGATACCACTTGAAAGTTCGATGGGGATGTTAAGCCCTATGAACTTAGTCCCAAACTAACCAAGAGGGGGGGTGAATTGGTATTTTAAAAACTTCTTTTTAAAATAAGGAAATAAAATCATATAAACCAAATCACACCACAAAAATAATGCAGAATTTAAACGTGCGGAAGCAAGAAAAAGAACACAGAAATTTATAGTGGTTCGGTCGACTCGACCTACGTCCACTCCTTGGAGGCACCCTGCAAGTATTGCACTACACAAAAAGTGACTCTCCTTTAGCCCCCACGGCTAGGTGGAGAAACCCTCACAAGAACCTCCTTTTTGCCACCCCGGCAAGGCAGAGAACCTATCTCCTTTTGCTTCCTCCTGAAGCTGGCAGAGAACCAGAACTAAAAGCAAAGCTCCTTACCTCTACCGACCCTTCCACGGACGAGAAACTTTAGACGAAGACGACGCAGAGAGATCCTTGAAGCAACCCTTGTGAAACCCCTCACAAGCTCCCCCTCACAAGATCCTCTCTCTCTCTTCTCTCTCTCTTTCTCTCCTCAAGGCCTTCTTAGGTCAAGGCAGCAGCCAAAGATCTTGAAAAATGTTGAACAAGAGCTCTTTAAATAGAAGAGCTTCAAAAGAGCTCATTAATTGCAAGTTGCCGACTTTATCGTCCAGGCCGATCTGGACATCGGCCTGGCCGATCAGTACAAAACAATGAAGATCGGCCAGAGTATAGCCCTGAATGGAAAACAGGACGATTGAAAAATAGCTTGATCGTCCAGGCCGATCTCCAATCTAGGCCATTTTAGTCAATATTTGCACTACATTAGCTTGGTTCGGGCTACTAATTTTTTAGTGCCCAATTAAGACTTAGGTTCTAAGACATGTTTAAAATATAAGACATTAACCTTCTGGGAATATAATCCTGGTCTTCTAATAAAATTTTCAAATGAAATTAAATCTCTTCCAATCCAAATTTTAAGCTTAACACTCAGGATAAGCTGGGGTGCTTTTGAAATATTTTAGAATCCTAAAGTACCACCTACCTTTCTTTTATTGACCTCCAGAAACAAGTGTTCAAACTTGATCCAATCCTGATTGAAAATTCCAAGCTTCAATCCTTTGATATCACTCCTTCAAAATTCAAAAGAAAATTTTTACCCTTATTTTAATTGAGGGTATTCATATGAGACTTTGATTTTTTGATGATGTAATTAACAATGAGGGCATGTGCTCGTTTGAGGTTTAGAAATCTAGATCAAATTTTCAAAAAAATTTTTTAAAACTTAATTAATTATCTTTGGGAAAAATCAAATTCAACAATCATTATCTTCATTTTTAAATGATTGCTAGTTGATGATATCCTCTTTCCTTGGGAATATACATCATTCCATTATCATGATTTTGATTATAAAATTAATAATCCTTTATCCAGATTATTATATTCAAACACTCGATTAAACATTATTTTGACCGTCTAGGGTCTTATGTTGTCCTTCCATGAGTTGACTATGATAATCAAGATAAGTTTAAAGTTTTGAAATTTTAACCTATTACGAAATGATATTATCACCTCCCAAGATGATATATTATTCATAGTGATGTGTTTGATTTTGAAATTGATATTTCAAAATTTTAATTCTCCCAAAGAAAATTAATCTTTTCAAAACTCTAAAAAACTTTTCAATCAAATAAAAATAGAAATATAATGGTACTAGAAGATCTTCTGAGACTTTTTATTTTAGATTGTGTTTGTAGTTGGGGAGACCACATTTCTCTAATTGAATTTTCCTAAAACAACTTTTAGTCCAACATAAGTATGGTATCATATAAAGCTTTGTATGATAGAAAATGTTGGACTCCTCAATCATGGACACAAGTGGGTGAAAACATTTGATTTGGCTAGTTTAAGTAGATGATGCTACTAAAAAGATCCATTTAAACAAAGATAGATTGAAAGATATTCATGATAGGAAGCAATATGTTTTGATGCTAAGGACGCATTGAGTTGTGGAGTTTTAAGTGAGATATTTGGTATATTTAAAGATTAGATCAATGAAGGAATTAAGAGGATTGTTACATAAGGAAAGTTTAGATAAAGTATGTACTATTGGTCCATTTGAAGTTATTAAAACAACAACAATAACGATGATAACATTAATCCTTTGTCCCACTACGTGGGGTCTCAGCTACATGAATCCTTTTTCTCAATTATGTCCTGTTAAAAGTTGAATTCTCGTTTAAATCTAATAAAGAAAGAAAATTTCTAATATTTTCTAACCATGCCTTTTTAGGTTAACCCCTACATTTCTTAATATAAGTCAACTCCAATACAACTACTTTTCTAGCATGGTCATCAGAAGATCACCATTTTATATGAACAAACCATCTAAGGTGGCTCTCTCTAATTTTTTCTTCCACTGGAGCTACTCCAACCTTTTCACATATATGCTAATTTCGTATCCTTAAGGGTAAAGCCACTCATCAACCTGAGCATCCTCATCTCTTCAACACATAACTTAGCATTATGCTTCTCTTTTAATGACAACATTTGACACAATAAAGCTTTGCAGGTCTCACCACCATCATATAGAATTTTCCCTTAAGTTTGAGGAGTACTTTTCTATCACACAATAAGCCTGATGTATTATTTGATGTTATTGAAAGAATAAAAAAAATTGTCTGTAAGTCTTAGTTGTTAAATCACATATATATGAGGAAATGATTATCTAATTCTACAAAGCGTATATCTATATCTAAATATGAGTTATATAGAAGAATCAAAGAGGACTCTATCTCATGCTGTTAGAAGGATAAGAAATAAATAGATTCTAATGGTTAAAGTCCATTGGGTGAAAAAAATTGAAAGCGAAGCTAGTTTGGAGAAGGAGTCTTAGATGAAACAACTATATCAAAATTTATTCAACATATTTTAGTTCAGAATATGATATTTTTTAAGGTGAGTGGATTATAATAACTCAAAAATTTTAAAATATATGTTTTGATCTGCAAGTGTTAAAAACATTTTTTGGAGTAATTATAAGTCCAAATTACAAACCATATTTGCTATAATATAGATAATATTACGCTTTAATTATAATAAATTTTTCCTAATTTTTTGGGCATTAAGATAATTCTTTAAGATAATGACACATGTTGGTACAAATGGTATTTTTGGGATCGTTGGGTCTATTTTATAAACCAAATTTCTGTTTGAATAGTTGCTATTTGAATGATTTATATTTGTGCAACTTATGTAGTTTTGATGATTCCAAACATTATTGTTCAAATGTATAGTTATCTCCTAATAATTTTAGAAGATTTGAACTTGCTCTTGTGTGTACTAACATTTCAGAAAAATCCGACTCCAGACTACGATAACTTCAAATCAAATTCAACATGAGATATTTTGTTTATTTGAAGTTTGCATTTTCTTTGATTTAATTTTGAAAGGGAGTGATTGTAATTGAGTGAATAAAAAACTTACACACACACACATAAGGAGATCATACAATTTTATACTGATCGTACGGGACGATTTTTATCGTACTGGACGATCCGTCAGTTATCTCCTATAGAGCACATGGAACGAATAGGAATTTGCTCGAAAAAATTTTCTAAGTCCTATTCGTCCAGGACGAAATTTATTATCGTCCCGGACGATGGGTTCTCTGTAAAATTTTCGTCCAGATGAATTTTATCATCGTACGAGGCGACCAGTGCTCTGGAAAATTTTTGTACAGACGAAATTAAATATCGTCCAAGACGATCGGGTCTCTGGAATATTTTCGTCCAGACGAAAACAAATTATCGTCCGTGGCAATTGGTCATCTGGAAAATTTTCGTCCAGACGAAATAAATGTTCGTACAGGATGATCGGGTCTCTGGAAAATTTTCGTCCAGATGAACATATTTTCGTCCAAACGATTAACCGACTTAGAACAGTTTTCAGCAGTTTCTAGAACCGACCTAGTAATAACCATTCGTACTGGACGAACCTAGTTCGTACAGGACGATCATCTGTACGAAGTCATTTCGTACACATATACAAATTGGGTCGTTTCAGATCGTTTAAGTAAAATCGTCCAGGACGATCCAGGATTGTACGGAATGATCCACTGCGTACAGAATTGGAAACTTGCAGTTTTTGGGCGGTTTTTCATGTCTTTTGTATAAATAGTCTAAATTAGACTGCCACCCAATCTTTTTGTCATTTGATCTTCGTGCCTCTTAAGAGAATAGCCAAGGAGAGAGTGGAAGAGAGCATTCAAAGGAGGATTCCTACCACTGGAGCGAGAAGGCTTCACTTGGATTACTAAGGTAAGAGTCTCTACTTGTGAAATTGGATTTCTTCACTCTTTTCCTTCTTCCTTCTAGATTCTTGTGAGAAGATCAGTCATGGAGATCCGGTTCTCTGCCGACACTTGGAGAGTGTGAACAGCCGAAGGGTTCTCTTCCTACACTTGGAGAGTGTGAACAGCGAAAAGGTTCTCTGCCTACACTTGGAGAGTGTGAACAGCTGTAGGGTTCTCTGCCCACACTAGGAGAGTGTAAAAGGACGACGGTTCTCTGCCAGCACTGTGGTTTGTGTAAAAGGACGACGGTTCTCTGCCGCACCGGGTAGTGGTGAAAAGAGTGTGTTGTAAAGGCTTTTCCGCCTTGTTGTGGGTGCTAAAGGAGAGTCACTATTGGTTTTAGTGCAATACTCAGAGGGTGCCTCTGAGGAGTAGATGTAGGTTTGGTTATAGACCGAACCACTATAAATCTGGTGTCATTTACTTTATTGCTTTTACGTTTCCGCACTTTAAATTTCAGTTCTAACAACTCTGTGGTTGAAAAACATTTTTCTACAAACTTTAAAAGAAAATTTTATTTCGGTTCAACTCTATCTTTAAGAGGGTTTAAAATTTTTAAAACTACCAATTCACCCCCCTCTTGGTAGCCGTGGGACATTTACTTAGGCTTAACAACCTAATTACTGGACTCAACAATTTCCCCGATCATTTTAGACATACTTATTTAATTTATGAATATTTTTGTATAATTTTTTATTCATCATATTTGAATATGTAAAATGCTTTATATAAACTTTTTTCTAAATTTAAAATTGAATTTGCATAATTATATTTATGCCATCAAGCTATTTTATTATAAATATATCTTTTAAAAAGCCATTTACCATTTCATTCATTTAATAGAGAAGCAAAAAAATATGTAGGAGAAGAGAGGAGAGAGAATAAAAAATTAGAATTTGGAGGTCGTAGAGTCATTTTTTCTAGTCGATCTTGTTGGGAAATTTATTCGTCTTGAAGTTGGTCACACTATGGCTATCTTAGTTTCCAAAAATACAAATTTTTCTATATTTATTATTAAATTTTTGTTTACATTATCTAAAAATTGGGATAACTTTAAACAAGTTAAACTTTCACCATGTAACTTTTTATATCTTTTGTAGAGATTGAGATATTGAATATTTTTAATATTTTCTAAAAAATTTGTACCAGCATTTTTGAATTAATATGATTTTTTATCTATTAGAAAATAATCTAGACTTTAAAATAAAAGTTGTAGTACAATTAAAATCTTAAAACAATATTTTGAACAATCTTTAATAATTTGGTAAGTTTCTAAAAATGTGCAATTTTGTTTTGTAGGAATTTTTATTGCCTACTATTATGGCATTTTTTAAATGTGTATCTTTATGTATCATTACTATATTCATTGAAATATTAGATTAATAAGTTGAAATAGGTGGTTCTCATCAAACAACCGATCAAACCTAAGGGTTTCCATCTTTAGTGCTTAAGGTCTCATCATCATCTCTTTGTATCTTTGAATGTTGACGTCTTTGGCTGCCTTTATTCCATTACAAATGCTTAAGATCTCCTTATCTTTCCATTCTCTCTTTGGAAGTGCCTGTGTACTTCCAACTACTCCTATGGATGTCTTAGATCTTTTCCCCCATGATTAATGCATTTTTTTTACCTCAACTAATTATGTGTTGGGGGTTTTCTTACATCTTTTTTTTATCTACCTTATTGTAGGTGCTTTGATGCTCCCTTTATTTTAAATTTAAATTTTATTGAAAAATGTGGCCATTATTTCTTCCTCAAACTATTATACTTGTTATCAAAGGTAGATGCTCCATTTTTCAGGCTATTTATAACTACTCTCCTCCTCCTTTGGGTTTAAACAAGGCTATCATTCCCATGAACCATTTATCCTCTAATCTATAGCTCCTTTTCTAATCTTCAATTCAAAATAAATTAACTCTTTTGATTATAAATATCATTTTTTAGGAATTTTTGTTTCACTAAAATTTAGCTTATTGGAGAAGTTCATGGCTGTTAAACATCTTCAAATATTAGAACCTAACATCAAGCTTTCCACTTTATTAAAAATTTCTTGATATACTTGTTTATCTATAAAAATGCTTTTTTGAACTTTTTCAAGATTTAATACTAAACATCCTTTTCTAACAATTAGACTAGATTTGTTAAAGGTATGAACATTGCGGATAATATTTTATTAGCCCAAGAGTTGCTTCCTGAAATTAATCAAAAAGTTCATGGTCATAATCTTTTTTTGTTTTAATTAGATATCTCAAAAGTTTTTGATAATATTAGTTGGAATTTCCTATTCAACATTTTGAAACTTTTTAGATTTAATGACTATGGTTAATTTGTTTAAAGCATGGTTAACAATTATTGGTATTCTTTGATTATTAATGGTAGGAATTATGGTTTTTTTTAAGGTGAGTGTTGTATCAGACAAGGAGATCCCTTATCTTCGGCTCTCTATAATATTGTTGATGATTATTTATCTAGGGGGTTGTCTTATTTTTTTTTTTTTATAAAAAAATTGCTTTAATAAAAATTTTGGTGCCTCTAACATTGATTTCTCACCTCTGCTTTGCTGATGATATTAATATTTTCTATAATGAATCCATAAGATGGGTCAAAAAACTAGGAAATTCTTGTTTAATTTTGAAAAAGTAGAGTGGGATTCATTTTAACAATAAGAAGTGTTCTTTTAATGGTAGTAAGAGTATGACGTCGGTCCATTGTAACAATATTTTCACTCACTGTGGCTTCTGCAAACAAGTTTTGCCTACTTACTATCTTGGTACTCCTCTTTTTAAAGACCACAAATGTTCTTTCTTATTAGACAAACTTCTTTCATTTATTACAGTTAAAATCTCTTCATGGGATTTAAAAATGCTTTACATGGGGGCTAGACTTATTCTCATTAAAAGTGTCTTATGTTCAATGCCTACTTATATTTTGAATCTATTAATCCTACTTTTATCTTTTTGTAATAAATTAGAGAAATTTATCAACAAATTTTTTTGGCGCGCCAATGCTGTTTCCAAAAAAATTTATTTGTCTAATTGGGGTGACTGGTCTAGTCCCTACTTTGAAGGTGGCTTAGGTTATAAGTCTATGATTTAATTAATTAAATTCTTCTGTATTAAACTTTGGTGAAAATTAAGGAAGAATGGCAATTTCATGCATCTCAAATACTGTAAGGACATCCATTATTCTCTTGGTTTTTTTTAAAGCAATGGAAACCCCCAAGGTGGAAAAGATTATATCAAATCAAATGGCTTGCCAAATATATTATTTAATAGGGAATTTGGAATGTTTCTTCCCATTTATGGTTGGATGAGTGATTAGGCACAAGGTCAATTGAGTCTCACCTTAACACTTATTCTACCTCCTCATTGAAAGTCTCCAACTTTATTATTGATGGTAGCTGGTCCCTTAATAAGCTAAGGGAGATTATCCACCAATCTCTTACTAATGAAATATGCAATATTCCATTAAAATATAATTATGAGGATCAAATTCTTTGTAAGTGGTCCAATAATGGTGATTTTGTTGACCTGTAATATAAAAAAAAGGATGATAAAATGTGGCATACCTACTATCTGTCCCATCTCATACCTTCGCACATTGTTCGCACGTAGAAACCACTCTGATCGTGCTTCGCACGATCTCATCCTCACGTCTTTGAATGACTTCAAGAATGAGGCCTTTGGCCTACCCAATCTCTAGCTCCTACTCTTTCCCTTTTCCTCTCGCATGCTTCTTCATTGATGTTCAGCTTTGTGGCTTCGCAGCAGGTGTAGAGATCGCAAGTGTCACCTCCTCGGCTCATTCGTCGCTATCAGACTTCGTAAGTTTGATGACTTTCCCTTCTCCAAGGAGCAGAAGTCACGACTTCTGGATCAGAAGTTACAACCGAAGTTCACTGTGGAGAAAACTTTCTCCCTTTCACTGCCTCTTTGGCTCCTTCCTACTGTTCAACTATGCTCCAACCATGACTTTCCCTTCCCGTCAGATCAAGATCCTGACATTTTGATTGGAAGTAGCAACACGAGCTCGATCGCTGCGATCATAACTTTCTCCCTTTTGCATTACTTCTTCAGTTCCTTTGTGTTGTTCAACTATGCTCTTCGACGACTTCCTTAGTGTCGGATAGGAAGTTACAACAATTTGATTAGAGGCAAGAATGGGAGCCCACCACCGTGAAGGTATCTTTCACCCTTACATGTGTCGCTTCTCCGTCTCCTTCCTGGTTGTTCGATTTAGCACCTTTGATGACTTTCCCCTTTAGAGGGATCAAAAGTTATGACATTTGATTTGAAGTAACAGTGGGAACTCAGTAGCCGTGAAGGTAACCTGCTCTTTTTCGAGTGCCTCTTCGGCCTAATGTCATTGATATGCTGATAGAGGGATTAAGGGTTTCTTTTATTTAATTAAAATTAATTAATTATAATGAGTTCTTTTAATTATAATCACTTTAATTAATTATTATCATTATAATTAATTATAATTAATTATAATTAAATAATTAAAATTAATTATAATAAATTTAATTTTAATTAATTTTAATTAAATATAATTTAAAATTTAAATTATAATTAATTATTAGTAATTAGTTATATTTAATTAAAGTTAATTAATTAGATATAAATAATTAAGATCATATTAATTATATTAATTAAAAAAATAATTATAATTAATTATTTTGATTAATTATAATTAAATATAATTAATTAGAGATTATTATAATTAACTATTATTGATTATAATTAGTTAACGTTAATTATAATAATAATAAGAAATGCAAATATCCCTCTCACCTAAGTGTGTGTGTCGAGTCGACAAATAGCCCATACACACATTTCTCTAGTGTGGTGGGAAGGGAACTCTGAGAGACACCTATGATGAGTTAGGTGAGCAACCCCTCAGCTCTAAAATCCTATTCTCGATGTTCGTGTCGAGCTGGAAAATCACCTATACACGCTTTTCTCTAGCATGGGGGAAGGAACCCGGTGTGACACCTACGATGAGGCGGGTAGGCCTGGTGCATGCTTTTCTTAGCATTACTGGGATAATCTTAAGTACTCATACATATCTTTGTACCTACGGGGAAATAACTACTTCTCTCGTATAATAGGTACCAAAGAACCATACACACCTTTCTCTAGCGTGGTGGGGTTGAAGATTTCACGGCCGCGATGCCCTTGTACGAGGCACCTATCATACGCACTTTTCTCTAGTGTGGCGGAATGCCCAGTTTTTTATAGTTTTCCCCTAAATAGGAGACACGCTGGGAGACGATCAAAATTTTGGGCGAACATATTATTGCACTCAGACCCGATTTAGACTTAAAAGATCAGTAGACTTATGAACTTGAACCTGAATAAAATCTAAATGATGAATAAAAGTCAAACCCAAATAAAATAAGATTAGACTGGATCTAAATTCAAATTAATATGAATATGCAATTGAACTTGCAAAGACTTAGAAGACTTTGAACAAAGCACTTGAACATGTACTCTGAACTCAAATTGAATTCAAACTTGACATGAACAATAAAGAACCTAAACTTTCAAGAACAATAGAGGACTCAAGTGACATGAATTTGAATGGAATACAGAGAGCTAGACCCATAACAATATACAAGACTCAAGCATGAAATGAACTTGGACTCAAACATATACAAAAAAAAAAATTTTATAGAACTGAGTCTTATACCAGGGAACTCCTATACCTATATCACCAACAAGGATCCAACTCCAGGAAGGTATATGAAAGAAAAAGATAAATGCAATGTACATCATTATATGTTCATAAGCATGATATGGAAAAGGCACACTACAAGACCTCGATACATACAAACAAAGAATGTAGTGGACTCTTACAACAGTCTCTACGAGATCAAATGCACCATACTTTCAAAAACAACAAATTATTACAGAATGCATATGTGTTCTATATATGCTATTGAAACTTCTAACACTCCTATGACAAACCCTACAAGATTGAGATGGCTACACTGTTATTTGATAGTGGAAGACCTATCCTCGCAAGCAAATACATCAAACCCACCTGAGATTGATGAAAGGTGGATATGATATAGGAATAATAGCTCTCCTACAAACACTTTCAGGAGGTCATAGTGGATACAACTAGTCCCTATAAATAAATAGGAGCCACTTATGGATAACAATAGTGGGTATATCATAAGTACAACGAACCCTTGTAGACACATGTATAGGTATCACCTACAAAAGTGGTGATTAAGATGCTACGAGTACATCGAGTGTGAAGACAACTCGATGGACACCTCATGGCAGAATGGGAGAGATGACTGAACAAATTTGAACTAAACTTCATGGTGTTCCAAAGTTTCTTCTTGGTCCTATACTTGGGAAGAAAATAGTTCTGACACCCATGAAAACATTAAATGATAAGTCCGCCCAAATACCTCTATCCACTTTAAAGACCAATTATTTGATTATAGATGGCATATCCTATAGAAGTCTGATACACTGTAAACCTTAAAAAAGAGTTATTTTCAAGGCAGTGGCCATAAATTGCAAGAAGGACCTCCCAGTGAATGAGAAAAGGTAGTCTATACAAGAATGGTGAGGTATCTTACAGGAATCATGTGATAACGCAATGATTTACCTATAAGCAAAAGCAAGAGATTCGTTAGTACACTATGATCCATCTATTGAAAGAGGAAAGTAGTGCATGATAGTCTACCTGTACAAAGCAACAAACAACTCAGTCCATAAGTTGCTATGCCATGCCACCTGATCCATAATATTCATGGAAGCGGATAGAAGGCATTTACAAAAATTTCAAAGTACCCCCATACATGCACCGTAATTTGTATACACAGGTATACAAGGGATAAGTATAATTATAAATCCCATCGGACCTGAGGCCCTCTAAATTGTGTGGTTTTATCTTCAAATGGCACCATGAAATATATATTATGGTTAGAGACAATATTCTCCTTAATGAAATCAAATCTTAGAGATATGAATCAATACGATATAATTGATATGGCACAAAGCCCTGTTAAGAGAGTTGCTATTAACATGTTTTATATTCTTGCAACTTGTATAGTTTAGATGATTTCATATGTTATTGTTTTATGTGTAGTTATCTCCTAACACTTTTTAGAAGATTTGTTTTTGCTCTTGTGTGTACTAACATTTCAAGAAAATTGAACTCCAAACTATGAAGACTTCAAATTGAAATCAGCATACAATCCTTTGCAAATTGAAGCTTTAAATTGTTCTTTGAATTGAGAGGGACTGATTGTAATTGAGTGAATAAAAATACACACACAAACTTAAGGAGATCTTATAAAATTTGTACTGATCGTACAGGACGAACCTAGTTCGTACGAGACGATCAGGTCAGTTATCTCCTTATACGAGCAATGGAATGAATAGGATTTGGAGGAAATTTTTCTAAGTCCTGATCATCCAGGACAAAATTATTTTAGTCCCTGGACGAGTTAGGCTCTGTAAAAATTTCGTTCAGATGAAATCTATAATCGTGCCAGGACGACTTGGGCTCTATAAAAATTTCATTCAGACGAAATCTATAATGGTGCCAGGATGACTTGGGCTATGTAAAAATTTCGTCCAGACAAAATCCAAATCATCCAGGACAAATTATTATCTGTAAAAAATTTGTTTAGACGAAATTCTTTATCGTTACAGGATGAGTTGCTCCCTATAAAAATTTTGTCCGGACGAAGTCCTATTCGTCCCAAGACGATGTGAACTGACTTACCAAAGTTGATTACGTCCTGCAGTTATTAGGGAACCGACCTATGGTATAACTGATCGTATCGGATGAACCTTGTTCGTACGGGACGATGATCATGTATGAATATAGTTTATACCAATATACATCATGATCGTTTCTGACACTTTAAGTAAAATTGTCCAGAATGATCTACGTGTTGCAAATCTATTTTTCATGTCTTATGTTTTGATGATTGACAAACACTGCTTTTCTTGGACAGCTTGTTGCTTCTAACTTTTCAGGAATCGACGATCGGACAATCAAAAAGGAGCCAAGTTCAGGAATGCGTAGGTCTAGGGTTGAGTCAGTCTGTACTTTTATTTTTACCTTTTGAGTCCACTTGTAATAGTCAAAAAGACTGATACTTTGTAACCCTTCACACACACACTTGAGAGAATTAGAAATTCTATTTTTACTCATATCGGCCAGGACGATATCTTTGATCGGCCTGGACGATCAGCTTAAAATAGAAAGTCTAATTAAGGATTCTTGATTAAGGCAGCCAACGTTAACCGATCGGCCTGGACGATACGTGTATCGGCCAGGACGATAAGCTCAAAACAGAAAGAAGTAGCCGCCATAGACAAGTATGGTATAGCATATCTTTAAATTATCGGCCAGGACGATCCTCGTATCGGCCTGGACGATATTCACAAATTATGCCATAATTGTTCAGGAAATTAAGGAAGTAATTAAGGATGATTGATACGATCATATCGTCCTGGACGATCGCAGGATCGGCCAGGACGATCCAGTCAAAAACCTTAAGTTACTTCAGGACGATCAGTATCGGCCAGCCCGTATTCAGGGCTATTGTCAGGACGATTTTCGTCTGATTTGAACTGATCGGCCAGGACGATCGTGAGATCGGCCTGGACGATCAAGCTAATTTTCAATCATCCTGTTTTCCATTCAGGGCTATGCTCTGGCCGATCTTCATTAATTTGTACTGATCGGCCAGGCCGATGTCCAGATCGGCCTGGACGATATTGTCGGCAACTTGCAATTAATGAGCTCTTTTGAAGCTCTTCTATTTAAAGAGCTCTTGTTCAACGTTTTTCAAGACCTTTGGCTGCTGCCTTGACCTGAGAAGACCTTGAGGAGAGAAAGAGAGAGAGAAGAGAGAGAGAGGATCTTGTGAGGGGGAGCTTGTGAGGGGCTTCACAAGGGTTGCTTCAAGGATCTCTCTGCGTCATCTTCGTCTAGAGTTTCTCGTCCGTGGAAGGGTCGGTAGAGGTAAGGAGTTGTGCTTTTGGTTCTGGTTCTCTGCCAGCTTCAGGAGGAAGCAAAAGGAGATAGGTTCTCTGCCTTGCCGGGGTGGCAAAAAGGAGATTCTTGTGAGGGTTTCTCCACCTAGCCGTGGGGGGCTAAAGGAGAGTCACTTTTTGTTTAGTGCAATACTTGGAGGGTGCCTCCAAGGAGTGGACGTAGGTCGAGTCGACCGAACCACTATAAATCTCTGTGTTTCTTTTCTTGCTTCCGCACTTTTTATTTTGTTTAAATTCCGCATTACTTTCGTGGTGTGATTTAAAAAAAAAATTAACAATTATGTTACTTTATTTCAAAGTTTATTTTAAAGAGTTCAAAGTTTTTAAAATACCAATTCACCCCCCCTCTTGGTTAGCCACTTTGGGACTAAGTTCATAGGGTTTAACATCCCTAATTCATTGTGAACGAACTTTCAACAAGTGGTATCAGAGCTTGTTTCAAAAATTAAAGTTTAAAAACTTTTTGAATTAAGGTGATCCATGTCTAACTTTGGGAATCGCAACACTACGGAAGGGTTATTCTGTTACCCGACCTCCTCACTGTTCGATAACCTACCTTTTGATTTCTGGAAAACTCGCATGTCAACTTTTTTACAATCTACTGATTATCGCATGTGGATGCTTATTCAAGAAGGTTATTCAAAACCACCTTCTCGTGAAATTAACGGTGATGGAGTTAAAACTGAAGTTGAAACACATTTTTACCGACTGGACTTTTGATGAGCGAGATGTGACTTAGCTACAATTAAATGCTAAATGTTTGAATTGTTTTTTCTGTGCTTTAAAATTGAAAGACTACATGCGGGTTTCCACTTGCAAAACTGGAAAGGACTTATGGGATAGACTTTGTATAACATATGAGAGGACTAATGAGGTTAAACAATCTAGACTCAATATCTTGTTGCATGATTATGAATTGTTTCGTATGAAGCCTAATGAATCCATTTTTGACATGTACACAAGATTCACACAAATAGTTACCTCTTTGCATGCACTTTGTAGGGAACTAATGATGAAATGGTTAATAAGATTCTTCATTATTTACCTACTGCTTATGATGCTAAAATTACTGCAATTATAGAGTCTAAGAGATTTAAACATTTATTCTATTGACAATCTTCTTGGTTCGCTAATTGCTTACAAGCAAGGAGTTAGCCAAAGAAAGATTGATGCAAGTGAAGCACGAAGGGAGAAGAACATAGCACTGAGAGTGAACACTCACAACCTGAGGATGAAGAAGACATCGCATTGATGACTAGACAATTCAGAAGCTTTTTGAAGAGGAAGCAGAAGAAATGCCAGCAATGGAATAGAGGTAAAATAGAAATGCCAAAGTTTCAAATGATGTTATTTTCTATGAGTGCAGAAAACATGGACCATATAAAGACGGATTGCCCTAAACTCAAAGCCAATCCTAGCAAGAAGAAGGTAGAGGAGAAACCTATTGTAAAGAAGGGCAGAAAGAAGTTTCAACAAGCTTTCTGGCAGACTCAGCTTCAGATTCATCAGAGACTGAAAAAGAAGAGGAAGTCACTAATCTGCACTTAATGGCTGACAGTCTTGATAAGTTAGATCAAGAAGAGGTATGTGACTTAACTTATGATGAATTATTTGAAGTTTCTGAACACATGCATGATGCATATAGAAAAATGAAGAAAATGCATGATAGTCTAAGTCTAGAATTTGAAGAACTTAAAAAAAAAAACATGAAATCCTTAGGAAAGATCATGCCTTAATAGATGACAACCACATGAAACTACTCGATGAGTTTGATGACTTGAATAAAAATCATGAAAATTTAAAATCATCCTATGCTGATCTTGAAAAAGAATTTAAAAACTTTAAAGATGAATCAGAGAGGAAAACATATCGAATCAATTATATGAATCAAATCTTGGAAGATATGAATTCAATTTATAAGTTGAAAATAGAAGCTCTCGAGAATAATAGGATACCCCAGACTTAAAGATTTTACTAATTCTATTTTGTATCCTAAATTTATGCAATCCCTAAATAGACAGATAAATGGTAGAAGACTTAGGAATCCATTTCCTAATGTTAAATGTAATAATTGTGGATTGCTTGGACATATAACTCACACCTGTTCTTTGAAGATGAAAACTAATTTCGTGTGGAGACCTAGATGCATAAACCTAGACATATCATACATGCATCTGATTATAAATTGCCAAAAGAAGAACCCAAACTTATTTGGGTTCCCTAGGTCTAACATTTGATAATTTTGCAGGGTCGCTCTCACATAAGACCTCATGAGAGCATATGGTACTTATACAGCAGATGTTCAAAGCACATGACTAGAGATACTGCTCAATTCATAACGCTAGAAGCCAGAAGTGGAGATAGGGTTACACTTGGAGATAATACCACAAGAAAGGTGGTTGGGAAATTTAAAGAATTTTTTTATAGACAATGTATTATTGGTTGAAGGCTTAAAATATAATTTGTTAAGTATAAGTCAGCTATGTGATAAGGGTTACTGTGTAAAAATTTTTCCTACTAGCTGCATATTAAGCCTAAATGGTAAAGATGTTTTGAATGAAAAAAAGGGTAAACAATATTTATATGCTATATTTAAATTGCATTCAAACTCCTACTACTTTTTGTTTGAAAATTGTATCTGATGAGTCATGGCTTTGGCATAGGAGACTTTGTCATTCTAGCATGAAAAAACTTAGAAGGATTATCCAAAAGAACTTAGTGAGAGGTATACTAAAATTAGACTTTACTAAATACCACCTTTGAGATGCATGTCAATTAAGAAAGCAGGTGAAGTTCTCTTTTCAATCCATTAAGGATCTTAGAACTAGTAAATAATTGGAAATTTTTCACATGGATATTTTTGGACTAGTTGGAACTGTGAGTCTAGGAGGGAAGGTATACGGATTTGTGAGTGTGGATGATTACTCAAGATTAACATGGGTTAGATTTCCAGTTCATAAGATTGAATCATTTGAGGAATTTAAAATTTTTTTGACCTGAATTCAAAGAAAATTAAGGTGTGAAATTATTTCTATTCAAAGTGATCATGGAGGAGAATTTGAGAATGAGAGATTTGAAGAATTTTGTAAGGAGTAAGGAATTGATCACAACTTTTTTGCACCTAGAACCCCTCAGCAGAATGGGGTAGTCGAAAGGATAAACAAAACATTAATAGAAGTCGCCCGAGCAATTTTGGCAGAATATTCACTTCCTAAATATTTTTGGGCTGAGGTGGATAGCATTGTATGTTATGTTCTGAATAGAGTGAATGTGATATCTAAATTGAATAAAACACCTTATGAGTTACTAAAAGGGATAACACTAAATTTGTCTTATTTTCATGTTTTTGGTTGCAAGGTTTTCATTCATAATAATGGAAAATTTGCCTTAGGAAAATTTGATCCAAAATCAGATGAAGGAATTTTTGTTGGATACTCAAGTGTTGGAAAATCTTATAGAGTTTTCAATAGAAGAACTTTGGTAATTAAGGAGTTGACCAAACATGTTGTATTTGATGAATCTGGTAATATGGAAGAGCCGAATATTGTAGAAGATGAAATTTAGATTAATTCCCAAAAGATTGATAAATTGAATTTGAAAGAAAATATGGAAGAAAATTTAGAGATAGAAAACACTTTGCCTAGAGATTTGAGAATTTCTAAAAACCACCCAAGGGAATTGATTATAGGTGAACCAAGTGAGGGTGTAAGAACTAGGCGTGGATTAAATAAGGAAGTCAATCATTCATCATTCATTTCAACTATTGAACCCACTAATATTGATTAAGCACTTTCTGATGAATTTTGGATTTTGGCCATGCAAGAAGAGTTGAATCAATTTGTAAGAAATAAAGTTTGGGAATTAACTACAAGGCCAAAAGATCAAAGTGTAGTTGGAACTAAGTGGGTATTCAAAAACAAAATGAATGACTCAGAAGTAGTCATTAGAAATAAGGCTAGATTAGTTATTAAGGGGTATAATAAGATTGAAGAGATTGATTTTGAGGAGACTTTTGCCCCTGTAGCTATACTTGAAGCAATTAGGGTTTTGCTAGCCTTTGCCTGTTTTAGAGGTTTCAAATTATTTCAAATGGATGTGAAAAGTGCCTTTTTAAATGGGGTAATTGAAGAGGATGTTTATGTAGAACAACCTCCAAGTTTTGAAAATTCTAAATACTCAAATAATGTTTTCAAGTTGAAAAAGACATTATATGGATTGAAACAGGCACGTAGGGCTTGATATGAGAGGTTGAGAACCTTCCTACTTGAGAGATCATTTGAAAGAGGAAGTGTGGATACAACACTCTTTTTGAAGAAATTTGGAAAGGATATACACATTGTTCAAATTTATGTGGATGACATCATTTTTGGATCTTCAAATAAAAATCGTTATGATGAATTTTCTAAAACAATGAGTAGTGAATTTGAGATAAGTTTAATGGAAGATTTAATTTACTTTCTAGGATTTAGCATTAAGCAAATTGAGGAGGGTAATTTTCTTAGTCAATCTAAATATCTTAAGGACATCCTCAAAAAGTATGAAATGTATAATGCTAAACCTGTTAGTACACCAATGAGTTCCTTATTTCAGTTGGATAAGGACCCTAAGGGAAAATCTGTTGATCAAAAGAAATTTAGAGGGATAATTGGATCTTTACTTTACTTGACTTCTAACCAACCCGATATCATGTTTAGTGTTTGCTTGTGTGCTAGATTTTAATCGGATCCAAAAGAATCATATTTGACAGCAGTGAAAAGGATTTTAAGATATCTGTTAGGAACTCAGAACTTAGGAATTTGGTATCCTGTTTAGCTCTTCATTTGAAATAATTGGTTATTCAGATTCTAACTTTGTAGGTTGTAGGGTGGATAGAAAAAGTACTTCTGAAACATGTTAGTTCGTTGGAAATTCATTAGTTTCATGATCTAATATAAAACAAAATTCAGTAACCCTATTTACTGTAGAAGCTGAATACATTGCATTAGGAAGTTGTGTGGCACAAGTACTTTGGATGAAACAACAGTTGATTGATTTTGGATTAACTATAGGCACTATACCAATTTATTGTGATAATACTAGTGCTATCTGCATTTCTAAAAATCCTATTCAACATTCAAGAACCAAACATATAGACATAAGGCATCATTTCATAAGGGATTATGTATCTAATGGAGAAATTGAACTCATTCATGTTACAACTAAAAATCAACTTGCAAACATTTTTATAAAACCTTTAGCCTTTGATACTTTTAGTGCAATAAGAACAAGACTTGGTGTGATTGATTTAAATGCTTAAATAAAAATGTTCTTGCAACATTGATGTATGTTTGATTATTAAATTTTTTTCTGTGCTTATGATTTTGTTTGTGTGATTTTTCCTTTTAGAGTATGTGTTTCATCGTTGTTTTTGGTATTTATTTTGTTTTGTTTTATTTTTGAAGTGTAGTTTTTGTTTGAGTGCAAAATTATTATTTTTGTCATCATCGTCTGGAATGAAATATTTTCTTACGAGACGATTTCTGTATTGTATCAAAACAATCAGATTTTGAACCATTTGCGTGCAATTTTTCAGAGTATAAAAGTAACTTTGTCTGTACGATCTCAGGATCGTCCAGGATGAAATGTTTCTCAAAAGATGGGACAATTGAATAGAGCAGTTGAATGGATAAGGTTTTTTTTAATATGAACTTCATCCATACGAACCTTAGGTTCGTTTGGACGAACACATATCGGTTCGATGTAGGAGACGGTTTTAACTGTCATTAAAATGATATAATTTCTGATCGTCCTGGGACGAACTCGTGTTCGCCTGTACGATCAGACTGGTCAAAAGTCTGTGCGAAAGGAAGCTTCATAAGTCACGTTGATTACAAAAAGCCGTTTCGTTTTTGATGGATTGGATTGTCTATACAAAATTTTTTCGTACAGGACGAACGAAATTCGTACGGGACAAAATTTTTTTTTGTATGGTACGAACATGTCATTTTCAATAAATAGGCGGGCTTTTTAACTCAATAGTCACATGCTAAACATGACTTTCAACTCCTTTCTTACTCTAGATCATTTTCAAATGACCAATTCAAGTAAGCATCAAAAGGTATTAGCAAAGAAGCCACATAGGAATTCATCCGAAAAATTTCTGTCAAAAGCAAATGAGGATTCTTTTCCTAGATTTGCTTCTGCCAAAATCACTCCTTCCCGAATTTTAATTCAAGAAGATATTACCTTTCAGGTAATGCCTTTATTTGCTTCAACTCAGTTTCACTTTATCCTTACTCTGGTCCACTTCTATAACAAAGAAACCTTCCACTACTTTCTAGCCAATATGTCCTTCAATTCTGACCACTCTACGATTTGCTCCTTTGTTTTCAAACAAAAAGTTGAAATCACTAAACACGACTTAGGAGCTTTTCTAAATTTAAGGATTGGGGGAAGTAGAGTCCATACCTTAATCACCAATGATACATATAAATGGTATGAAATCAATAGGGTGATTAGAGGAAATGGTTTAACTAAGCATATGGCTAAGGTATCCAGTCTTGTATGGAATGCACACATCATCCAGCACGTTCTTAGAACTTCAATCATTCCAAAAGCTTGTGATAGAGTCAATATTACCCCCCTTCTCTCTATGGTGACTTTTCTAATCATGTCAAATGAGCCTATAGATGAAGCCCAACTTATCCTTGACTATCTTTATGGGCTTTATGAAGTTGGCCATGCAGAATAGAAAAGAAAAAGGAATATTGCCTTAGGACACTTAGTTACCTATGTTCTAGAAAAGAAATACAACTTGGTTCATCCAGATCAAGAATATAAAGAACCATTCTATTATAATGATGGATCATTTAGAGCGATCTTTAAGGAAGAATTAGATAAAGCACATGTCATCAGTGATACAGAAGAAGAGCCTGAAGGTGCACCTACTCCTGTAAATGAATCAAATTATTAGAATTTGATTCAAAGATTTGATCAGTTAGAGACTCATTTTGATCAACGCTTTGATCAAATTAAGACTCATTTACAGCAGCAGGCTGCTCAATATCAACATGACATGGGTTATATGAGGGAGCAAATGAATGATATTAGTACCAATGTACTTATGATGAGTACATACTTTAACCACTTTGGTAGTGCTCCTCCTCCTCCTCCTTCTCCAGATTAGGGACCATCTGAGTGATAGATGCACCAGATGTTATGTGTTTGTGTTGTTATTGTTTTTACTTTATGTGTTAGTTATCATTTGTTTTTAGTAGATTGATGTATTTCTCTTTTATTTTAGATATTTTTATTTTGTATTGATATCCTGAAGTATCATTGTAAAATCTTCAAAGTGATATCAATATTAGTTCTTGTGTTTTGATTTGAATTTATTTTGAAATGTTTGTTAGTCTTTATAAAAATTATTAGATTTTTTAATCTTAATTGTGTTATAACCTGAATTGTAAGTTAAAATTAAATTCATTAGCAAATCTAATTATTCTAAGTTTAAGTTTTGATTATAACTTGATATTATTAGAATTTTCAGTTTCATGTCTCTCATTTAGACTGCCTTATTGTTAATATTATTACTGCAATTATGATGATTTTTTATTTTGTATTTCACTTATCAATCATTATTTATGCACTTAGAAAGATTTGAAATTTTAGATTATTATTTTTGGAAAAATAAAATTACTCTTACAAATTGTATCAAAGTACAAAAAATCAAAAAGAATGCGCAAAGGTTCGCAATGTGAAAAAGAGGCACAAAATAATCCCAAAGTAAAAAATGATGCACAAAAATGTGCCACAACTATGAAAAAGATGCGCAAAGCATCACATGTGATAGTTATTTCTTTCCAAACTCTTTTAATCTTTTAATTCAAATTGATCTTATGTTCATTTATAATTGCTATTGAAATTTAAAATATACAATTTTTTATTCATCCTTATTGCAATGATTTTCTCTATCTTAATGTCTAAATTGACTCATGTCTTTGATAAATTCTTTTTTTTATCTATATTATATCACTTCTTAAATTATATGAATTTTTATGATTTGCCTAATGTTTTAATTTTATTTGCATAACTAATTTCAATCACTTTCAAGATTAAATTATCAAATGAATTTTATATTACTGCTTATATTTCAAATCTTTTTTCTTCTTCACTTTTTGCTGCTGTCAAAAAGGGGGAGAAATTGTTTGTTTCGATAGTTCTTTTATGTGACATAGTTCTTTTGTGAATATGTGTTTTTGTCGTTGAGTGTTTTGTGTGTTTTGTGTTTTTTTTTTGGGTGATATTATTTTGATTTTGTATAAAATCTTTGAAAAACAAAAATTTTGAATCAATGCCTCCTTATTTTCATGTATTCATCAATTTAGGGGGAGTTTAGGAGATCCTTAGAATTTGAAATCCTACAAATAATAATTATTTTGCCATCATCAAAAAGGAGAATATTGTTAAGAGAGTTGCTATTAGCATGTTTTATATTCTTGCAACTTATATAGTTTAGACGATTTAAAATATTATTATTTTATGTGTAGTTATCTCCTAACACTTTTTAGAAGATTTGTTTTTTCTCTTGTGTGTACTAACATTTCAGGAAAATTGAACTCCAAACTATGAAGACTTCAAATCGAGATCAGCATACAATCCTTTGCAAATTGAAGCTTTAAATTATTCTTTGAATTTAGAGGGAGTGATTGTAATTGAGTGAATAAAAAAAAACACACACACACACACACATATTTAAGGAGATCTTATAAAATTTGTATTGATTGTACGGGATGAACCTAGTTCGTACGAGACGATCAGGTCAGTTATCTCCTTATACGTGCAATGAAAGAAATAGGATTTGGAGGAAATTTTTCTAAGTCCTGATCGTCCAGGATGAAATTATTTTAGTCCTAGGACAAGTTAGGCTTTGTAAAAATTTCGTTCAGATTAAATCTATAATCGTGCCAGGACGACTTGGGCTATATAAAAATTTAGTTCAGACAAAATCTATAATTGTGCCAGGATGACTTGGGCTCTGTAAAAATTTCGTCCAGACAAAATCCAAATCATCCCAGGACGAATTCTTCTCTGTAAAAACTTCGTTCAGACGAAATTCATTATCATGCCAGGATGAGTTTTTCTCTGTGAAAATTTCGTCCAGACGAAGTCCTATTCGTCCCAAGACGATATGAACTGACTTACCAAAGTTGGTTACATCCTGTAGTTATTAGGGAACCGACCTATGGTATAACTGATCGTACCAGACGAACCTAGTTTGTACGGGACGATGATCATGTATGAACATAGTTCGTACCAATATACATCATGATCATTTCCGACACTTTAAGTAAAATTGTACAGGATGATCTACGATCGTACGGGACAATCCATTTCATGTTGACTTAAATATTTGCAGTTTTGGATGGTTTTTCTTATCTCTCCTATATAAGGTCCATTTTCTATTGCCACCCAATCTTTTTGCTCATTGATCTTCATGCCTATTGATAGAAGAGTTAAGGAGAGAGTGTAAGAGTGCATTCAAAGGTGGATTCCTACCATTGGAGCGTGAAGGCTTCACTTGGTGTTCAAAGGTAAGAATCTCTACTTGTGATTTGGGATTACTTCACTCTTTTCTTAATTCCTTCTAGATTTCTTGTGAGGAGATCTGTGAAGGAGATCCGGTTCTCTGCCGACACTAGGAGATTGTGAACAGCTGAAGGGTTCTCTACCCACACTAGGAGAGTGTGAAAGGATGAAGGGTTCTCTTCCCACACTAGGAGAGTGTGAAAGGACAAAGGATTCTCTGCCCACACTAGGAGAGTGTAAAAGGACAGACGGTTCTCTGCCAACACTCGGGATAAGTGTAAAAGGAAGACTGTTCTCTGCCGCACCGGGTAGTGGTGGAAAGAGTTTTTGTAAAGGCTTCTCCGCCTTGCTGTGGGTGCTAAAGGAGAGTCACTAGTGGTATTAGTGCAATACTCGGAGGGTGCCTCCGGGGAGTGAATGTAGGTTTTGTTTTGACCGAACCACTATAAATCTGGTGTTTTTTACTTTTTCGCTTTTTATTTTATTTACAATTTACAACTTGTGGTTGAAAAATATTTTAAAAAAAATTCACTAACAATTAAGTTTTAATTTCCAAAGTTTAAAAAGAGGGTTCAAATTTTTTTTTTATTACCAATTCACCCTCCCTCTTTGTTAGCCACTGGGACATAAGCTTAGGTTTAACAACCTAATTCATTGTGAACGAATATCAACAAGCCCTCTCTTAGATAAGTTGGTTTCAAATTTGTCCCCTTAGAAAAATATTCAACCCAGGTCTACAAGGTCCCTTGAACGAAGCAACCCATGGTTGCCGACAAGGATCCTTCTATCCGGTTGGGTCGACTGCCTCCTCTAACTAAGTAGACTAAGGACCATGATGGCTCGGGGTGACGGAACCATGGGATCTTGATCGAGTCCATCATCCATTCCACTACCATCCACTTTAAGTACAAGATGGTGTAATTTCAAAATTTTAAATATCAATTTTCTAACTATCCCAAATGTCCATATTATTACTATATGCCAGATACTATCTAACTCTATATATCTGATTGATGGCTAGCATTAATCGAAATTTCTCTCTCATGATTGAGAGGGGTAATTAACTGTAGGAGCTTACGCCTATAGGTAACCAGAACTCAGAATAAAAACTACTAAAAAATGAGGGTGAAATCTATGTGTAGTGTCTTATCTATAAACCCATCTACCTTCCAAAATTTACCCTGGAACTTAATCCATTAAAACTCCCCCCAAAAAGAAAAAGCAACAGCGGGAAGAGGCCGGGGCCAAATTTTTGGAGCCTACAGATTTCAATTACAGAAAAGCTAGGCCTTTTTTGAGAAACTACAACCATGTAAATGCTACTTTTGGTAAACTTTGAAAGTCAACTATTCCCATTAAGTATTCTCAACTAGCTTGGAGAATTCTAAGAGGTTTTGTCTCTGTTGATTAAAGTCTTCATTTAAATGGGATTTTTCTCGCTTCGAAATGCCAATGTTGATTTAGCTTTGAAACTATTAATCTTTTTTTTTTCTTCATAATCCAATAGCAGTAAAGGTTTGGATTGCTATTCAAAATGCTTTAAATTAATATTAATCTGTGCATTCTTGCTTGTAATTTGGCGGTGTTTTTAAATAACTTGCATTAATATAATATTTTTAGTAGCTATTTAATTATTATTATGTTAGTTGCTTTATGTCTTTTGTGGGAGGAAAGAAAAAATAGCAAGTATAATGGTATCAAGATGTGTTATAAAGGGGTTATTAGCTCTTTAGGATTTAAAATCCAGAAACTTTATCAGGCTAATGTTCTCTCTATCAATCATTTCATGGGTAGGGATGATTGGTTGAATTACTTCAATATTTTAGTGACAAATTAGTTTTTTTATTATTGCTCAACTTATACTTCATTCGATATTATCAGTGTTTCAATTCTATTTTAGCTTTCCTGCTTTTATTATTTATTTTGTATAATTTTTGCATTTTGATAGTGTGTGGTGACGTAACAAATTTTGTTTACTAACCCCTGCCTTTCATTTTTGAAGAATGAAAATATAGGACACCCCGATGACCCTCCAACTGGGATGAGGAGCCAGGATTCATCTTGCAAATGCTGTCATAGAAACATGAAATGCTGGAGCCACCATCCACTTTGGTTAGCTTGAATTCTCAGCAGCTACTGTATGGGCTATAGCCGTCCCTGTGTACGGTGTAAATTCTGAGGAACTTTCTGGAAGGTCCCATTCTACAAGAACTATTGGTAGGGATGTTGCTCAAGGAAGAGTTTCTTTGTTTGAAAGACTGACCTAATCTAAAACCCCGATTACAAAAGGGTTATTACTGGAAAGAAAATTTATGTGGTGACTGCAAACACTACTACCCTTCCTAGAGAGCCTGTTACATCTGGGAGATATGATACTGAAGCTTCTTCATCTAGAGAAAAGCTGAATAGAAGGCAAAGGAGGAAGTGAAATACAAAGCTACGTGCTTAACTTCTATCTGTACCAATCCATCCCTCCAGCTTACCAGCACAAGAACCAGAGATAAATATTCCCCTTCAAAATAGCTTTTTAAATTTGAAGTGGGTAAAGAGAAAAAACTCTTCTGGTGTGCTCAAGCAATCCTTCTGGGAGCGTCGACCTAAAGCCCGACTCATCAAAAGATAAGAGAGCTTAAACATCTATCTGCTCTTGTCCACCGAGTATTGAGGACAGGTAAGAAAAGAGTGCCGATGAAGAAGAAGTTTCAAAGACCACTAATTATTTAGGCCTGAAGAACACCTCTAAGAGAAAGGATATAATCTACTGTAATAGTTGAATGAATAAATTATCAACTACAAGCTCCACGAGAAGCACATAGGGGCATGACACTTAGACCACATGTCTAAGAATCCATAGCCCAAAAGACCTAGTGGAAGGACAAACAAGTTTGGAGGCTGAAGCCTTGAAAAGAAAAGATGATTGACAAAAGAACTAGTTTGGGTGAGACATCCAGAACAGTCTCCTAGAGATCTGCCCCTGCTAGCAGAACTCATCAGAGATGGGTTAAAAGCAAGGCCATAATGATAACCATTATAATGATAGTTGACACCCTAGAGAGTCCTTCATGGGACCTCGTCATTCACCTACCTTGACCAAAGGAGAAGTTTATTTTGATTGCAGTCCGTTGATCAAAGAAGTAATCATTGCAAGCCAAGAAACTAAAATTCAATGGCAATGCAGCTCAGAAGTTCAAGTACAAAAAGAAGAAGAAGAAGAATATGGCGATGAAGACACTATGAAAATTGAGGTGGTTTATATGGTCAGCCACATCAATGTTAAGGGTGATAAGGATGAAGATGAACAATAATCATAGCCTCATGTATGTGTTTATTGACATCGCCATAGGGCTAGATCGATTACCAGCCGAAGTACTCGTTCCTTAGAAGAAGGAGAAGAAGAAGAGGTTAGAAAAAACCCCTTCGCTAGCAAAAACATCACGCTCTCTAAATATAAAGACAAATGAGGTGATAGATATGGGTGAAAGATAAATAAATCTCTCAGTTAAATAATAAAATGATTGAGATGATGATGACGATGATGAAGATAATAAAGAATGCCACTTTGTGGGTCTTGCACCAGCTCAACCTGTCAACCAAGCTGTGCGCAATGTTCCAGCAAACCCTCAATATCCTTAAGCTTTAAGCCTCGGGAGTGAGAGGTGTACCTAAAGGTGGCAAAGAGACTAATGATCTGACCCGCAAGTGTACTCCATAAAATATGGCGAGTGCCTCTATACCTGTAATAGCCGAGTAGTTAGAAGGCTTAATTATTGAAAAGATTAAATCCTTTATAGCTGCTGAATAGACAGAGAAATTAGCAGGAAAATATCACCCATACTTGATAGAGTACAACAAGGTGTCGTATCCAAAGGGATACTCTCTACCAAAATTCAATATTTTTTATGGCAATAAAAATCCTAGATAGCACCTGGCGCAGTTTAAAGCTACCTGCAGGAATACGAGAGGCAATGATTCTCTGTTATTATAATAATTCATGAGCAGCCTGAGTGGAATTGCTTTCGAATGGTATGCTGAATTACTAAATGATTCACTAAAGACCTTTACGGAGTTAGAGGCCTTATTTATGAAAAGGTTTGCTAGTGCAATAGAGAATACTACCAATGTTGATCTCACTCCAGATAAAGGGAGAGAGGATGAGTTAGTTACGAGGTATATAACATGCTGGCATAATCTCAAAAAGAATTGCGAGTAGCAACTAGAAGAAGAATATGCAGTCTAACTATTGATAGGGAATATTGATGATAAAATGCAACCCTTCTTATGCATAGCTTCAATCATTACCTTCCAAGATATGTTAGATAGGGTGGCAAAGTTTGAAAAGTTAAACTTATCAAAATATGAAAGCCTCCTTAATAGACCTAAATAGGCAAAAGCACCTAACGCCAGGAAGAATGAGGCTTACTCCATATTCCCTCCTAGAACTCATAAAGGCAAAAGGAAAGTATATAATATAGATAAAGGAAAGCATCCCATAAAGGAGTCCACCCGAGTAGTCACATCCTCTTTCGTACTCCTGCCTAAAGAAACAACCACAAAAGAACCTATTCAAGAGGACCAATGGGAGATCATGGTCTCCAAGAAGATAACCAAAATACTGAAACATCTAGAAGGAGTTTCGGGTGTCAAGTGGAAGTCTCCTAGAGAGCATTTACTGAATTTTAAGTGGTTGCATACGTCACATGCATCCACCTCCAAACAATAACCTAGCCAAGCCAGCTCATCAAAGCCTGGTAAGGTATAGTCAAAGGCTTCTAAGAAGAAAGCCAAGTTTAAGAAGCCTATGGAGAAGAAAACTTAAACTCAAAAGGCTATTGATAGTCTTGGTGAAAATTACGAGTTGTTAAGAGCCCTATTGAGCTTAATGATTTCATGACAGAGCTCAAAATAAGTTAATAAGTAGAAGAAGTTGAAGATAAATCTCTTCTTATGGAGATATGCCGAGTCATCTGACTGACATCAAGGATAACATAAAGTGAGAAATACGCTGAAAAAGCAGCCCCTGAGTCCTTTTTAATGGTGTCATCAATGGAATATAGTTCAAAAGATGATTTATATTTTTCAAATGATAAAGATTTAGATCCAAGCATAGCATCGCAAATAGAGTAGGTGAAATTAGGAGACGATTCTGAGTCTACAGGTGAATCTCCAAATGTGACAATGGTAGACTCTGAGGAGATTGCTTCATTAGATAAGTCTGAATGGAATGAGGTGGCCCAGGTGCAGTTAAGAAATGACAAGATACTGCCACCTCCACCAAAGAAGAGGATTCCCAATAAAGATAAGGGGAAGAATATAATTATCAATAAATATATTATCCTTAAAGACTCCCAAAAGAAAGAGACTTCAACTAAGGGGATAGATTACAATATCTTATCCCACTTGAGGAAGATCCCAGCATAACTTAACATATATAATACCCTCGTGATATCTAAAGATCTTCGAGAGACTTTGATCCAAGCTCTTAGGGACCCTGAAAGATATGAGGCGTATTTTATTGAATGCAACTTGACCGAGATCTTGTAAGCTTGGAATTAGCCAATAATTACTTTTATTGAGGATGATCTGATGCTTGGAATGGCTTATCAAAATTGCCCTTTGTATGTTAAGGCAGAGAACAATGATATGTTGATCAATCAAATTTTTATTGATCATGGATCCTCCATAAATCTCATGAGCCTGAAAGCATTGAGATAATTGTGCCTCGATGTGGAACATCTTCGGCAAGATAAGTTGATGGTGCATGGATTCAACAAGAAAGGGAAAAAAACCTTTGGATCATCTATGCTCCCTCTTATATTTGGGGAATTTCATACATTACCAATTCCATGTGATTGATGCCACCTCATTCGACACTATTAGGTCTCCTCTGGCAGCATAAATATGACGTTATCTCGTCAACATTACACTAATACATGAAGTACCTAAGGGAAGGAGAAGAATTTAAGATCTTTAGTGACATCCAACCCTTTACAGTACATGAAGTAATGATATATGAAGATGCCAGATACTTCATGCTAAAGAAGCAAAAGCCATCAAGCTCCCTTGAGGCTAAGGCATCAGATTCGAAGGCTATAAAGCAACATAAGAAGGAAGGTCAGAAGAAGCATGTGGGGAGAAAGAAGGCTATGTTGACTCTTCCCAAAGCACTAACCATTCCTAAAGAAAGGAAATACATGCCTCACCTTGGGAGTGATACAGATGAAAGTGATGTCACCCCTACAAAATCATGAAGGGTAGTCCAGTCTACAGCCAAATGGAGTAGGGAGGTAGAATACTAAAATGATGATTATGACAACGACTCTATCTACATAAATATAGTGTAGGGTGTGTTCTCTCGAAGAATAGATAGCTTGTCAATCTTCGATAGTGTACTCGTAGTCACACATATTTCCCTACAACACTTCAGAGAGATCATTCCATGCGAAGTACATAAAATTGAAAAACTCACCACTCGTTATCTACCTCCTATTAAAAAGAAAATTGTACTCGAGAATATACTATATTTAGCAAAAATGCATGAAGAAGAGAATAATGATTAGTGTTGTATGCTCCTTGATTCTGAAGAGTTATTTCCTACAAGGTTATATAGGTTTAATACCAATGGTATTCAGAGAATGCTACAAAAGCAAATTAATGTTCCAATGACTAAACAATAACTTCATACATGCCTAGACCTCTGGTATGGAAGGAATCTGCATCCCTTATGACATAAGTATATAGATGCATACAAAGGCAACATATTCATAAGGCGAAAATTCCTCCGAAAGGAAATTTATCGAGAAATCACTTGTGAGGAATTAAAATCCAATAATGATGGTGATGAGATATATAAAGTTGACACTCTTAATAATCTACCTGTAGAATCCAAGCCTACACCAGAAGCACTAAAAAGGTGGTGGATAGGCTGCTATGATGGGTGAGCTAAGGGAAGTCAACTTGGGAACTAAGGAAGATCCTCGCCCAACTTTCATTAACTCTCTTTTACCAGAAGAGCAAGTGGAAGAAATGAAGAAGCTTCTTTATGAATTCAGGGACTGCTTTGCCTAAACATATGCTGAGATGCCCGACTTATTCCCTAACATAGTAGTTCATAGATTAGCCGCTAAATCAGATGCAATGCCCATCAAACAAGCTCTAAGGAGGATGAGATTAGAGATTTAAGAACAGGTGATTGCAGAAATGAAGAAGCTTATAGAGGCAGGCTTCATCCGAGAAGAAAAGTATGATGATTGAATCGCCAATATAGTTCATATAAAGAAGAAGAATGGTTAGATTTACATCTACATCAACTTCAGGGACCTCAACAAGACATGTCCGAAAGATGACTTTCACTCCTAGTATCAAAACTTTTAGTTGATAACACTTCCAACTATGATATATCCTCTTTTATGGATGGATCGTCAGGCTATATCCAAATCAAAATACTGTTTATAGATGAAAAAGCGTACATCATTCAGAACTCCTATATGCTTATTTTATTACACAGTAATGCACTTCGGCCTGAAGAATGCTGGTGGCACATAATAACAGGAAATAAATCATATATTTAATGATTTAATTCATCAAATGGTCAAATACTATGTAGATGACTTGGTCATTAAGAGCATGGGCCGAAAAGATCGCCTTGTTGATATAAGGATAGTGTTAGAGAGGATCAGGAAATATGATCTGAAGATGAACCATCTCAACTATTCATTTGGGATATCCTCAAGAAAATTTTGGGGATACATCATTTGCCATCAAGGAATTAAAATTGACCCCAACAAGATCAAGGAAATTATGGAGATTCCACCTCCAAAGAAACTGCAACAACTTCACTCTTTCTAACGGCAACTGGCTTTCATTCGACGATTCATATTGAATATGTCGGGTAGGTTCCAACCATTTTTAAAGCTGATGAAAAAAACACATTTTAAATAAGATGATGAGTGTCAAGAATCATTTGATAGCATCAAGATATACTTGTTAAACTCTCTTATCCTTATGGCACTAATTCCAAGGAAGCCTCTTATAATGTACACGACAGCATTAGAAGAGTCCCTCGAAGCATTATTAGGCTAGTATAATAAAGAAGGTAAGAAGAATGTGCTCTATTACATCAGTCAGAGGTTAATTAGTATGGAAATATGCTCCTCTCCAATTGAGAAGCTTTGCTTGGCCTTGATTTTTGCAGTTCAAAAACTTCGCCATTATACGCTGTCTCACAAAATCACATTAATATCAAAGATCAATTCATTGAAGTTCTTGATGATAAGATTAGTGTTGATAGGTTATTTAGCCAAGTGGGCAATGATACTCCTATAATTTGATATCATATATATTCCACAAAAGGTAATGAAAGAGTAGGTGCTGCCTGATTTTCTTGCTGCACATCCTATCCATACGGATTCACCACTCAACAATGATCTACCTTACGAGAAGATCATGAATATTAAAAAGGAGATGATATGAGTATGGGAAATGTACTTCGATGAAGCATCATTAATTAAATGCACTCGGCCTCCAAATTTGGAAAAAAGCTCAAGCCGGGATTGGACTCATCTTTGTAACACCAGAGGGAGGCATAATGAGATTCTCATTCAATTTGACTAAACTTCAAACTAATAATGAAGCCTTAATAGCATGATTAGATATTGTAATCCATATTAGAATCTAGAATCTACAAATCTTCGATGATTTTGAATTTGTTATAAATCAAGTACTGGAGTCTACAAATTTACCAAGTTTGAATTGGCTTGTTATCATCGTTGAGTCCTGGAGCTGATTAAATAAATTTCAATCGTCAAATTATCGTAAGTTCCACGAGGTTAAAATAGTTAAGTTGATTTCTTGTCCAAATTCTAAAGAAATGGTGAATATGGACGATGAATGACCTATAATAATTATGGTGCATAATCATTTGGTCTTAGAGCCAGCATTATTATAACTCCCACAGGTAGATGGAATGCAAAGTTTAAGCTAGCAGGATGAAACTCTGGTTGATCCTCAACCTCCCCAACCAGTTGATCTTAAAGATCAATCTGAAGAATAGCAAGTTTTTAAGAAAAGATACAAGGCTAATCAAGCTTCAAAATCATGGTGACAATGCATAGATGTTGAAGAAGAAAATAATTGGAGGAAGCCTTTCATTGACTACTTCAAATAAAGCAAGCTACCAATGGACAAGTCATTAACTGCTCAAATTAGAAAGACAGTGCTAGAATATGCATTTGTAAACAACACGTTTTATCGACATGCTTTCGATCAAATTTGGTTAAGTTGCCTAAGGACCTGAGAAGCTGATAAGGTGGTAGTAGAAATTTATGAAGAACTTTGAGGAGTGCACCAATTAGGTACCAAGATGGCGGTCAAAATCAAAAGAATGTGTTACTATTTATCAAGAATGGTAAAGGATTGTATTGACCATGCTAAGAGGTGTCACGAGTGTCAAATCCACGATGATGTTATACATCAACCACCAAATTCACTGCACCCTATTATAGTATCCTGGCCATTTGAATGTTGGGGTACTGATATTATCGGGCCAATAAATCCACCATCATTAGCATGACAGTACTTCATTTTGGCAGCAACTGACTACTTCTCCAAGTGGGTAGAAGCAACTCCATTCAAAGAAGTTACATCCGAGCACGTGATTAACTTCTTTACCCATAATATTATTTATAGATTTGATGTGCCACATCGCATAATCTCAGACAATGATATTGCATTAAGTTCTTTGATCGGTATAAATCGATTGGAGATATTCCTCAATATACTATCCAAGAGCAAATGTCTTGGCATAAGCCTTTAATAAAACACTGGTGAAATTTCTAAAGAAGATTCTCACCAAAAATAAAAGAGAATGACATATGAAGATGGCAGAAGCATTATGGGCGTATCATACAACTTATAAAATTTCAACTAAGGCCACTCCTTACTCATTAGTGTTTAGAGTTGAAGTAGTATTGACACTAAAAGTTGAACTCCCATCTCTTCAAGTCACCATCTAGAACGAGCTCACTCAAGAGAAAAATCTCATTTAAGAATGGACGAGCTCGATGCACTCAATGAAGTTAGGTTGCAGGCTCAATAGAACCTAGAAATTTATCGAGCAAGGATGACAAAGTCCTATGATTGTATGGTGCATCTTCGATCATTTCAAGAAGGAGAATTGGTCCTAGTGCAGAGAAGGTCAATCATCCCCCATAGAAAAATTGGTGGCAAGTTTGTGTCCAAATGGGAAGGACCTTTCATCATCAAAAATGTGTACCAAGGAGGAGCTTATTAACTCATTGATCTGAATGGTCAGAGGCTTATGCCACCTATCAATGGCCGATACTTGAAGAAATACTATGCATGAAATTACCCAAGAAATGTCATGTTTAATACACTAGATTTTCATACATGTTTATTAGCGTATACATTTCATATTTTAAAATTTTCTTGTCCTATGAAAATATATTTCAAAATTCCTTGTAAGACTGGGGGCATTTTAAATATTTATTTAGGTAAACATCGCACTGCACATCAAGATCCCTAAATAAATATGCAAAATCTCAAAATTCTAAATTTATTCCATATTAAATGTCCCTATAAGATAGCGTATACATTTCATATTTTAAAATTTTCTTGTCCTATGAAAATATATTTTAAAATTCCTTGTAAGACTGGGGGCATTTTAAATATTTATTTAGGTAAACATCGCACTGCACATCAAGATCCCTAAATAAATATGCAAAATCTCATAATTCTAAATTTATTCCATTATTAAATGTCCCTATAAGATAGGAGCATTTTAAAAATTAATGGTCGACATCGTGCTACATGCTGAGATCTCTGAATAAATATTTAAAATCATTTATGCAAATATTCTTTATGCTAAAGATACAACACTTCTTTTTCATAGTATATACAGGCGATCTTTCAAAAATTCAAGACAACACCTTCCCAAACATATACAAATTTAAAAGTCGAGAAAGAGACTTTTGTGACTGCACACTTCAATAAATCGAGCCAAAATATTGAAGTCTTTTTAATATCCTGAAGCTTAAGGTTTGAATGGGTGTAAAAGGTCGGATCCAACACACCCAACTATGGCTGAATCGCTAGCATCTCCGTCTACTCAATATGCCATAAGAAAGGCCGTAGTAGTGAAACCCCCACTTCGTCAACCCGTTAGTAGGGACTTTAGGAAGAATGAAAGCCAAATTAACTCGACCAGTTCAAGTGATCATGGTCCACCAAATTCTTCTAAATGACTGGAGAAACAAAATTCCAATGGGAAGATGAGTCTCGAACAACCACCGAATGTATATAGGCTCCATATTCTTAACCACAAAGGATGACTCCAAATCTGCCAACTTCAGTAAAATCAACATAGGGAAGAACAATTCCTATAGCTCAAGTCTGAAGCTTGAATGGGTGTAAGAGGTCGGATCCAACAAGCCCAAATATGGTTGGATCGTTGGAAACTCTGTCTACTCAATAAGTCATAAGAAAGGCCATAGTAGAGGAACACTTATCTTAATAACCAGAGGACGAAGAGCTATCAAATTTTAGCTCAACCGATCTAATGAACTCAAATGACTTAGATTATAGTCTCCTCAAATGGTTAAGGATCAAGATATTAATTTTATTTAATACTGTCAACTGAATTCAAAACCTGCAAATTATTCAACAAATTTGTAAAGCATAAAGTGAGGATCGAAGGAATTCTTCTTCAACAAGTCTACCAAAGCACAAAGAAAAGGATCGAAGAAAACTATCCAAGAGTTCATGAAAAGTCTATGACTGAACTAAGAGGATTTTGTCATCAATAAGTATGTTATGCATAAAGCTCTAGATCAGTGACTTCTTACCACCGACCTAGTACAAACCTAAAGGGTTTAAGTAACCGGCATCTACCCCTACTTGAAGCCCACCAAAGTTAGCAGCATAGGGTAGAAGGAATACAAATCTTCTAACAAGTCAATAAAGATAAATCAGATAACCCTTCATCAAATTTGCCACTCAAAGTACTATGTAGAAGTAATCAAAATCTTAGGACTCAAGTTAAAGCCACAGAATGAGCACCCTAGATGACATCTATAAATGTCCTTAAAGACTGGGGGAATTTTAAATATTTATTTGGGTCAACTTCATGATGTATCCCAATATCCCCAAATAAATATTTAAAATTTTTTCAAGATACAACGAGATGATGGAAGAATGTTGAGTATATACATAAAGGTTATAAACTAAAGTGACAGCGGTACCAAAAAAAGAACAAATATAGGTGATATTATCTACCATTATCAATCTACAAAGTCATGCTCTAGGGACCAAAATATGAAGTGCTATATTACTATCATAGGGGTCCCTATTTGACTAAAGCAAGTATATCAGTTATCTGTGGATACATCTAAACGAGTCATGAGGAAAAAGCACCAGTGTGACATCCAAGAATTTTTTTAGAGATCCACTAAATGAAAGTCTCAGTGTGACATCCAAACAAATTCTTAGAGATCCACTAAATGAAAGCCCTAGTGTGACATCTAGAATAAATATCTAGAGATCCAGGGTCAATCAGTGTATAAAAAATGTGGCTCACTCCAGACGTATACCATATTTATTGGGGGCATTTATTGACCCATTATATAAAAAAGGGATGATAAAATGTTGCATACCTACTCTATGCCCCATCCCATACCTTTGAATGTCGTTCGCACATCAAAACCACTATGATTGTACTTTACACGATCTCACCCTAATGTCTTTAAATGACCGCAAGAATGAGGCCTTCAGCCTCCCCGATCTCTAGTTCATGCTCTTTCCCTTTTCCTCTTGTATGCTTCTTCATTGCTATTCAGCTTTGTGGCTTCACAGGAGGTGTAGAGATCTCAAGCATCACCTCCTCGGCGCATCCATTGTTGTCAGACTTCACTCATGTGATGACTTTCACTTCTTGAAGGAGAGGAAGTCATGACATTTGGATCAGAAGTTGTGACCGAAGCTCACTATGGAGAAAACTTTCTCCTTTCCACTGCTTCTTTGGCACCTTCATGTTGTTCGACTATGCTCCAACCACGACTTTCCCTTCCCGTCGGATCGAGATCCCGACATTTTGATCGGAAGAAGCAACGTAATCTCACTCATTGCGATCGTAACTTTTTTCCCTTTTGCATTACTTCTCTGGCTCCTTCATGTTATTTGACTCTGCTCTTTGATGACTTCTTTCCCGTTAGATAGGAAGTTATGATAATTTGATTGGAGACAAGAACGGGAGCTCGCCACCATTAAGGTAACTTTCTCCCTTACATGTGTCGCTTCTCCATCTCCTTCCTGGTTGTTCGATTTAGCACGTTCGATGACTTTCCCCTTTAGAGGGATCGGAAGTTACGACATTTGATTTGAAGAAATAGCGGGAGCTCACTAACTGTTAAGGTAACCTGCTCCCTTTCGAGCGCCTCTTCAACCTAATCCCGTGGATATAATGATAAAGGGATTAAGGGTTTCTTTTATTTAATTAAAATTATTTAATTATAATTAGTTTTTTTAATTATAATCACTTTAATTAATTATTATTAATATTAATTATAATTAATTTTAATTAAATTATTATAATTAATTAAAATTAATTATGATTAATTTTAATTAAATTATTATAATTAATTAAAATTAATTATAATAAATTTAATTTTAATTACTTTTATTTAAATATAATTAATAATTTAAATTATAATTATTATTAGTATTTAGCTATAATTAATTAAAGTTAATTAATTAGTTATGATTAATTAAGATCATAATTAATTATATTAATTAAAATTAATAATTACAATTAATTATTTTGATTAATTATAATTAAATATAACTAATTAGAAATGATTATAATTAATTATTATTGATTATAATTAATTAATGTAAATTATAATAATAAAAAGAAACACAAATATCTTGCTTACCTCGGTGTGTGTGTCGATCCGACAAACCACCCATACATATTTTTCTCTAGCGTGGTGGGAAGGGAACCCAGTGCGACACCTACGATGAGGTAGGTGAGTGACCCCTCAGTTCCAAAATCTTATTCTAGGTGCTCATGTCGAGCTGGCAAACCACCCATGTATACTTTTTTATAGCGCGGTGGAAGGGAACCGGGTGAGACACTTATGATGAGGCGGGTAAGCTTGGTGCACATTTTTCTTAATATGGCCGGGATAATCTTAAGTACCCGTACGTGGCTCTATACTTGTGGGGAAATAACTACTTCTCTCTTGTAACAGGTACCGAAGACCCATACACGCCTTTCTCTAGTGTGGTGGGGTTGAAGATTTCACGGTCGCGGTGTCCTCGTATGAGAGCACCTATCATACACGCTTTTCTCTAGTCTGGTGGGAGGCCCAATTTTTTGTAGTTTTCTCCTAAACGGGGGAGATGTCGGGAGGCTTCCTAAATTTTTGATGAATATATTACTGCACTCAAACCTGATTTGGACTTAAAAGAATAGTGGACTTATGGATTTGAACCTAAATAAAATTTGAAATGATGAATAAAAGGTCAAATCAAAATAAAATAAGATTAGACTATAGCTAAATTCAAATCAATATGAATATTCAATTGAACTTACAAAGACTTCAGAAGACTTTGAACAAAGCACTTGAACATGTACTCTGAACTCAAACTGAAATCAAACTTGACATGAACAATAAATAACCTGAACTTTCAAGAACAACAGGGCACTCAAGGGACTTGAATTTGAATGAAATATAAAGAGCTTGACCTATAACAACATACAAGACTCAAGCATGAATTGAACTTGGACTCAAACATAATATATATATATATATATATATAGAACTTGAGTCTTTTACAAGGGAACTCCTTTATCCATATCACCAACAATGATCTAACTCTAGGAAGGTGCATCAAAGCAAAAGATAAATATAATGTACATCATTTTATGTTCATAAGCATGATGTGGAAAAAGCACACTACAAGACTTATATGCATACAAACAAAGAATGTAGTGAACTCTTACAATAGTTTCTAAGAGATCAAATGCACCATACTTGCAAGGGTAACAAATGATTATAGAATGCATATGTGTGTCCTATATGCGCTATTAAAACCTCCAACACTCCTTTGACAACCCCTACAAGATTAAAATTGCTATACTATTAATTGATAGTGGAAGACCATTCTTTGCAAGCAAATACATCAAACCCACTGAGATTGGTGAAAGGTGGATATTATGCTGGAATAATGGCTCTCCTATGAACACTTCCAGAAGGTCATAGTGGATACAATGGGTCCTTGTAAATAAATATGGGCTACTTGTGGATAACAATAGTGGGTATATCATAAGTATAACAAACCCTTGTAGATACAAGTACATGTATCACCTATAATAGTGGTGATTTAGATGATGTGAGTACGTCGAGTGTGAATACAACTCAATGGACGCCTTCTGGCAGATTGGGAGAGATGTTTGAATATATTTGAATTAAACTTCTTGATATTCCAAAGTTTCCTTTTGGTCCTATACTTGGGAAGAAAATAGTTCTGCCACCCAAGAAAATTAGAAATGACTAGTCCACCCAGATACCTCTATCCATTTTGAAGATCAATTATGTTATTATCGATGATTTATCCTACAGAAGTATGATACACTGTAAACCTTAAAAAAGAGTTATTTTCAAGGCAGTGGCAATGAATTGCAAGAAGGACCTCCTAGTGAATGAGAAAAGGGAGTCTATACAAGAATAGTGAGGTATCTTATGAGAATCATGTGACAATGCTATGATTTACCTGTAAGCAAAAGTAGGATATTCATTAGTGCACTATGATCTACCTACTAAAAGATGTAAGAAGTGCATGATAGTCTACCTATACAAAGAAGCAAACAACTCAGTCTAGAAGTTGCCATGCCAAGCCACCGGATCCATAATATTCATGCAAGAAGATAAAAGGCATTTACAAATATTTTAAAGTATCCCAACATATGCTCCGTAATTTGTATACACATAGGTACACAAGGGGTACGTACAATTATTAAACTTGTATAGGCTCCAACGAGCGTATTATTGGTACATACGTAACGTCTAGGGATGCTGTATTGGTCACTAAATCTGAATATGATCCTCCTAAGTAGGAAGATAGGAGTCGACAAGTTTAAACAAATACTTACAAAATGCCTCCAAACACCTACATGGGCCCGGTACACAGGTGACGTCTAGGGATGCTACGTGGGTCAATAAGTGAATTCAAGTTTGAACCCAATCATTCTATACGGATCAATAGGAGTCGATAGGTTTTGAACAATCAAACAATTATACAATTATGGAAAATAGTATATTTGTTTTAATACATTCATATTAGGCCTTCAAAGCCTATAATAATGAGAATTCATTAATAAAGGCATAAGACATATGAATCCCGATCCCCTATCGGTAAGTTGATAGGGTCGACAAGGTTCAAGCTTTAAATGTAAATAACCCAAAATGCCTAGTCTAAAATATCAGTATGATCCATTCTCAAACAATCTCCTTCCTATAAAGATGTGGTACGTATCCTCTAACAGGCAGTTTTGCGGCCAAATGGCACTGCAGAAAAAAAGGTTATGACTCGGGGCCCTTTGAACCAAGTGGTTTTATCATCAAATGGCACAACAAAGAGATCTTTATCTTCCCAAAACTTCCCTCAAGATAAACCTTAAATCTTATGGTACTAAGGTGTGAGCTTGCCTGAGCAACTGTGTGAACCCCCCCCCCCCCCCCCCCCACCCACACTCCCTTGAAACCCCCTCCAAGAATCTTCTCCCTCTCTTAAACCCCACCCTTTTCTCTCTCCCTTTTAAGTTCTCTCTTTAAGTTTTCTCCAAAAGAACGAAGCTTCAATGGCTGCCAAAGACTCTAACTTGTATAAATAAGAGATCTTAAATAGAAGAGCTCCAAATTTATTCTTAATTGCAATAAACTGACACTATCATCCAAGATGATATTCATATCATCCTATATGACTAGTTTAAATCATTGAGTATCATCCAAAACATCGCCTTGATTGTATTTCTGGATGTTGGAAAAGTAAATTGATCGTTCGGGATCATCTAACAATTATCCAAATTGATTAGTACAAAAAGTCATATATTGTCCAAAGCATCACCCTGAATGTAGCCAAGCTGATTATTGATCATCCAGAGAAAACTAAAGTTTGTGAACTGATCATTTCAGACGTTCCTGTGATTATCCAGGCCGATATGATCGAGCAATCAAACCTTAACTGCTTTTCCTAATTACCAAATTAATTTAAGCATAATTGCACTGCATTGTCCTGGACAATCTCCAAAAATAACACATGCCTAAAAAGATCTAGCGACTGATTTTTTCTAAATTGAGCCTATTATCCTGTACGATGAGACTATCATCTAAGATGATTCACTTAATTATTATTGCCATAATCAGGTTGCCCTAATTTTGGTTTTATTTTAACTGATCGACCAGGCTGATATTTGAATCATCTCAGACGATGTGATCAAAATAGAAATACTTAAAAATAGATAGAATTTTTCCCAAGTGTGTGTGTACAAGATTACAAAGCAAGAATACAATCTTATAAGATAAGACTCAAGAAATCAAAATATACACCAATAAATATTATAACTAAAACTTATTCTATCAAAACTTGAGCACTGAATGGTGCATCGTAATCCTAAAAAGTTAGTATACACATAAATAAAGATATATTACAAATACAGGTAGATAATAGAAAGTGAGCCACAATAGTTGTTACCATAAAAAACATAAACTCATAAGCTTGAATTGTAACTATCTCCCCCTTTTTTATGATGATAAAAATTATTGATTGAATTTATAAAATAAAAAATATTTTTTCCTAATGTCCCCCTAATTAGAATAAAAATTTAAAATAAGGAGAAATAAAAAAATTTATTATTTTAAAAAATACAAATACAACAGTCATTCTCGTTTGATATTAAGAAAAAGAGGAGGGACATAAACCATAAAAAAATGATTAAAAAAACAAAATGATCCCTCATCTAGTGAAAAAAAAATTAAATATTCTTAAAACGAGAAAGTTGCCTCTTGATTTTATTTAAAATACTTAGTAAGGAATTTATTGATAACGCATAACCCATAAAGGTTAGAAATTCAAGAATTATTAATCTAAGCTCAAGCTCTATTAAAGGCTCAAAAACTTTTTAATCCAATATCTAAATCAATGAACAAATTAGAAAAAGAAATACTAGTTTTTTTCAAAACTCCTTTCATAAAACATATATAATAAAAGATTAATGTAAAAATTAGTGAATCAGGAATCATGGTTTTCAAGCTCAAGTATTAAAAATATCAAGAGTTTTTTTAAGTTTTAAGAAGTACAAGAAAGATAAGCTTATTTTATGTGGTCTCATTTTATACCTCTTATTAGTTGTTTGGAGAACTTTGCAAATCTTTTAATTTTTGATACACTTTGTGTATCTTTCTCAATTTGGCGTCATTGGCTATTTCTTTTTTCAATCAAATATGCTTCCTTTTTAAAATTTTAAAAATTAAAGTAAATCCATTATATTGACAAATCATAACACACACCTCACTTGAATTTGATTTTAAAAAGGCTAAAGAGATGGAGAAAAAATTAAGGATTGATAATGATGCTCTAAAATGTACTAACTTGAGGATTCAAAATGAATTGGATACATTTAAGAAAATTAGGATGACACCAACACTTAATCAAAAGCCAAAACCTAGGAAGAGGCATTATGACTCAAACCATTTAAGAAATCCTTTTCCAGGTGTTAGATGCTTTTCATGTGGCATGCTATGACACATCTCACACACTTGCACTGTTCATTGTAATAAACACTGGGTGTGGAGACCAAAATTGCATAATTCACAGCATACCACACATGCATTGCATTCTACTTTTCATAAGAAGGAACCCAAACCTGCTTGGCTTCCTAAATCTAAAATTTGATAATTTTGTAGGAGGACTCTCACAAAAGGCCTCATGAGAGTATGTGGTACTTGGAAAGTGGTTGCTCTAGACATATGACTGGTGATGCCAATCAATTTGTTTTGCTGGAGTCCAGGGCTGGAGGCAAGGTTACTCTTGGAGACAACACCACCAAGAAGGTGGTAGGCGTAGGTATAATTGGTAATTCTAAGAACCTTATGATTGAAAATGTTTTTCTTGTAGATGGATGGAAGCATAACTTGCTCAGCATCAGTCAACTCTTTTGACAAAGGCTTCATCGTGCAATTCTTTGCAAATTCATGCATTGTAAGTTTAAGTAACAATACTGAAAGTTTGTTAAGGATGTTAAGCCTTATGAACTTAGTCCCAAGCTAACCAAGAGGGGGGGTGAATTGGTATTTTAAAAACTATTTTTACAAAAAAAGAAAATTGCATAAACCAAATCACACCACAAAAATAAATGCGGAATTTAAAAGCGCAAAAGCAAGAAAAGGAACACAGAAATTTATAGTGGTTTCAGTCGACTCGACCTACGTCCACTCCTTGGAGGCACCCTCCAAGTATTGCACTACAAAACGTGACTCTCCTTTAGCCCCCACAGCTAGGCGGAGAAGTCCTCACAAGAACCTCCTTTTTGCTACCCCGGCAAGGCAGATAACCTACCTCCTTTTGCTTCCTCCTGAAGCTGGCATAGAACCAAAACCAAAAGCAAAACTCCTTACCTCTACTGACCCTTTCACGGATGAGAAACTCTAGATGAAGACGACGCAGAGCGATCCTTGAAGCAACCCTTGTGAATCCCCTCACAAGCTCCCCCTCACAAGATCCTCTCTCTCTCCTCTCTCTCTTTCTCTCCTCAAGGTTTTCTCAGGTCAAGGCAACAGCCAAAGGTTTTCAAAAATATTGAACAAGAGCTCTTAAATAGAAGATCTTCAAAAGAGCTCATTAATTGCAAGTTGCCGAAAATATCGTCCTGGCCGATATGGACATCGGCCTGGCCGATCAGTACAAATCAATGAAGATCGGCCAGAGCATAGCCCTGGATGCAAAGCTGGAAGATTGAAAATTGGCTTGATCGTCCAGGCCGATCGCATGATCGTGCTAGCCGATCAGTTCAAATCAGAGGAAAATCGTCCTGACAATAGCCCTGGATATGGGCTGGCCGATATTGATCGTCCTGAAGTAACTTAAGGTTTTTGACTGGATCGTCCTGGCCGATCCTGCGATTCGTTCAGGACGATATGATCGTATCAATCATCCTTAATTACTCCCTTGATTTCCTGAACAATTATGACATAATTTGTGAATATCGTCCAGGCCGATCCTAGGATCGTCTTGGCCGATAATTTAAAAATACAGTATACCATAATTGACTATGGCGGCTACTTCTTTCTATTTTGAGCTTATCTTCCTGGCCGATACACGTATCGTCCAGGATGATCTGTTAATGTCGGTTGCCTTAATTAAGAATCCTTAATTAGACTTTCTGTTTTAAGCTGATCGTCCAGGCCGATCCAAAAATCGTCCTGGCCGATATGAGTAAAATTAAAATTCTAAGTCTCTCAAGTGTGTGTGTGAAGGGTTACATAGCATCAGTCTCTTTGACCATTACAAGTAGACTCAAGAGGTGAAAATCAAACGTACAAACTGACTCAACCCTAAACCTACACAATCCTAAACTTGGCTCCTTCTTGATCGTCCGATCTTTGATTCCTGAAAAGTTAGAAGCAACAAGTAGTACAAGAGAAATAATGTTTGTCAATCATCAAAACATAAGCCATGAAAAATAGGTTTGCAACAATCTCCCCCTTTTTGAAGATGGCAAACACAAGTAGCAAAAAATTAAAAAAAAATAGGTTCATTAGAAAATCAAAGTTACAATAGTTTTTTTTTACACACCCTGTCCTACTCCCCCTTTTGTCATCACAAAAAGAGGGTCCAGAAATACCAGAAAAATATCACAAAAGACTAACAAGCAAACTACAAAAAAAGAAACAAACAACATAAAGCACAGACTAAAATAACGAGGGATCCTGATCATTAGATGGAGGTTGTGGAGGTGGCTGCTGAAAGTAACCGGCAAGAGTGGTAAACTGAGCATTGAACCAGGCGATGTCCTGGTCTTGCTGCTGCTGCTGCTGGTGATATATTAATGACGACTGCCTTAATTAAGAATCCTTATTTAGACTTTTTGTTTTAAGCCTTGATCGTCCAGGACGATGTAAATATCGTCCTGGCCGATATGAGTAAAAATAGAAATTTAAAGTCTCTCAAGTGTGTGTGTGTAGGGTTACTTAGCATCAGTCTCTTTGACCATTACAAGTAGACTCAAAAAGAGAAAAAATAAGGTACAGACTGACTCAACCCTAAACCTATGCAACCTTGAACTGGCTTCGTTTATTCGTCCGATCTTCGATTCCTGAAAAGTTAGAAGTAACAGGAAGTCCAAGAAAATTAATAGTATTTATCAATCATCAAAACATAAGTCAGGAAAATAGATTTGTAACAAGAGTCTCTAGTCTTAGTTTATGATTACTTCACTCTGTTCTCTCTTCCTTCTCGATTTCTTGTGAAGAAGATCTATCAAAGAGATCCGGTTCTCTGCCAATACTTGGAAAGTGTGAACAGCCGAGGGTTCTCTGTTCACGCTAGGAGAGTGTGAAAGGATGAAGGGTTCTCTGCCTACACCGAGAGAGTGTGAAAGGATGGACGATTCTCTGTCAACATTGGAGATAGTGTAAAAAGATGATAGTTCTTTGCCACACTGGGTAGTGGTATAAAGAGTTTTTGTAAAGGCTTCTCCACCTTGCTGTGGGTGCAAAAGGAGAGTGCAAAAAGAGAGTCACTAGTAGTATTAGTACAATACTTGGAGGGTGCATCCGGGGAGTGGATGTAGGTCTGGTTTTGACCGAACCACTATAAATCTCATGTCTTTTATTTTTCCACTGTTTTTGCTTTTAACATTTATAACTTGTGGTTGAAAAATGTTTTTATAGAAAAATTCATTAAAGTTTATTTTTGGTTTAAAATATTCAAAAAGAGGGTTAAGTTTTTTTAATTACCAATTCATCCCCCTCTTGGTTATCCGTGGGACATAAGCTTTGATTTAACAACCTAATTCATAGTGAACGAGTTTCAACATTATCATCTTTAGATCTTCAAATAAAAATCTATGTGATGATTTTTCTAAAACAATGAGTAGTGAATTTAAAATGAGTCTAATGGGAGATTTAAGCTACTTTCCAGGCTTTAGCATTAAGTAAATTGAGGAGTGTTAAAAGAGTTTCTATTTGCATGTTTTATATTCTTGCAACTTGTATAATTTTGATGATTCCAAATATTATTATTTTATGTGTAGTTATCTCCTAATATTTTTTTTAGAAAATTTGTATTTTCTCTTGTGTGTACTAACATTTTAGGTGAATCAAACTCCTGACTACAAATACTTCAAATCAAATTCAGATAAAGACTATTTGCAATTTTTAAGCTTATAAATGTTATTTGAATTGAGAGGGAGTGATTGTAATTGAGTGAATAAAAACACACATATAAAACTAATGAGATCTTGAATTTTTTTTTGATCATACAGGATGATTTTTATTCGTACGGGACGATCAGACAGTTATCTCCTAAAAGAGCACATGGAACGAACAGGAACTGCAAAGAAATTTTTCTAACTCCTGATCATCTAGGACAAAATTAATTATCATCCGGGACGACTTGGGCTCTGTAAAAATTTTTCCAGATGAAATTAATTACCATCCCTGGATGACTTGGCTCTGTAAAAATTTTGTCTAGACGAAATATTTTTGTCCCAGGACGATGGAACCGACTTAGACAGTTTTTTGATTTTGTTCTACAGTTTTTAGAAACCAACCTGTGATAGCCGTTCGTACCGGACGAACTTGGTTCGTACGGGATTATCAGCGTGTATGAAGTAATTTCATACACATATACATTAGGTTTGTTTCCTAGGCTTTTAAGTAAGATCGTCTGAGATGATCTTCGATTCGTACAGGACGATCCTGAGCATGATAGCTTGAAATTTTCCATTTTTAGATGGTTTTTCTTGTCTCTTCTATAAATAGGCCATTCTAAACTGCCACATAATCTTTTTACCTACTGATCTTCATACTTATTGAGAAGAGAGTCAAGTAGAGAGTGTGAGAGAGTATTTGAAGGAGATTTCTTACCATTGGAGCTTGAAAGTTTCACTTGGTACTCAAGAGTAAGAGTTTCTACTTTTTAAGTTTGAGATTACTTCACTCTTGTCTCTTTTCTTTTAGATTGGACTTATGAAGAAGATCTTCAAGGAGATCCGGTTCTCTACCGACACTTGGAAAGTTTGAACAGCCGAGGGTTCTCTGCCCACACTAGGAGAGTATGAAAGGACAAAGGGTTCTCTTCCTACATCTAGAGAGTGTGAAAGGACAGACAGTTCTCTATCGACATCGGGGGAGTGTGAAATGAAAACAGTATTCTGCCAACATTAGAGATAGTGTGAAAGGATGAATGGTTCTCTGCTAATATTGGGAGAGTGTGAAAGGACGACAGTTCTCTGCCGCACCGGGTAGTGGTGAAAAGAGTTTGTAAAGGCTTCTCCGCCTTGTTGTGGGTGCAAAAGGAGAGTCACTAGTAGTATTAGTGCAATACTCGGACGGTGCCTCCGAGGAGTGGATGTAGGTCTGGTTTTGACCGAACCACTATAAACTTTGGTGTCTTTTATTTTACACTGCATTTTTACTTTTTGTATATAGACTTTCTGGTTGAAAAATGTTTTCTAGAAAAACTCACATATTAAATTTTTGTTTCCTTTAAATTTGAAAAGAGGGTTAAAAATTTTTAATAAATAATTCACCCCCTCTTGGTTAGTCGTGGGACATTTAATTAGGCTTAACATCGTAATTCTTATTGAAGAAGTTTCAATAAGTGGTATCAAAGCTTTGTTTCAAAATCATAAGTTTAGACTACTTTTTGATTAAAGTAGATGACTACATTTGGAAACCGAAATACACCTGAGGGTTTTTCTAACTAGAACTCCACTGTTCGAAAATATTCATTTTGATTTTTGGAAAACACGCATGTCTATATTTTTACAAACACTTGATTATCGTATGTGGATTTTAGTTCAAGAAGGGTATACAAAACCAACTAGACTAGTTGACAGAGTTAGAGTTAAAACACCTTTTACAGACTGGACAGTAGAAGAACGTGACTTAGCACAACTAAACGCTAAATGCTTGAATAGTTTCTTCCGTGCTTTAAAATTAGAAGACTATATGAGAGTTTTTACTTGTAAAAGTGGAAAGAACATATGGAATATACTTTATATAACATATGAGGGGACTAATGAGGTTAATCAATCTAGACTTAATATCTTATTGCATGATTATGAACTATTTCGCATGAAACCAAATGAATCAATTTCTGAAATGTACACAAGATTCACACAAATTGTCACCTCTTTGCATGCATTAGGAAGGGAGTTAACAAATGCTGAAATGGTTAATAAAATTTTATGTTACCTGCGTACTGCTTATGATGCTAAAATTATTGCAATTATAGAGTCTAAAGATTTAAACATATATTCTATTGACAATATTCTTTGTTCGCTTATTACTTACGAGCAAGGAGTTAGCTAAAGAAAGGTTGATGCAGGTGAACCATGAAGGGAGAAGAACATAGCTTTGAATGTGGAAGAGTCTGATAGTGAACACTCACAACCTAAGGACGAAGATGACATAGCTTTGATGATTAGACAATTCAGAAACTTTTTGAAGAGGAAGCAAAAGAGACGCCAACAATGGAATAGAGGTAAGTTCAATAGAAATGCAAAATTTTCTAATGAAGTTATTTTCTATGAATGCAGGAAACCTGGACATATAAAGACGGAGTGCCCATTACTCAAAGCTAATCCTAGCAAGGAGAAGGTAGAAGAGAAACCATTTGTGAAGAAGGGCAAGAAGAAGTTCCAAAGAGCCTTTTGGGTGGACTCAGCTTCAGATTCGTCATAGATAGAAAAGGAAGAAGAAGTCACTAATTTATGTTTAATGGCCAACATACTTAATCAGTCAGATCAAGAAGAGGTATGTGACTTAATATATGATGAACTTTTTGAAGTTTCTGAACACATGCATGAAGCATATAGGAAGACAAAGAAATGGCATGCTAGCCTTAGTTTGGAATTGGAAGAACTTAAAAAGGAACATGAAATCCTTAGGAATGATCATTCTTTAATTGATAGCAACCACATGAAATTACTTGATGAGTTTGATGACTTGAATAAGAACCTTGAATGTTATAAATCATTCTTTGGAAAACTAGAAAAAGATTTTAAAATTTTTAAGGATGAATCAGAGAGAAAACTTAATAGATCAAATTATACAAATTGAATTTTGAAGGATATGAATTCATATTATATTTTGAAGATAAAAGCTCTTGAGGATAATAGGATACCTCCAAAACTTAAAGATTTCACAAATCCTATTTGTATCCTAAATTTATGCAATCCCTAAAATCAAATTTATGTTAGAAGACTTTGGAAACCTTTTCCTAATGTTAAATATAATATTTGTGGATTGATTGGACACATAGGTCACACATGTACTTCGAAGATGAAAAACTATTTGGTGTGGAAACCTAAGATGCATACCCCTAGACATTTCATACATGCATCTTTTTATAAATTTCCAAAAGGTGAACCCAAACTTGTATGGGTTCCCAGGTCAAACGTTTGATATATTTACAGGATGGCTCTCACACAAGGCCTCATGAGAGCATATGGTACCTGAATAGCGGATGTTCAAAGCATATGACTGGAGATTCTACACAATTCATTTCGTTAGAAGCCAGGAGTGGAGGCAAGGTTATACTTGGAGATAACACCACAAGGAAGGTGATTGGGTTAGGTATAATTTGTAATATTAAGAACTTTTTCATTGAAAATGTGCTATTGGTAGAAGGCTTAAAGTATAATTTGTTAAGTATAAGTCAGCTATGTGATAAAGGGTATAGTGTTAAATTCTTTCTTACTAACTGCATATTAAGCCTTAATAGTAAAGATGTTTTAAATGGAAAAAGGGTAAACAATATTTATATGCTAGATTTGAATTGCTTTCATACTCTTATTGCTTTTTGTTTGAAAACTGTATCTGATGAGTCATGGCTTTGGCATAGGAGACTTTGTCACTCTAGCATGAAAAATCTTAGGAGAATTACCCAAAAAGACTTAGTGAGAGGTAAACCAAATCTTAGGAGAATTACCCAAAAAGACGACCTTTGTGATGCATGTCAATTCGGTAAACAAGAGAAGTCCTCATTTCAATCCAATAAAGATCTTAGAACTAGAAAACCATTGGAAATTTAATATATGGATCTTTTTGGGCCAGTCAAAACTGTAAGACTAGGAGGGAAGGTATACGGATTTGTGATTGTGGATGATTACACTAGATTCACTTGGATTAGATTTCTATTTCATAAGAGTGAATCATTTGAGAAATTTAGAAATTTTGCAACTTGGATTCAAAGAAAACTTGGGTGTGAAATCATTAATATACAAAGTGATCATGGATGAGAATTTGAAAATGAACGATTTGAGGATTTTTGTAAGAAAAATGGAATTAATCACAACTTTTCTGCACCTAAAATCCCTCAGTAGAATGGGGTAGTCGAAAAGAAAAATAGAATATTAATAGAAGCTGCCTGAGCAATGTTGGAAGAATACTCACTTCCAAAATATTTTTGGGCTGAGGCAGTTATCACAGCATGCTATGTTCTGAATAGGGTGAATGTAAGATCAAAATTGAATAAAACACTTTGGTATAACACCTAATTTGAGTCATTTGCATGATTTTGGATGCAATGTGTTCATTCATAATAATGGAAAATTTGCCTTAGGAAAATTTGATCCAAAATTAGATGAAGGAATTTTTGTTGGATACTCAAGTGTTGGAAAATCTTTTAGAGTATTTAATAAAAGAATTTTGAAAATTGAAGAGATCACACTTTTTAGTTTTGATGAAATTGGAAATTTGGAAGAGCAAAAAATTGTAGAAGATGAGATTGAGGATAACTCCAAAAAGATTGATAAGATAAATTTGGAAGAAAATTTAAAAAAAGGTTTGGAAGAAAATTTGGAGATAGAAAACTCTTTACCTAAAGATTTGAGATTTTCTAAAAACTACCCAAAGAAGTTAATAATTGGTGAACCTAGTGAGGGTGTAGGAACTAGGCATGGATTAAACAAAGAAGTCAATCATTCAACCTTCATTTCAATAATTGAACCCACTAATATTGATCAAGCACTTTTGGATGAATTTTGGATTTTGGCCATGCAAGAAGAGTTGAATCAATTTGTAAGAAATAAAGTTTGGGAATTAATATTAAGGCCAAAGGATCATAGTATAGTTGGAACTAAGTGGGTATTCAAAAATAAAATGAATAACTCAGGAGTAGTCATTAGGAATAAGGCTAGATTAGTTGCTAAGGGATAAAATCAGATTGAAGGGATTGATTTTGAGGAGACTTTTGCCCCTGTAGCTAGATTTGAAGCAATTAGGGTTTTGTTAGCCTTTGCCTGTTTTAAAGGATTTAAATTATTTTAAATGGATGTAAAAAGTGCCTTTTTAAATGGGGTAATTCAATAAGATGTTTTTGTAGAACAACCACCTGGATTTGAAAATTCTAAGTACCTAAATCATGTTTTTAAGTTAAAAAAGGCATTATAAGGATTGAAATAGGCACCTAGGGCGTGGTATGAGAGGTTGAGCACTTTCATACTTGAAAGATCATTTGAAAAAGCAAGTGTAGATAAATTTATGTTAATGATATCATTTTTGGATCTTCAAATAAATATCTTTGTGATGAATTTTCTAAAACAATGAGTAGTAAATTTTAAATAAGTTTAATGGGAGATTTAAGTTACTTTCTAGGCTTTAGCATTAAGCAAATTGAGGAGGGTACTTTTCTTAGTCAATATAAATATCTTAAGGACATCCTCAAAAAGTATGAAATGGATAATGCTAAACCTGTTAGTACACCAATGAGTTCCTCAGTTCAGTTGGATAAGGACCCTAAGGGAAAATCTGTTGATCAAAAGAAATTTAGAGGGATAATTAGATCTTTACTTTACTTGACTACTAGCCGATCCGATATCATGTTTAGTGTTTGCTTGTGTGCTAGATTTCAATCAGATCCAAAGGAATCACATTTGACAGCAGTGAAAAGAATTTTAAGATATCTATTAGGAACTCAGAACTTAGGAATTTGATATCCTAAGTTTAGCACTTCTTTTGAAATAATTGGTTATTCAGATTCTGACTTTGTAGGTTGTAGGGTTGATAGAAAAAGCACTTTTGGAACCTGTCAATTTATAGAAAATTCTTTAGTGTCTTGATCCAGTAGAAAACAAAATTTATTAGCCCTATCTACTGTAGAAGCTGAATACATTGCATTAGGAAGTTGTGTGGCACAAGGACTTTGGTTGAAACAACAGTTGATTGATTTAAGATTAACTATAGGCACTATTCCAATTTATTGTGATAATACTAGTGCTATTTGCATTTCTAAAAATTCTATTCATCATTAAAGAACCAAACATATAGACATAAGGAATCATTTCATAAGGGATCATGTTTTAAAAGGAGAAATTGAACTTACACATATTTCTACTGAAAATTAACTTGAAAATATTTTTACAAACCTTTAGCCTTTGATACTTTCAGTGCATTAAGAACAAGGCTTGGTGTGATTGATTTGAATGCTTAGATAAAAATATTTTTGCAACATTGATATTTGTTTTCATAGTTTATGTTTTTGTGATTTTTGTGTTTTTGAGTGATTTTTATTTAGAGTCTGTACATTTTTGTTGTTCATTGTGATTTTGTGTGTTTATTGTATTTGCTTTGATAAAAATACAAAAATTCAAAAATTTTGAGTATTGATCGTCTGAACAAAATTTTTTTGTATGGGACGATGTGTTGAAATGCGTAAAACTATCAGATTTTGAAAATGATTTGTGCAGTTTTTTAGTTTTTTATGTCACTTCGTCTGTATGATCGTCACGATCGTTTGGGAAAAAATTTTTGAGTAACTGTGCGTCGAATGGAAAAACAGTTAAATGGATAAGGTGGTTTTATTTTTGAACTTCGTATGTACGAATCTCAAGTTCGTTTGGACGAACATGTGGCTGTTCGATGTAGGAGACGGTTTTAACTGCCTTTAAAATGATCATAAATATTGATCGTCTCGACAAAATTATTTCGTCTGTATGATCGGTCTGGTTAAAAGTCTGTACGAAAGGATGCATCGTAAGATATGTTGATTACGAAAAGTCGTTTCATTTTGGACGAACTCGATCGTCTGTACAAAAATTTTTCATACGGGACGAACATAAAAATTCATCCGGGATGATTTTTTTGTTCGGTACGAACTTATTATTTTCTTTAAATAAGAGGGCTTTCTATCTCAACAATCACACTTTTAAACATCTCTTTCAATCCCTTTCATGTTCTAGATCATTAAATGGCAAGTTCAAGCAAACGTCAGAAGATCCTAGCTAAGAAACCCCATAGGAATCCATCAGAAAATTTCCTATCCAAAGCAAATGAGGATTCCTTTCCAAGGTTTGCATCCGCCAAAATAACCCCTTCTCTTATTCCCATACAAGATGAAATTACTTACAAGGTAATGCACTTGTTCACTTCCACTCAATTTGGATTCATTCTTACACTCATCCACCTTTACAACAAAGAAACTTTTCATTACTTTTTGGCCAACATGTCTTTTAACTCCGACCACTCTACTGTCATTTCTTTTGTTCACAAACAAAAAGTAGAAATCACTAAGCATAACTTAGGTGCATTTCTAAATTTAAGAACTGAAGGACTTAGAGCTCATTCCTTAATCACTTCTGGTGAATATAAATGGTTTGAAATAAATAGGGTATTAGAGGAAATGATATATATGGACATGTGGCTAGAGTTTCAGGCCATCTCCAAAATGCTCGTATCATTCAGCACATTCTTAGAACTTCAATAATTCCAAAAACTGGTGATAGAGTAAATATTACACCTCTTCTTTCTATAGTGACCTTTCTAATCATGTCCAAAAGGCCTATTGATGAAGCACAACTTATCTTAGACTATCTTTATGGGATTTCTGAAATTGGACATGCAGATCAGAAAAGAAAAAGGAACATTACTTTAGGTCACTTAGTCACCTATATCTTGGAGAAGAAATACAACATAGTGCATCACGACCAAGAATATGAAGAACCGCTCTACTAAAATGATGCATCTTTTGAAGCAATCTTCAAGGAGGATAAAGGAAAATCACAAGTTGCTAGTGATACAGATGAAGAAGAAGAAGGAGCACCCGCATCTGCTTATCATCCAAATTTTCAGAATTTGGTTGAAAGATTTGATAGACTTGAGACTCATTTTAATCAATGCTTTGATCTTATTGAGGCTCAATTTCAGGAGTAGCAAAGTGACATTGGTTACATGAAAGAGGAATTAAATTATATTAACACCAATGTAATGTTAATGAGTTCATATTATAACTTTTTAGTGGAGTTCCTCCTCTTCCTCCTCCTCTAGATCAGGGTCCTCTGTGATTGTATTAGTTGTTTTTATGTATGTTTTTCTGTAGTTTGCTTATGTTTTAGGAAGTTGATTGTATCTTTCATTATGTTTATGTTTTGTATTGATATCATATGATGATTGTAAAATCCTTAATTTTATATCAATATACATTGTTTTTGCTTTAGATTTGAGTTATTTTTGAAATGTGTTTTGATCTTTATGAATTTCATTGTACATTTTTAATCTTAATTGTGCCTTAAATTAAATTTGTAAGTTAAAATTAAATTCATTAGAAAATCTAATTATTCAAAATTTAAGTGTTGCTTATAACTTGTCATTATTAGAATTTTTAATTTCATTGTCTTTCATTTAGACTAGATTATATTTAATATTATTATTCAATTTTGATATTTTCTTATTTTATATTTCATTTTTCAAATAGTATTTATGCACTTAGAAAAATTTGAAATTTTAGATTATTGACTTTGGAAAGAATTCAATTACTCTTGAAAATTGTACAAATATACAAAAATCAAAAGGAATGCGCAAAAGTTCACAAATGTGAAAAAGAGGCACAAAATGAGCCCAATGTAAAAAGATGCACAAAAATGTGCCATAAATTTGAAAAAGATGAGCAAAGCGCCACATGTGGTAGTTTTCTTCTTTCCGAACTCTTTTAATCTCTTAATTCAAATTGATCTTATGTTCATTTATATTTTTATTGAAATTTGAAATATACAATTTTATTACTCATCCTTCTTGCAATGATTTTCTTTATCTAAATGTTTAAATTAAATCATGTCTTTGATAAATTCTTCTTAGTTTCAATGTTATATCACTTCTTAAATTTTATGAATTTCTATGATTTGCCTAATGTTTTTTAATTTTATTTGCATACCTTATATCAATCACTTTCAAGGTTAAATTATCAAATGAATTTCATATGATTACTTATATTTCTAGTCTATTTCTTCTTCACTTTTTGTTGTTGCCAAAAAGGAGGAGAAATTATTTGTTTGTCTTGTATTTTGTGTTTTTATCTTGTCTTATGTTTTTGTTGTTTTTGTTTTTCATGTTTAGTTATTTTTGTATTTTTTTGTGTGTGAAAATTTTAAAAAACAAATTTTTTTTTATAATTGCCTCCTTATTTTCATGTATTCATCAATTCAGGGAGAGTTTAGGAGATTCTTAGAATTTGAAATCCTACAAATAATAATTGTTTTGCCATCATCAAAAAGGGGGAGATTGTTAGGAAAGTTTATATTTGCATGTTTTACATTCTTACAACTTGTATAGTTTTGATGATTCCAAATATTATTATATTATGTGTAGTTATCTCCTAACATTTGTTTTTTGAAAAATTTGTATTTGCTCTTGTGTGAACTAACATTTCAAGTGAATCAAACTCCTGACTACAAATACTTCAAATCAAATTCAGATGAAGATTATTTGCAATTTTGAAGCTTATAAATGTTATTTGAATTGAGAGAGTGTGATTATAATTGAGTGAATAAAAACACACATATACAACTAAGGAGATCTTAAATTTTTTCTTTTAATCATACAGGACAATTTTTGTTCGTACGGGACGATCAGGCAGTTATCTCCTAAAAGTGCACATGGAACGAACAAGAACTACAAAGAAAATTTTCTAACTCCTGATCGTCCAGGACAAAATTAATTATCAACCGGGATGACTTGGGCTATGTAAAAATTTCATCTACACGAAATTAATTAGTCCTAGGACGACTTGGCTCTGTAAAAATTTTGTCCAGACGAAATATTTTTGTCCCAGAATGATGGAACCGACTTAGACAGTTTTCTGATTTCCTTGTATAGATTTTGGAAACCAACCTGTGATAATCATTCGTACCGGACGAACTTGGTTCGTACGGGACGATCAGCGTGTACGAAGTAATTTCATACACATATACATTAGGTTCGTTTCCTAGGCTTTTAAGTAAGATCGTCCAGGATAATCTTCAATCGTACGGGACAATCCTGAGCATGATAACTTGAAATTTGCCATTTTTAGATGGTTTTTATTGTCTCTTCTATAAATAGGCCATTCTAAACTGCCGCTTAATCTTTTTGCCTACTGATCTTCATGTCTATTGAGAAGAGAGTCAAGGAGAGAGTGTGAGAGAGCATTTGAAGGAGATTTCTTGCCATTGGAGCGTGAAGATTTCACTTGGTACTCAAGGGTAAGAGTTTCTACTTTTCAAGTTTGAGATTACTTCACTCTTCTCTCTTTTCTTTCAGATTGGACTTGTGAAGAAGATGTTCAAGGAGAACCGGTTCTCTGTCGACACTTGGAAAGTGTGAATAGCAGAGGGTTCTCTGCCCACACTAGGAGAGTGTGAAAGGATGAAGGGTTCTCTGCTTACACCGGGAGAGTGTGAAAGGACGGATGGTTCTTTGCCGACATCGGGGGAGTGTGAAAGGACAACGGTACTCTTCCAATACTGGGGATAGTGTGAAAGGATGAATAATTCTCTATCAAAATCGGGGGAGTGTGAAAGGACGACGGTTCTCTTCCGCACCGGGTAGTGGTGAAAAGCGTTTGTAAAGGCTTCTCCGCCTTGCTGTGGGTGCAAAAGGAGAGTCACTAGTGGTATTAGTGCAATACTCGGAGGGTGCCTCCGAGGAGTGGATGTAGGTCTAGTTTTGGCCGAACCACTATAAACTTTGGTGTCTTTTATTTTCTACTATATTTTTACTTTTTGTATATAAACTTTGTGGTTGAAAAATATTTTCTAGAAAAACTCACATATTAAATTTTTGTTTCTTTTAAATTTGAAAAGAGGGTTAAAAATTTTTAATAACCAATTCACCCCCCTCTTGGTTAGTCATGGGACATTTAATTAAACTTAACATCCTAATTCTTATTGAACGAGTTTCAACAATGAGGGTACATTTCTTAGTCAGTCGAAGTATGTTAAGGACATCCTCAAAAAGTATGTAATGGACAATGCTAAACCTGTTAGTACACCTATGAGTTTCTCATTTTCAGTTGGATAAGGACCCTAAGAGAAAATCTGTTGATCAAAAGAAATTTAGAGGGAAAATCAGATCTTTGCTTTACTTGACAGCTAGCCGGCCCGATATCATGTTTAGTGTTTATTTATGTGCTAGATTTCTATCAGATTCAAAAGAATCATATTTGACAGCAGTAAAAAGGATTTTAAGATATCTGTTAGGAACTAAGAACTTAAGAATTTTGTATGCTAAGTTTTTCTCTTCATTTGAAATAATTAGTTATTCAGATTCTGACTTTGCAGGTTGTAGGGTTGATAAAAAAGCACTTCTGAAACATGTCAGTTTATTAGAAATTTTTTAGTCTCTTGGTTCAGTAGAAAAATAAATTCAGTAGCCCTCTCTACTGCTGAAGCTGAATACATTATATTAGGAAGTTGTGTGGCACAAATACTTTGGTTGAAATAATATTTGATTGATTTAGGATTAACTATAGGCACAATTTCCATTTATTATGATAACACTAGTGCTATTTACATTTCGAAAAATCCTATTCAACATCAAAGAACCAAACATATAGGCATCAGACATCATTTGATAAGGGATCATGTATCCAAAGGCGAAATTGAACTCATTCATGTTTCTACAGAAAATCAACTTGCATACATTTTTACAAAACTACTAGCCTTTGACACTTTCAGTACATTAAAAACAAGACTTGGTGTGATCGAATTGAATGCTTAATTAAAATGATTCTGCAATATTGATGTGTATTTTTCTAGTTCATGTTTTGTGTCTATTTTGAGTTTGTGATTTTCTGTATTTTGTGATTTTATGGTTTTATGGGTTTTCTATTAGTTTTTATAATGTTTGTGTTTTTATTCTCACATCTAGATTTGTTGATTGCATGTTTGAAAAAATGAGTGCAAATCGTCCATGACGAAATTATTTTCGTACGGGACGAATTGTGTAGTGTGTTAACTGTCAGATTTAAATGGATTTGCGTACAGTTTTTTAGGTTTTATTTTTCACTTTGTTTGTACGATCGTCATGATCATCTAGATAAAATTTTCAAACATCTATATGATTGATTGACAGTTAAATGGATAAGGTCATTTTTAATATGCATGACCGTATGTACGAACCTTTGGTTTGTACGGACGAACGCTTAGCGATTTGATGTGGGGGACGGTTTCAACTGACATTAAAACGATCTTAAATGTCTGATCGTCCAGGACGAACACCCATTAGTCTGTACAATCGTATGGTCAAAAATCTGTATGAAATGACGCATCATTACTTGTGTGATTACCAAAAGGCATTTCATTATCTACTCATTCGTTCGTCCATATAAAATTTTTTCGTACGGGACGAACTAAAATTTGTACTGGACGAAATGATTTTTGTCTGTACGAAAATGGGTTTTTAATTAAATTGAAGGCTTTTGAACTCAAATGTCATCACTTCAAACATCCCTTCCAAACCCATATTCCCTTAGAACATCTCTATGGAAAGCTCTAGCAAAAGGCAAAAGGTTCTAGCCAAGGGTCCACCCAAAAACAATAGTGATAACTTTCTGTCCAAGGCCAATGAAGAATCATTTCATAGATTTTCCTCTGCTAAGATCACCCCTTCTAGAGTTCTTTTACAAGAACAACTTGCTTTTAAGGTAATGAATTTGTTTGTTGCCACTCAATTTGGTATCATTCTTACTCTAGTCCACTTCTATAATAAAAAGACCTTTAACTATTTTCTAGCAAACTTGTCTTTCAACTCTGACAATTCTGTAATCATGTCTTTTGTTTTTAAGAAGAAAATAGAGATCACTAAGGCAGACTTAAGAATCTTTTTGAACTTAAGGACTGAAGAAATTAAAGCTCATACCTTGACCACTACTTCTATTTTCGACTGGACTGAAATTAATCAAGTGTCAACTCTTGTTCGCAATGCTCGTATCATCCAGCATGTTCTTCGAACTTCCATAATTCCTAAAGCTGGTGATAGAGTCAACATTACTCCTCTTCTTTCTATAGTAACCTACTTGATTATGACCAACCAATCTATAGATGAAGCCCAACTGTTAATTGACTACATTTATGGACTCTCTGAAATTGGTCATGTCACCCATAAGAGAAAGAAGAATATAGCCTTAGGACATCTTGTTGCCTACATTTTGGAAAAGAAGTATGACTTAGTACATCCAGTTCAAGATTTTGAAGAACCTCTCTAGTACAACGACATATCTTTTAGAGCTGTCTTCAATAAAGATGAACCATGTCAACAACATGTTATTAGCGATTCAGAGGAGGAACCTGTACATGAACCTGCACCTGCTCGTGAAGCAAATTACCAAGATTTGGTTCAGAGATTTGATTATTTAGAGTCTCATTTTGATCAAAGATTTGATCAAATTGAAACTCACTTACAGCAGTAGGATGCCCAACACATTCAAGACATGGGGTGGATGAGAGAGCAAATAGATGATATCAATTCTAACATGCTTATGATAAGCAGTTACTTTAATTTCTTCAATGCTCTACCTCCTCTTCCTCAAGATCAGGGCCCCTCACAGTGACTCATGTACTTGCTTATGATTTTTTTAGTTAATGTGATTGTGATGTAGTAGATTGCGATGTGATATGTTTTAGTTATGTGTTAATTTTATTTTATGGTTTAGTATTTATGTTTATGTTGTATTGATATCAAATTTCACTTATTGTAATATTCTCTTTCATGATATCAATATAAGTTATCTTGTCTTGGTTTTAGTTTTATTTTAAAATGTGTATTATCCTATATGAAAATCTCTAAAAAATTTATCTTACAAGTGCTATACCTTGAAGTGAAACTTAAAATTGAATTCATTAGAAAATCTAATTTTTCTAAATTTAAGTTTTTCTTATAAATTGATATAATTATGATTGTTAATTTCATATCTCTTATTAGACTACATTAATGTTTAATATTATTATTGTAATTATGATTTTTTCTTATTTTGTATTTCACTTATCAATAAATATTGCTTTAGTTAGAAAAATTTGAAATTTTATATTATTGATTTTGGAAAGATCAAGATTACTCTTGAAAAATATACAAATGTACAAAAATCAAAAGAAATGTGCAATGGTTCGCAATTTGAAAAAGAGGCACAAAATAAGTCCACAAGTAAAAAGATGCACAAAAAAGTGCCACAACTATTGAAAAAGATGCGCAAAGTGTCACATGTGGTAGTTATTTCTTTTCACAATCTTTCAATCTTAATTTAAATTAATCTTTTGTACATTTTTATTTATTATTGAAATTTGAAATATACAAATTTTATATTCATCATTTAGGCAATGATATTCTTTATCTTAATGTCTAAATTGATTCATGTTTTAGATATATCCTTTTTATTATCGATTTTATATCTCTTCTTAAATTCTATGATTCATTTTTATTTGCCTAATGATTTGATTTTATTTTCAAAAGTTATTTCAATCACTTTCAAGTATCAATTATCAACAAATTATCATATGATTGCTTACATTTGTTATCTTCTTCTCTTTTTGCTGTTGTCAAAAAGGGGGAGAAAATATTATTCGTATCGTATTTGTTTGTTTGTATCATATTTTTGTTTTATATCATATCTGTTTGTATTAAAAAAAAAGATAAAATTGTCGAACTATGCCTCCTTATTTTAACATGTTTATCAATTCAGGGAGAGTTTAGGAGATTCTTAGAATTTGAAAATTATACAAACAATAATTGTTTTGCCATCATTAAAAAGGGAGAGATTGTTAAGAGAGGTGCTATTTGTATGTTTTACCTTCTTATAAATTTTATAGTTTTGATGATTCCAAATATTATTATTTTAAGTTTTATTTTTCTCCTAACACTTTTTGGAAAAATTGTTTTTTCTCTTGTGTGGACTAAAATTTTAGGAAAATCGAACTCCAGATTAATGAAGACTTCAAATCAAAATCAGCATAAGATAGTTTGAAAATTGAAGCTTGAATTTTTTGTTGTATTGAGTTTAAGAGAGAGAGTGACTGTAATTGAGTAGCTTAGCACATACACACACTTGGGGAGATCTTTAAAAAATCATACTGATCGTATGGGACGAACCAAGTTCGTACGGGATGATCAAGTCAGTTATTCCCTCGGAGGAGCAATGGAACGAATAGAAAGTGAGAAAATTTTTCTAAGTCCTGATCGTCCAGACGAAATTTCCTATTTGTCACTGGATGAAATCCTTTGGATTCTCACCTTGAACTGTTCGTCCAGACAAAGTGCCCCATTAGTCCCCTAACGAAATCTTCCACATTTTCTCTTTGAATTGTTCATCCAGACGAAGTGCACGGTTCGTCTCTGGATGAAGTACTCTGGACACATGGGTTGCACTAATCGTCCAGACAATCCTTCATGGTCGTCTCTAGACAGAAGTTCTCTGGACAAATTTCTTCCAGACGAACTCCTACATTCATCTCAGGACAAAGTGCCCTGTCTCTTGTAATTTTGGGAACATCCTGTAGTTTGTTGAAACCAACCCATAATATAACTGTTTGTACTCGAAGAGTTTAGTTCGTACGGGGCGATGATCTGGTATGAATTCAATTCATACCAATATACATTGAGTTCGTATGCAACTGATTTAAGCAAATTCGTACAGGATGATTTGACGATCGTACGGGACGATCCACTATGTACTGACTTGTAAATCAGTAGTTTTTTGTGTCTTTCATATATAAAGTCCAAATAAAACTGTCTCTTAATCTTTCTTCCTACTGATCTTCGTGCCAACGGAAGGGAGAGAGTATGAGAGAGTGTTTGAAAGAGGATTCTTACTACTGGAGCGTGAAGAATTCACTTGGTACTCAAAGGTAAGAATCTTCAATTGTGATTTGTGAATTACTTAGCCCTTTTCTCTCATCCTTCTAGATTTCTTGTCATAAGATCTATCAAGGAGATTCGATTCTCTGCCGACACTTGGAGAGTGTGAAAAGCTGAAGAGTTCTCTGCCTACACTTGGAGAGTGTAAACAACTGAAGGATTCTCTGCCCACACTTGGAGAGTGTGAAAGGATGAACGGTTCTCTGCCAACACTGGGAAGAGTGTAAAAGGATGATGGTTCTCTGCCGCACCGGGTAGTGGTGGAAGAGAGTTTTGTAAAGGCTTCTCTGCCTTGATATGGGTGCAAAAGGAGAGTCACTACTGGTATTAGAGAAATACTCGGAGGGTGCCTCTGGGGAGTGGATGTAGGTCGTGTTTGACCGAACCACTATAAATATTTTGTCTTTTATTTTTTTCATTGCTTTTGTTTTTACTGTTTAAATTTTTGTTGAAAAACCTTTTCTATAAAATTCACTAAAGTTATTCTCGGTTTTAATTTTAAAAAGGGGGATAAATTTTTAATTACCAATTCACCCCCCCTCTTGGTTAGCCGCTGGGACATAAGCTTAGGTCTAACAACCTAATTCATATTGAAAAAGTTTCAATAGATTCTTCGTCGAGATGGTGGCTTCGGTAGTGGGTCTGGCTAATTCAGCGTGGATGATCATCACGAGATAAACCAAGAAAAAGGTATTCCTAACTGACAAGAGGAGAAGTAGATTGAGTGGCCTATTTAGCCAGGAGTTTATAAACCACTGCTACAAAATATTTGAGTAACTTCAATTTTTTGAAGGTGAAATTAGCAGCGGCTAAAATTGCTATCTATACTTATTTATAGTAGCGGTTTTAAAACTGCTGCGAAAACATTTGCATTTTGGTACTATAGTGTTGATTTTGTTTATAATTTTAACTTCAGTTTTCTTTTATCTTTATTAAGTCAAGTCATATATATGGTGAATATTATTCTGAGTAATCTTGTACACACCCTCAAGGGATTGAGCCAGTGAGTTAGAAAAATTACTATTTTTTGAACAAATTATACAGTATCATACTGTACAATCCGTTAACCTAAAAATCCTAATTAGGACAACTTTTGATAATTGAGATTGATTAAACTAATCGTACTAGATGATCCTAATCATACATGATGATTAAGTATAATCACAATATTTAGCTGCCAATCATAATTTAGAAAATATTTTAATATTCTAATTTTGCTCTAATTGTATAGTATGATATACATTGTATTGGATGATTTATGACAATCATGCCTAAATTGATCATGTGATTAGAAAATTAATTATGTTTAAATTATTGGATCATAACACGCAGGATGATCATACTATATGACCTAAAATATATGTGGGATACTATTTAATAGTTGCCAATCATCACTTGTCATACTGAATGATAAATATAATCTCTTTAAATAAGAATGTTAAGACTATCGTAGGATCGTATAGAACATCAGTACAATCTATTGAACTAATCATACAGACCAATGCAGTTCAAACTATATGATAGTGCTATTTTGTTCTAATCGTATATGACAATCTTGTAAACATACAGGATGATCATTGAACGCAAATTAAAATTTAGAGCTTCAACATCTTTATGCTATTGAGTTTTCTTAAGAGGAAGCTTAGAGAGAGTTGAGGAGAGCTTTGGGAGAGAAGAGAGAGAGTTCTTGTGAGGGGGAGTTGTGAGAGTATCACAAGGTTACTCCAAGAATAGTTCCTTCCAATATTCTTTAAATCTCTACTTTGATTCTTAGGTGGCTCCGATAGGCATTCTTCAGCACTAGATCGTGGTTCTCTTTCAACTACGGAAGGAAGTAAAAGGATTCTTGGTTCTCTATCATCTCCAGGAGGAAAAAAGAAATTCTCGATTCTCTTCCTTCACTAGGAGGGTGAAAAAAATTTAAGGTACTTTGTCGTATCATGTTGGTGGAAGATATTTTTGTAAGGGTTTCTCCGCCTAGTGGAGGGGGCTAAAGAGAAACACTAAAAGATTTAGTGTAATAATTAGAGCTTAGGCCTCTGGGGAGTGGTTGTTGGTTATATTTAATCGAACTACTATAAAATCTATTGGCTTCATTTTTTACGTTATCACATTTTAATTTATTTACTTTTTAATGATTTACTTTTTAATGATTTACTTTGTGGTTGAAAACTATGATTTATTTTGTTATTAAGAATATATTCGCTTCAACATCCATTGTCGAAATCATCTAATTTTAGTGTTTGAAAAAGTATAAAAAGATTTTTTGAGAAATCTATATTTTTAATTGCAAATTCACTCCCTTCTTGGTTAGCTTCGGACTAGTTCTTAGTGGTTTCACAACTTACAAGAACTTTTAAGTGGTATCAGAATGGGATCAAAAAATAAGATTTAAATAACTTTTAAAAAATGATCTATGGCTACTTTTTGTAATTGGAATACATCAGAAGGGTATTCAATCACACGAGCACCTTTATTTGATAATTAATATTCCTTATAATTTTTAGAAAGTTCACATATCTACTTTCTTGCAATCTATTGAGTATAAATTGTGGATGTTAGTTTAAGAAGGATATTTTGCGCATTCAAGTTTTATTAATGGCATAAAATTTGAACTCCCTTTTTCTAAATGGAGCATAGAAGATAGAAATTTAGTCCAATTGAATGCTAATTATTTAAACTATTTTTATATGCATTAAAATTTGAAGATTATATGCATATTTCTAAGTGCACATCTAGTAAAGAAATTTGGGACAAACTCTTCTTAACCTATGAAGGAATAAATAAAGTAAAACAATCTGGGTTGAACATTCTACTCCATGACTATGAACTTTTTAACATGAAAACTAGTGAATCAATCATCTGAAATATATACAAAGTTCACTCAGATTGTTACTTTCCTGCATGTATTAGGAAGAAAACTTACTAACTATGAAAATGATAACAAGATCTTGTGTTGCCTACCTTCTTCATATGATGCAAAAAATGACTACTATTACTAAATCTAAGAATCTAAATGTTTACTCTATTGATAACTTACTTAGTTCACTCATTGTCTACAAATAAGCAATAATTCAAAGATAGCTTGGTGCATCTGAAAAGGGAAATGAGAAAACTATAGCCTTAAAGGCTAACAATTCAGATAGTGATAATTCTGCACCTGATGATGATGATGACATAGCAATGATGATAAGAAAATTCAAGAGCTTTCTAAAGAAAAAGTAAAATCATTTCCAGTAATGGTATAAATGTAATGCTAATAAAAATTCTAAGGATTCTGCTTATGACATCTATTTTGAATGCATGAAGCCAGTGCATTTGAAGTTAGATTGACCAAATATGAAAACACACCCAATTAAGGAGAAGGGTGAAGAAAAATCTAAGTTCAAGAAGAGAAAGCAAAAGACTTAGTAGGTTTTTTAGGCAGACTCTGCTTCAGACTTATTTGAAACAAAATCTAAAGAGAAGGTAACCAACTTGTGCTTAATGGCATATAACCATCTTGATCATTTTTATCAAAAAGAGGTATGTGAGCTTTCATTTTTTGAACTATTTGAAGTTTCTGAAAACAAAATTATAATGCATATAAGAAGTTAAAGAAAATGTATGCAAGCCTTAATTCTTATTATTTAATTATGCAAAAAGAGCATGAATACCTTAGAAAATACCACTCTACTCAGGATAATAATTATATGATTTTGCGGATGAATTTAATGCATTAAATAAAAAGCATCTTGATTTAACTGCTGAGCATGATTCCTTGAAAACATTTTATATTGATTTGGAATTTTTTTTAAGGAATTAAATGAAAGTTTATATGAAGTTGATAATAGGAATCATGCGTAAAAAATTAATAATTCAATTCTTGAAAGTGCAATTAAAATTTTGCAAGTAGAACTAACTGCTTTTAAATAGAATAAACCATCTCCTTCAATTGTAGAATTTTTCAAATCATTATCATAGCATGCATCATCTAAACTTAGGAAGAAGAACCATAACCCAAATAGACTTGTAAATCTATTCCCATGAGTTAGATATTTTTCTTATGACATGCTACGACAAATTTCATACACTTGCACTATCCATCGTAAAACACATTTAGTGTGGAAGCCAAAATTACGTTGACCACAATATAGTTTGCTAAAATATAATCTTTAAATCCATAAGGTGGAACCCAAACTTGTTTAAGTTTTAAATCCAACCCTTAATGATTTTGTAGGGCTGCTTTCTCAAAAGGCCCATAGAGAGCATGTGACACTTGGATAACGAATATTAAAGGCATATGAGTAGATATGGAAAGCAATTCATCATGATGGAGGCTAGGGAAGAGGACAAGATAACACTTGGAGATAACTCCGCTAGGAAGGTGGTGGGGTCAGGTATAATTAACAACTCAAAAAATTTCTTCATTGAAAACATTTTACTCATAGATAACTTAAAATATAATTGGCTTAGCATTAGCCAACTCTATGATAAAGACCATAGCATAAAACTTTTGTCAAATGGCATTATAAGCTTGAATGGAAATACTATTTTATAAGAAAAAAGAATTAGCAATATTTTTTTTTGAAAGAAGTCGAAGCTAAATTAACTATTAAAAACAAAGAGCAACTACAATTTAGATTCTTCCTTCAAAATGCTAAAAAAAGGAGGAACCTTATTCACAGAGCAATCATCCCAAGTAAAGTTACTTACTAAAGCATAGTTAGCACATAAGTTTGCTAATTTATTGCACTCTCTACTAATGCAATTAAAAATAACAAAATTAAATTTTGCAAGAAATTCCATACCATCATCCTTGAATTTCCCCTTATTCAAAGCCATTTTGAAGTAATAAATATTGTTTGAGTTATCACCTTCAATGAAAATGCCATCAAATTTTAACATCCATTCCTTGATCTCCTCTTTAATTGAATTAATTGCAAGTAACTCCAATTGAGCAATATCCCAATGAATAAATCATTTACCATAAGCATAAAAGAATCTCCCTTTGCTCTCTCTGAAAATAGCCGCTATACCCGCCTTGTATGATGACAGAAGAGAAGCATCAACATTAACTTTTAGCCAATTGGGTGGAGGAGGATGCCAAGCATTAGACAGCCTTAACAACTGATTAACATCTCAAAAGCACAAATTAAAATGGCTAAAGCTATTAGAGACCGAAGCTTGAGAAATGGCTTAAGAGGCTATGAAGCTGGAATTATCTTCAACACCACCATGTATCCTCTTGTTTCTACTTTTCCAAGATAGAAACACAATAATACAATAAAGCTTAACCATCATACCTTTTCTGGATACATTAGTTTCCAGCCAACTAATACATTGTTCACTTGAATTGAACAAAGGAAAATCGACGCCCCAATGGTTCAGGTGATGAATAATTTCTTTGAGCTTAAAGAAACCCCACACAATATGCTCCATATCTTCAATAGACTCACAGCCTCTTGGACAATTAGCATTTTGAACAATCCTTTTATAACATAAAAAATGCATAGAAGGAATAGCATACGTCTTCAATCTCCACGAAAAATTCTCCACCTGAGAATTCAACTTTGCCTTCTTAATCCACTTCTATAACAAATCATTTTCAAAGACAATAGTCTCTGATTTCCTGATTAATCCAGGAATAGTCATACCAGAATTTTGGTTGATCAGTACCAAGAAATTAGCCTCCTTTTCTTGTGAAATCCGGGTCTGTATGATTATATCAATAAGCTCCTTACCAAAGAATTTGCTCAAATTCTGTATATTCCAATTACCTTCAGAAATAAACTCTTAAATGAGGACCGGGTTATCATCTGTAGGAGTAACAAATGTAGGACACTTGTTAATACATTTATCTAGGATTGAATTATCTTTGAAGGCATCCACAAATCTTCCATTAACAATTTCCCATTTAACAATAGGATTTAACATTTTAAATCCTTCACTCAATATTTTATAAGTAGCAGAATTATTTCCACTGTAATTGCCTTTCAACAATTTGTTACCGTATTTTACATCCATAACTGAGTGAAGAAGGGAATGATCATCTTGAATGTATCTCCATGCTAATCTAGCACGTGAAGCAGGTGCTTTCGATATGTTAGAATGCAAGCCACGACCACCATACTCAATTGGCTTACACATATCGATCCAATTCACATAATGCATTCCTTTGGAACCATTTTTCTTATTCGAAATGAAATCTCTGCATATTTTGTCCAGATCAGCCAAAAGCTTTTTCGGTACCAATGAATGAGTTGAGTGATAGATAGGAAGTTCAAGCAATACAGATTTAACCAAAGTAATCTTGCCTGGAAGTGATAAGCATTTGCTACCCCATTAATTAAGCTTATTCAAAGCTTTATCAATGATGAATTGAAAGTCCTCCCTCTTGAGCCTCCTCAAAGCCATCTTTAACCCAAGGTAATGGAATTCTTTAACATATTTAAAGCCTGTGATTTTCGATAAACTTCTCTTCCTACTTCTTCCCACATGCTTTCCAAACATAATAAGAGATTTGCTGTAATTGATTTTTTGCCCTGTCCATTCACAGAAATTATGAAGAATTCTCTTCACTAATAACACCTCCTTCCTATTAGCTTTGGAAAATTTACATAATGACATCATCCGCATATAATAAATGGGAGATACGAGGTCCCTCAGGAATAATCTTGATACCACGAGAGCGATGAAAAAAAGCATTAGAAATAAGTTGTGAGCAAAGAATAAAAAGAATTGGAGATAAGGGGTAGCCTTATCGAAAACCGCTCCTAGCATGGATCCACTTTGAACAATTTCCATTAATGATAATAGAGAACATAGGCTCTTAAACACACTTCATGATAAGCTCAAAACATTTAGGTGGAAATTTAAAATATTCCAAAATTCCTTTAAGAGAAGCCCAAGCCATTGAATCATAGGCTTGCTCCATATCAACTTTAAAAGAAATAAGGCCCGAAGTAGCTTTTGAAATTCTAAGTTTATGGAAGATTTCTTGTGCAAGAAATATGTGATCTGATAATGATTTCCCCTTAATGAAAGTCGCTTATTCCATAGAGATATGTTTAGGAAAGACCAAATTAAGTCTATTCAAATTTATCCTAGCCGCCACTTTGTACACCATGTTACATAGACTAATAGGTCTATAATTTGTAAGAAGAATGGGATTTGAGACCTTGGGAATAAGAATTATAAGAGTTTCTTTCCAATCTTTTCTCATTCCACCATGTTTAAAAAAAATTACTTAAAGCTAACCAAAAGTCATCCTTGATGATATCCCAATAAACTTTAATAAAAGAATGTGAGATACCGTCATTACCTGGAGAGGTATTCCGTTCAAACGGTTTCAAGACATCTACAACTTCAGCCATAGAAAAATTTGCATCCAACAGACTTCTATCCTGATCATTCAAGCATATAGATGGAGCTGGCCAACCATCCAGTTTACAGCATCTGTACTCCCATTTATTTTGAAAGAACCTCATAAAAACTTCCTTCATATGATCTTGATCTTCTACCATAATTCCATTTTCATCTTTCACCTTTATTATGTTGTTGACATTCCTTCTTGCACTAGCATAATTATGAAAAAACTTGGTATTACCATCACCTTCATTGAGCCATTTAACTTTGGCCCTTTGCTTCCACCATGTATTCAATCTTGCCAAGGTAGTATTAAGTTCCAAAACCTTCTCTTTAAGGATCCAATAGTCTTGATCTGAGAGATACCCAGAGGAAGACTCTTTTATTTGAAGTTCCATGATCTCCTCCATGAGATCTTCTTTCAACTTGTTCAATTCCTTATGCTTAGGCTTGCTCAAATAGATTAATGGCTTCAAGGATCTTTTGAATTTTTTGTTGAGGATTTTAGAATAACTACCTTGATAATTCCTGCACCATTCCTTCCTTACCACTCCATAGGAAGCTTGGTAAGAAGCCCAACAGTTTTTGAATTTCAAAATTTTGCTGAAATTTTTGTTGAAAGTTTGATATTGAAGAAGGATTGGGCAATGATCTGAGGCTATTCTAGCCAAATCTGTTGAAAATGGGAACTTAGAGCCACTGAATTAACAAAGCACCTATCCAATCTTTCAAGGATTCTAGCACCTCCAGCCTTGTTGTTACACCAAATAAATCTAGGACCGATAAAGCCAACTTCATGAAGATCGTTGTACAGCAAGCATTCTTCCATCTCCCTCGATCCTTGATGATAAACAAATTTTCTTCCACCAAATTTATCTTCTTTGCACATAAGATAATTAAAATCCCCACCAACTGCCATAGGACAATCATAATTGGAATATTTATCTAACATATTACAAAGTTCTCTTCTCTTGCTCACATCAGTGCTCCCATACACTGTGATCACTTTCAAGCTCACATTATTGGACATATTGAGTTCACTAATCACCATTTGAGTAGAACTCTCCTCAACTGAGTATCTCACTGAATTCGTATTCCACAAAATCAGTATTCCACCCGAAAGCCCAGAAGATGGAACACAGTGGAAGTCCCAACCACTTCCAATCAAGGTATCAGCTTCATTCCTATCAATTCCAGTAATTTAGTTTCAACCAAACCCACAAAACAAACACCATTATTTTTCAAAAACTCCTTTAGGTAGAGGAAAGCACTTCTCTTCCTTGCTCCCCTACAATTCCAAAAGCATATGGAATTCATTTAAAAGGATTATGGGGATTATTCCCCAAGTTTCCTTTCCCTTCCATCTCCATTCTACAGCTTCTTATCGATGCATTGATCTGTCCCAAATCTTTCTATTGTTTTGTTGTCTTCTTTTTGGATGATTGAGTAGAGCCCTAGATCTCATTAGAACCATCATAGGATTAAAGAATGCCACCTGAATTAGTTTTTAACAGAATTTTCTTGTTATCTTCAATCTCTGAGGATTCCTTGATTTCTTTTTCAGCAATTGCTTCACCCATATTTTCAACCAATAATGATTCCATCAATTCTCCTTCCGTCAATTCCACTAGAGCATTAAAGCTATTTTTAACAGCTATTATAGAACCTTCCTCCAATGTGCCATCTTTAATAACCTTCTCAGCTGTGACTGCATTGCTCTGTAATGGAGTATTATGCTCCACCAAGCCAGAACCATCATTTGTTATCATCTTTACTGCAACATACTGCTTTAGTTGAGAAATTTTGCTGATTTTATTCACCTGGACAGCTGGTCTTTTATTCCAGTTTTTGCAAAAATTCTTCTTCCCATAGTTAACCATCATCCACGGACCATAACCTTCAGAATTAGCCTCCTTATCACCTGTAATTTGATTTACTTCCAATGCTTCCTTCTCAATCAAGTTCTTTGACATGTCCTTCTTCATCATATCAGATTTTTCCTTGTTCAACAAAATACTTTTGGCACACTTAGTTTTGTTAAGACCGATCTTCCCACATTCAAAACAGTGGTTCGACAGCCTTTCATACTCTATCTTTTGAAAAAATTTACCTTCTTCTCCTTCTACGCAAACACCTGTAGGAAGTTTATCATCCAAATTGATTCGGACAGAAACCCGACCAAACTCCTTTCTCTACCATTGGAACATATTACCATCAATTAAGAACGGCTTTCCAACCATCGAAGCTATACAACATATGTTTATTTCATCCCAGCAAAATAGAGGTAAATTTGGTAGTCTGATCCAAATAGGAGTAGATAAGCCTTCAAAGCCTTCAAACAAATTTGGATCAAACCTTTGAGTCCATCTCTATTCCAACAATGTTTCCGTACTCAAACCATGGGCCATTATTGAGTACTGCTTCCAAATGCTCTTTTTCAAAAAACGAACATAGAAACCAACCTTTGTTAAGAGAGTTGCTATTTGCATGTTTTACATTCTTGCAACTTGTATAGTTTTGACGATTCCAAATATTATTGTTTTATGTGTAGTTATCTCCTAACACTTTATGAAAATTTGTATTTGCTCTTATGTGTACTAATATTTCAGGTGAATCAAACTCCAGACTACAAAGACTTCAAATCTAATTTAGCAAGAAATTATTTACAATTTTGAGGCTTAAAAATGTTATTTGAATTGAGAGGGAGTGATTGTAATTTAGTGAATAAAAAAAAACACACACACACACACACACACACACACACACACACACACTTAAGGAGATCTTAAATTTTTTATACTGTTCGACAGGACGATTTTCATACGTACAGGACAATCAGACAGTTATCTCCTAAAAAGAGCACAAGGAATGAACAGGAATTGCAATGAAATTTTTCTAACTCCTGATCGTCCAGGCCGAAATATCTTTGTCCCGGGACGACTTGGGCTCTGTAAAAATTTCATCCAAACGAATTTAATTATCATCCCAGGATGACTTGCCTTTGTAAAAATTTCGTCCAGACAAAATATTTTCATCCTAGGATGATGGAACCGACTTAGACAGTTTTCTGATTTCGTTCTACAACTTTTGGAAGCCGGCCTTGTGATAATCGTTCATACCGGACGAACTTTGTTCGTACGGGATGATCAGCGTGCATGATAAGTAAAATCGTCAGGGATGATCTACGATCGTACGAGATGATCCAGTGCATGATAACTTGAAATTTGCCATTTTTGGACAATTTTTCTTGTCTCTTCCATAAATAGGCCATTCTAAATTGACACTTAATCTTTTTGCTTACTGATCTTCGTGCCTATTGAGAAGAGAGTCAAGGAGAGAGTGTGAGAGAGCATTTGAAGGAGATTTCCTTACATTGGAGCTTGAAGGTTTCACTTGGTACTCAAGGGTAAGAGTTTCTACTTTTCAAGTTTGAGATTACTTCACTCTTCTCTCTTTTCCTTTAGATTGGACATGTGAAGAAGATCTTCAAGGAGATCTGGTTCTCTGCCGACACTTGGAAAGAGTGAACAGTCGCGGGTTCTCTACCCATACTAGGAGAGTGTGAAAGGATGAAGGGTTCTCTGCCTACATCGGGAGAGTGTGAAAGGATGGATGGTTCTCTGCCAACATCAGGAAAGTGTGAAAGGACGACGGTACTCTACCAACACTAGAAATAGTGTGAAAGGATGTACGATTCTCTGCCGACATCGTGGGAGTGTGAAAGGACAATGGTACTCTGCCAACACTGGGAATAGTGTGAAAGAACGAATGGTTCTCTGCCGCACCTGGTAGTGGTGAAAAGAGTTTGTAAAGGCTTCTCCGCCTTGTTGTGGGTGCAAAAGGAGAGTCATTAGTGGTATTAGTGCAATACTCGGAGGGTGCCTCCGGGGAGTGGATGTAGGTCTGGTTTTGACCGAACTACTATAAATTTTGGTGTCTTTTATTTTCCGTTGCATTTTACTTTTTATGTTTTGTACTTAAACATTGTTGTTGAAAAACATTTTCTAGAAAAACTCACAAATTAAATTGTTGTTTCCTAAAATATTAAAAGAGGCATAAATTTTTTTATTTACCAATTCACCCCCCTCTTGGTTAGCCGTGAGACATTTACTTAGGCTTAATATCCTAATTCATATTGAACGAGTTTCAATAACCTTTCCTCTGGATGGTAAGATAAAATTTGCTGAATACTTCCCATTGTCTTCTCAATTCATAGCTGATTGAAGAGATTAGTGTATCTTCTCCAAAAAATTTTAGCACCAAGGATTTGTTCAGTTTATTGGCATTCTCACATACTTTTTCCTTATGAAGTTTTACAGTACAACCATCTACAGCTAAGTAATTTTTGAAATCCAGATCAACAACTTTGATGTTTTTATTTCTAGACCAAACATTCTAAATGTTACCAGAATTAGGTCTATTAGGCAATTCCTCAAGCACCTCAACACATCTCACAAGTTCTCTAGTAGTGCAAGCACGCACTCCCTCCAGTTTCGACCTTCAATTACTTTCTTCTACAGCATTCTTCTTCATTATAGAACAATTCAGATCATTCATAGCAATAGTATTTTTCAACATGTTATCGGAATTCGCCTTAATTTCTGCCTCCTTTCAAACCTCAGTGGAAATAGATTAAAATGTGGAGCTTGGAATCACAACAATTTCCTTGTTTATCTGTTTCTTGAACAGCCAACCAAAATTCTCATGATTATCCTTTGATATTTTTCTTTTTCCCTTACCAGGTACTTCCATGGCTTATTTCTTCATCAGCAGTCCTCCTTCATTAATGATCAGTGGTTTGTTCATCAAAGATGTATTTTTTATTCCAGATAAAAAACTTTATTTTCCATCTCTAAAAGCCGGTAGAGACGATGAAACATCACGAGCACTTCCAACGATAATCTTCCTTGAGGAATGCCAATCTTCAGATTGACCACCGGCCATAGATGGCCGACGACCTTCAGTCGTCATCCCTCTGACGACGAAGCCACAAATTTAGATTTCAAATAACATATTTTAGAAATCCCAGAGACTCTCTATCTACTTTCTCTCACTTTTCGTTCTGCTTGATTTGATCGCTTCCTTCTAAAAATTTAGAAATTCGAATTAACAATATTTATATGCTTGATCTAAATTTAATTGAATATGCAACTTCTCTTTACATAAAACTTATTGTTGATGAGTCCTAATTATGGCATATGAGATTATATTATACAAGCATGAGAAATATTTGAAAAAGTATCCAAAAAGATATAATAAGAGGCATACCCTAACTAGAATTCACTATGGGTCACTTATGTGATGCTTGTTAGTTAAGAAAATAAGTCAAATCCTTCTTCCACTCAATTAATGACATTAACACTATCAAACCTTTAGACCCATAAGCACTACAAGCTTAGGACGAAAAGTCCTTGAGTATGCGATTGTTGAAAATTACTCGATATTTACTTTTTTTTTTTTTTTTTGAAGAAAGCAAGTAATGCAATATAATAAAAAAAAGCAAAGAAACTACTACAGTTATCCCATAGATTACTCCTTCAAAATTTTAAAGAATGAAGAAGGAATCTTATCTAGCACAATGTTAACCCAAATTAAAGAAGAAAAAATTGTCAAGTTAGCATAAAGATCAGCTAACTTATTAGAGTTTCTATCTATACAATTAAAAAGAACTAAATTGAATTCTTGAAGAAAAGAGAGATTATGGAAATTTTGATCATTTTTCTTTATTGTCTCTTGTATGAGTTTCATGATGTTTGCATATCTCCTTCAATGATGATTCCTTTATACTCAAGCATCCAATCTTGAATGACATTCTTGATCATCTAAATTGCTAGAAGCTCCAAATATGCTATATCCCAATGAATGCAAGGCTTGCCAAAAGCTAGAAGAAATATGCCTTTATAGTCTCGGACAACACCTTCAATGCCTCCTTTGTTAGATCTCAACAAAGAAGCATCCAAATTAATCTTGATCCAACTGGGTGGAGGAGGATGCCAAAATTTTTCCAACAGCATTTGCTAATTAACATCCAACCGGCCCGGGCATAAGAACTTCCATACTGTAGAAGCAGTAGCAAAACTGATTTCTTCTGAAGCAATAAATGTTGAAACTCATTCACTATGAATTAGGTTGTTAAACCTAAGCTTATGTCCCACGGCTAACCAAGAGGGTGGGGGGGGTGAATTTGTAATTAAAAAATTTACCCTCTTTTTGAATATTTTAAATCGAAGATAAACTTTAATAATTTTTTCTATAAAAATATTTTTCAACCATAAGTTATAAACATTTAAAAACAAAAAAAGCAGAAAAATAAAAGACACAAGATTTATAGTGGTTCGGTCAAAACCAGACCTACATCCACTCCTTGGAGGCACCCTCCGAGTATTGCTCTAATACCACTAGTGACTTTCCTTTTGCACCCATAGTAAGGCGGAGAAGCCTTTATAAAAACTCTTTCCATCACTACCTGATGGTGAAGAGAACCGTCATCCTTTTACACTATCCCCACTGTTGGTAGAGAACTGTCCGTCCTTTCACACTCCCCCGATGTCGGCAGAGAATTGTCCGTCCTTTCACACTCTCCCGGTATAGGCAGAGAACCCTTCATCGTTTCACACTATCCTAGTGTGGGCAGAGAACCCTTCGTCCTTTCGCACTCTCCTAGTGCGGGCAGAGAACCCTCGACTGTTCACACTTTTCAAGTGTCGGCAGAGAATCGGATCTGCTTAATTGATTTTCTTCACAAGAAATCTAGAAGAAAAAGAGAAAAGAGTGAAGTAATCACAAACCAAAAATAGAGACTCTTACCTTTGAGTACCAAGTGAAACCTTCATGCTCCAATGGCAAGAAATCTCCTTCAAACACTCTCTCCTTGACTCTCCTTTCAATAGGCATGAAGATCAGTAGGCAAAAAGATTAAGTGGCAGTTTAGATTGGACTATTTATAGGAAAGACAAGAAAAATCGTCCAAAAACTGCAAATATTCAAGTCAACATGCAATGGATCATCCCATATGATCTTGGATCGTCCAGGACAATTTTACTTAAATGTGTTTGGAAATGAACCAAATGTATATTAGTATGAACTGAATTCATACCTGATCATCATCTCGTACGAACTAGGTTCATCTGGTACGAACGATTATTCCATAGGTCAGTTTACAAAAACTGCAGAACGTCGCCAAAATTTTAGAGTTGGTTCACTTCATCCTGGGATAAAAATGGGTTCATCCAGATGAAATTTTTACAGAGGACAGATCATCCTGGCATGATTATAAATTTCGTCAGAATTAAAATTCTTCAGAGGGCATTTCATCCTGGGACGATTATAAATTCGTCTAGACAAAATTTCTTCAGAGGGCATGTCATCTTAGAACGATTTTGAATTTCGTATGAACAAAAATTTTCTAGAGGACATTTCATCCTTGGATGAATAAAAATTCATCATGGAAGATCAGGACTTAGAAATTTTTTTTTCAACTCCTGTTCGTTCCATTTCTCTTTCGAGGAGATAACTGACCTGATCGTCCCGTACGAACTAGGTTTGTCCCGTACAATCAGTACAAATTTTAAAGATCTCCTTAAGTGTGTGTGTATGTTTATTCACACAATTACAATCACTCCCTCTCAAACTTAATTTAAAGAAAAATACAAGCTTCAATTCACAAAGTATTTCATGCTGAATTTTATATGAAATCTTCATAGTGTAGAGTTTGATTTTTCTGAAATGTCAGTACACACAAGAGCAAAAACAACTCTTCCAAAAAGTGTTAGGAGATAACTATACATAAAATAATAATATTTGGAATCATCAAAACTATACAAGTTGCAATAATGTAAAACATGCAAATAACAACTCTCTTAACAATCTCCCCCTTTTTGATGATGGCACAACAATTATTGTTTATATAATTTCAATTTCTAAGAATCTCCTAAACTCCCCCTGAATTGATGAACACGTGAAAATAATAAGGCATTTAAAACAAAAAATTTTATTTTCAAATTATTTGTACAAAACAAAAACAAACAAATAAAACAAACACACATACGATAACACACATATGATACGATAGAACAAATAATTTCTCCCCCTTTTTGACAACAACAAAAAGTGAAGAAGAAATTGACTTGAAATGTAAGCAGTGATATGAAAAACATTTGATAATTCAACGTTGAAAGTGATTGAAATAATTTATGCAAATAAAATTAAAACATTAGGCAAATCAAAATAATTCAGAGAATTTAAGAAGAGATATAACATAGATAATAAAAAGTATTTATAAAAAACATGAGTCAATTTAGACACTAAGATAGAGAAAATCATTGCGAAAAGGATGAATAAAAAAATTGTATATTTCAAATTTTAATATAAAATATAAATGTACAGAAGATAAATTTGAATTAAGAGATTAAAAATTATGGAAAGAAATAATTACCACATGTGCCGCTTTGCGCATCTTTTTTAAATTTGTTACATATTTTTGTGCATCTTTTTACTTGTTGGGCTTATTTTGTTCCTCTTTTTCACATTGCGAACCTTTGCACATTCCTTTTGATTTTTGTACATTTGTACATTTTTCAAGAGTAATCGTATTCTTTCCAAAATCAATAATTAAAAATTTCAAATTTATCTAAGTGCATAAATATTAATTGATAAGTGAAATACAAAATAAGAAAATATCGCAATTGCAATAATAATATTAGAAATTAATGTAGTCTAAATAAGAGACATGAAATTGACAATCTTATTAATATCAAGTTATAAGCAAAACTTAAATTTAGAAAAATTAGATTTTCTAATTAATTTAATTTTAACTTACAATTCAAGATATAACACTTTTAAGATTAAAAATCTAATGATTGTCATAAAGGCTAATTCACATTTCAATACCATTAAAGCCAAAACATGAGAACATATATTGATATCAAAATGAGGATATTACAATCATAGCAAAGGATATCAATACATCATATGACTCAAAAAAAAAATATCTAAAGAAGAGAAAATATATCAAACTTTTCTAAAACAACAACTAAGGAAAACACATAAAAATAAGTGCAACTGTCACTCAGACGGACCCTAATCTGGAGGAGGAGGAGGAGGTGCAGCACCAAAGAGGTTAAAATATGTCCTCATCATAAGCACATTGGTACTGATTTCATTCATCTAATCTCTCATAAACCCCACGTCATGCTGATATTGTGCATCCTTCTGTTGAAGATGAGTTTCAATTTGATCAAACCTTTGATTAAAGAGAGACTCTAATGGATCAAATCTTTGAACCAAATCCTGATAATTTGGTTTATTGGCAGTGCAGATGCAGCTTCAAGTTCTTTTTTAGTATCACTAATGACATGTGCTTTACGTGATTCATCATTTTTGAAGATTGCTCTAAATGATCCGTCGTTGTAGTAGAGCGGTTCTTCAAACTATTGATCAGGATGAGCCAAAGTGTATTTCTTATCCAGAATGTAAGCAACTAGATGTCCTAATGCGATGTTCCTCTTTCTTTTTTGCTCGATATGACCAATTTCAGAAAGTCCATAAAGATAGTCAAGGACTAATTGGGCTTCAACTGTTGGTTCTCTAGTCATGATTAAAAAGATCACCATAGAAAGAAGTAAGGTTATATTGATTATATCACAAGCTTTAGGAATAATTGTAGTTCTAAGAACATGCTGGATGATACGTGCATTTTGAACGAGACCAAATACCTTAGGCATATGATCATTAAAATTGTATCCTCTATTAACATTATTGATTTGATACCATTCATAATCATGAGTGGTGATCAAGGTATGGGCTCTCGCTCCCTCAGTGCTTAAGTCCAAAAAGGCTCCTAAGTCAGCCTTGGTGATTTCAACTTTTTGTTTAAAGACAAAGGAACGTATTATAGAATAGTCATAATTAAAGGAGATGTTGGTGAGGAAGTAGTGGAAGGTTTCTTTATTGTAGAGATAGACAAAGGTAAGGATAAAACCAAACTGTGTTGAAGCAAATAAGTTCATCACCTGAAAGGTAAGTTGTTCTTAGATTAGGATTCTGGAGGGTGTGATCTTTGCTGAGACAAATCTAGGAGAAGATTCCTCATTTACTTTGGAAAGGAAGTTCTCAGAGGAATTTCTATTTGGTTTCCTAGACATAACCTTTTGATGCTTGCTTGAACTTTCCATTAGAAAAAGATCTAAAGTACGAAAGAGTTTAAAAGTGAAGTTTAGAGTGTGACTGTTGAGTTCAAAAGCCTGTTTGTTTATTGAAAAATGACTTGTTTGTACCAGAAGAAATCACTTTTGTCCCGTACGAAATTCTGTTCGTCCCGTACGAAAAATTTTGTATGGACGAACCAATGCTCCAAAATGAAACGGCTTTTTGTAATCAACATAGCTTACGAAGTGTCTTTTCATATAAAATTTTGACCAGACTGATCGTACAAATGAACACGTGTTCATCCTGGGATGATCAGAACTTATGATAGTTTTAAAGGTAGTTAAATTCATCCCCCACATCAAGTCGACATGTGTACGTCCGGACAAACCAAGGGTTCGTACGTATGAAATATGTATTAAAAACTACCTTATCCATTCAACTGCTTTATTCAATCATCCCATCATTTGAAAAACATTTCACCCCGGAAAATCGTGACGATCGTATAGACGAAGTGATAATTAAACACTAAAAATTGCACGCAAATGTTTCAAAATCCGACAATTTGACACACTACAAAAATCATACGAAAAAATTTTGTCCCAGACAATTGTTAATCAAAAAATTTAAATTATGCACTCAATCAAAACAAAAACACAAATCACACTAAAAACACAATGAACAAAGAAAAACACAAACTCTAAATAAAGAAAATCACAAACACAAGATCAAAAACCTATAAAAACACACAAAAACTTAAACTAGAAAACAAACATCAATGTTGCAAAAATATTTTTAATTAAGTATTCAAATCAATCACACCAAGCCTTGTTCTTAATACATTGAAAGTATCAAAGGCTAAAGGTTTTGTGAAAATGTCTGCAAGTTGATTTTCAGTAGTAACATGAGTGAGTTTAATTTCTCCTTTGGATAAATGATCCCTTATGAAATGATGTCGTATGTCTATATGTTTGGTTCTTGAAGGTTGAATAGGATTTTTAGAAATACAAATAGTACTAGTGTTATCACAATAATATGAAATAGTGCCTATAGTTCATCCTAAATCAATCAACCGTTGTTTCAACCAAAGTATATGTGCCACACAACTTCCTAATGCAATGTATTCAGCTTCTGCAGTAGATAGGGCTACTGAAATTTATTTTCTACCAGACCAAGAGACTAGATAATTTCTAATAAACTCACATGTTCCAGAAGTGCTCTTTCTATCCACCCTACAACCTGCAAAGTCAGAATCTGAATAACCATTTATTTCAAATGATGAGCTAAACTTAGGATACCAAATTCCTAAGTTTTGAGTTTCTAACAGATATCTTAAAATCTTTTTCACTTCTATTAAATGTGATTCTTTTGGATTTGATTAAAATCTAACACACAAGCAAACACTAAACATGATATCAGGCTGGCTAGCAGTCAAGTAAAGTAAAGATTTAATTATCCCTCTAAATTTCTTTTGATCAATAGATTTTTCTATAGGGTCCTTATCCAACTGAAATAAGGAACTCATTAGTGTATTAATAGGTTTAGTATTATCTATTTCATACTTTTTGAGGATGTCCTTAACATATTTTGATTGACTAAGAAATGTACCTTCCTCAATTTGCTTAATGCTAAATCCTAGAAAGTAACTTAAATCTCCCATTAGACTCATCTCAAATTCACTACTCATTATTTTAGAAAATTCATCACAAAGATTTTTATTTGAAGACCCAAAGATGATGTCATGCACATAAATTTGTACAATGAGTATATCCTTTCCAAATCTCTTCAAAAATAGAGTTGTATTCATACTTCCTTTTTTAAATGATATTTCAAATAGGAAGGTACTCAATCTCTCATACCAAGCCCTAGGTGCATGTTTCAATCCATATAATGCCTTTTTTAACTTGAAAATATGATTTGAGTATTTAGAATTTTCAAATCCAGGTGGTTGTTCTACAAAAACATCTTCTTGAATTACACCATTTAAAAAGACACTTTTCACATCCATTTGAAATAATTTAAATCCTATAAAATTGGCAAAGGCTAACAAAATCCTAATTACTTCAAGTCTAGCTATAGGGGCAAAGGTCTCCTCAAAATCAATCAATTCAATCTGATTATACCCCTTAGCAACTAATCTAGCCTTATTTTTAATGACCACTTGTAAGTCCTTCATTTTATTTTTGAATACCCACTTAGTTCCAACTACACTTTGATCCTTTGGCATTGTAGTTAATTCCCAAACTTTATTTCTTACAAATTGATTCAACTCTTCTTGCATGACCAAAATCCAAAATTTATCCGAAAGTGCTTAATTAATATTAGTGGGTTCAATTGTTGAAATGAAGGCTGAATGATTGACTTCTTTGTTTAATCCATGCCTAGTCCTTACACCCTCACTAGGTTCACCAATTATCGACTCTTTTGGTTGGTTTTTAGAAAATCTCAAATCTCTAGGCAAAGGATTTTCTATCTCCAAATTTTCTTTCATATTTTCTTCCAAATTTATTTTGTCAATCTTTTGGGAGTTATCCTCAATCTCATCTTCTATAACATTTGGCTCTTCCAAATCTCCAGATTCATAATATACAACATGTGTGGTCTCCTTAATTCTCAAAGTTATTCTATTGAATACACGATAAGATTTTCCAGCACTTGAGTATCTAACAAAAATTCCTTCATCTGATTTTGGATCAAATTTTTCCTAAGGCAGATTTTCCATTATTATGTATAAACACCTTGCAACCAAAAACATACAAATGAAATAAATTAGGTGTTCTTCCTTTTAGCAACTCGTAGGGTGTTTTATTTAAATTAGATCTCACATTCACCCTATTCAGAACATAACATACAATGCTAACCACCTCAGCCCAAAAATATTTTGGAAGTGAGTATTCTGCCAACATTGCTCCGGTGGCTTCTATTAATGTTATATTTTTCTTTTCGACTATCCCATTCTACTGAGGGGCTCTAGATGCAGAAAAGTTGTGATCAATTCCTTTCTCCTTACAAAAATCCTCAAATCTTTCATTTTCAAATTCTCCTCCATGATCACTTTGTATTGTCATGATTTCACACCCAAGTTTTCTTTGAATCCAAGTCAAAAATTTTCTAAATTCCTCAAATGATTCACTCTTATGAAATAGAAATCTAACCCATATGAATCTATAATAGTCATCCACAACCACAAATCCATATACCTTCCCTCTTAGACTCACAGTTCCAATTAGTCCAAAAAGATCCATATGCAAAATCTCCAATGGTTTACTAGTTCTAAGATCCTTGTTAGACCAAAAATAGGACTTCACTTGCTTTCCTAATTGACATGCATCACAAAGATGGTCCTTAGTAAAGTCTAGTTTTGGTATACCTCTCACTAAGTTCTTTTGGGTAATCCTCCTAAGGTTTTTCATGCTAGAATGACAAAGTCTACGATGCCAAAGCCATGATTCATCAAAAATAGTTTTTAAACAAAAAGCAGTAGTAGTATGAATGTAATTCAAGTCTAGCATATAAATATTGTTTACCCTTTTACCATTCAAAACATCAATTCCATTTAGGCTTAATATGCAGCTAGTAGGAACATTTTTTACACAATATCCTTTGTCACATAGCTGGCTTATACTTAACAAATTGTGCTTTAAGCCTTCTACCAATAACACATTTTCTATGAAAAAGTTCTTAATATTTCCAATCATAGCTATCCCAATCACCTTCCTTGTGGTGTTATCTCCAAGTGTAACCATGCCTCCACTCTTAGCTTCCAGCGATATGAATTGTGCAGTATCTCTAGTCATATGCTTTGAGCATCCGTTGTCCAGGTACCATATGCTCTCACGAGGTCTTGTGTGAAAGTGACCCTCTTCTTGATCTAACTGATCAAGATTGTCGTCCATTAAGGAAAGATTACTGACTTTCTCTTCCTTTTATGTCTCTAATGAGTCCAAAGCTGAGTTCGCCCAAAAAGCTTGTTGGAACTTCTTCTTTCCCTTCTTCACAAATGGTTTCTCCTCTACCTTCTCCTTGCTAGGATTGGCTTTGTGTTTTGGGCAATCAGTCTTTATATGTCCAGGTTTCTTGCACTCATAGCAAATAACATCATTTGAAACCTTGCCATTTCTATTAAATTTATCTCTATTCCATTGTTGGAGTCTCTTCTTCTTCCTCTTCAGAAAGCTTCTGAATTGTCTAGTCATCAATGTGATGTCATCTTCATCCTCAGGTTGTAAGTGTTCACTCTCATACTCCTCCACATTAAGTGCTATGTTCTTCTCCCTTCGTGGTTCACCTGCATCAACCTTTCTTTGGCTAACTCCTTTCTCCTAAGCAATAAGCGAACCAAGAAGATTATCAATAGAGTAAATGTTTAAATCCTTGGACTCTATAATTACAATAATTATAGCATCATAAGAAGTAGGCAAACAATGAAGAATCTTATTCATCGTTTAAGCATTCGTTAGTTCCCTACCCAATGCATGTAAAGAGGTGACTATTTGTGTGAATCTTGTGTATATATCATAAATGGATTCATTTGGATTCATGCAAAACAGTTCATAATCATGCAATAAGATATTAAGTCTAAATTTCTTAACCTCATTAGTCCCCTCATATGTTATACAAAGTTTATCCCATATGTCCTTTCCACTCTTGCAAGTAGAAACCCACATGTAGTCTTCTGATTTTAAAGCACAAAAGAAATTATTTAAGCATTTGGCATTTAATTGAGCTAAGTCATGTTCTTCTGCTGTCCAGTCCACAAAAGGTGTTTAAACTCTAACTCCATCAACTAGTCTAGTTGGTTTTGTATACCCTTCCTGAACTCAGATCCACATACGGTAATCAAGTGACTGTAAAAATATAGACATGCGTGTTTTCCAAAAATCAAAAGGAATATTGTCGAATAATGGAGGTCTAGTTATAGAGTAACCCTCAGGTGTATTTCAGTTTCCAAATGTAGCCATCTATGTTAATCAAAAATTAGTCTAAACTTATGATTTTGAAATAAATCTCTGATACCACTTGTTTAAACTCGTTCAATATGAATTAGGTTGTTAAACCTAAGCTTATGTCCCACGGCTAACCAAGAGGGGGGAGGGGGTGAATTGGTAATTAAAAAATTTACTCTCTTTTTGAATATTTTAAACCGAAAATAAACTTTAATTAATTTTTCTATAAAAGCATTTTTCAACCACAAGTTATAAATGTTTAAAGAATAAAAAAAATGGAAAAATAAAAGACACAAGATTTATAGTGGTTCGGTAAAAACTAGACCTACATCCACTCCATGGAGGCACCCTTCGATTATTGCACTAATACCATTAGTGACTCTCCTTTTGCACCTACAGCAAGGCGGAGAGCCTTTACAAAAACTCTTTCCACCACTACCCGGTGCGGCAGAGAACTGTCATCCTTTTACACTATCCCCAATGTTGGCAGAGAACCATCCGTCCTTTCACACTCCCCTGATGTCGGTAGAGAACCGTCCGTCCTTTCACACTCTCCTGGTGTAGGCAGAGAATCCTTCATCCTTTCACACTCTCCTAGTGTTGGTAGAGAACCCTTCATCCTTTCACACTCTCCTAGTATGGGCAGAGAACCCTCGGTTGTTCACACTTTCCGAGTGTCGACAGAGAACCGATTCTCCTAGACAAATCTTCTTCACAAAAAAATCTAGAAGAAAGAGAGAAAAGAGTGAAGTAATCACAAACCAAGAGTAGAGACTCTTCCCTTTTAGTACCAAGTGAAACCTTCATGCTCCAATGGAAAGAAATCTCCTTCAAACACTCTCTCACACTCTCTCCTTGACTCTCCTTTCAATAGGCACGAAGATCAGTGGCAAAAAGATTAAGTGGCAGTTTAGATTCTACTATTTATAGGAATGACAAGAAAAATCGTCCAAAATTGCAAATATTCAAGTCAACATGCAGTGGATCCTCCCGTACGATCTTGGATTATCCTAGACGATTTTACTTAAATGTGTTGGAAATGAACCAAATGTATATTAGTACGAACTAAATTCGTACCCGATCATCATCCCGTTTGAACTAGGTTCGTCTGGTACGAACAGTTATTCCATAGGTCGGTTCCCAAAAATTGCAAAACATCACCAAAATTTCAGAGTCGGTTCACTTCGTCCTAGGATGAAAATGGGTTCATCCGAACAAAATTTTTACAGAGGACAGATCGTCCTGGCACGATTATAAATTTCATCTGAATGAAAATTCTCCAGAGGGAATTTCGTCCTGGGACGATTATAAATTCTTCAAGACAAAATTTCTCCAAAGGGCATCTCGTCTTGGAACGATTATGAATTTCGTCCGAACGAAAAATTTTCAGAGGACATTTCATCCTGGGATGAATAAAAATTTGTTCTGGATGATCAAGACTTAGAAAAATTTTCTTCAACTCATGTTCGTTCCATTGCTCTTCCGAGGACATAACTAACTTGATCATCCCGTACGAACTAGGTTCGTCCAATATGATCAGTACAAATTTTAAAGATCTCCTTAAGTGTGTGTGTGTGTGTGTGTGTTTATTCACTCAATTACAATCACTCCCTCACAAACTTAGTTTAAAGAAAAATACAAGCTTCAATTCACGAAGTATTTGATGCTGAATTTCATTTGAAGTCTTCGTAGTCTGGAGTTCGATTTTCCTGAAATATTAGTACACACAAGAGCAAAATCAACTCTTCCAAAAAGTGTTTGTAGATAACTACACATAAAATAATAATATTTGGAATAATTAAGACTATACAAGTTGCAAGAATATAAAACATGCAAATAGCAACTCTATTAACAATAAAAGATGCAGTCCATTCAGCCTTTCCATGAACACCTTCATTTCTTTCTTTCCAGAATAGATATACCAAACAGCAGTAAATGTTGTGTAACAGAGCATTTTGATCATTCAACCAATTGCATCTATATTCCATAGTTTTGAAAAACGAAATACCAAACCCCCATTCATTTAAACAAGAGAAAACTTCTGAGATTTTTGTACAACTGTTAGTCACATGATTCATATCTTCTGGCTCATTACAACCTCTAGGACAGAGGTTATTTGTTTGCAGTTTTCTATTAGAAAGAAGCTGAAAAGATGGAATGGCATTGTTAAATAATCTCCACCAAAAGTTTTCTACTATAGCATTCAGTTTGGTCTCCTTGATCCAATTCCAATATAATTGTTAATTATAGTCGCCGTAGTATTAAAAAAATGCCATAGCCGAAATAGTTATTCCAGAGTAGGATTTTATCAACTCCATTCAATCTTCACTATCACAATAATGAATTTGAATATTTCTGATAATCTCCACAAGATCCTTTCCAAAGGTTTTATTCAAATCAGCTAAATTCCAGCAATTATCTGAAATCAGAGAATTGACTCTTCTAGTTCCTTTAATACTATCATCCGGAACTACAAACGTTGGCTAGTTATTTAAGCTTTTATCCAAAATCCATGTATCCTGGAATAAATCAATTGAATCACCATTTGTGATTTCCCATCTCACAATCGATTTGAGGAATTTCCATCCATCGATAATATGTTTCAAAGCAGATGAATTAGATCTTCTACCATTTATTGTATCACCAAGCAGGCCATATTTTGGAAAAAAAATTTTATGTAACAGAGATTCTTTATCTATGCTGTATTTCCAAGCCAATTTGGCTCTAAGAGGACCAATCTTCTTAGTTCAGGACTATAATCCACGTCCCACATACATCACCGGATCACACATAGAGTTCTAGCTAACATAATAAAAACCAAGTTCCCCACTATTTTTGTTCCAGATAAAATTTCTACAATGCTTTTCAATCTCATAAAGTAATCCTTTAGGAATCAAGGAAAGAGTAGAGTAGTATGTTGGATAATAAAGAAGGCCCGTCTTCACAAGCGTTATTCTTCCGGCTAAGGAGATAAACTTGCTTCCCCAAATGCTCAACATTTTAAGGACTTTATCAATTATGAATTGAAAGTCCAATTTTTTTAATCTTCTCAAAGCTATCTTGATACCAAGATAATTAAATTCCTTGACAACTTTAAAACCCATGATTTTGGAAATAGCTTTTTTCCTTCTCCTCTTAACCAAATTTTCACACAGAATCATTGATTTCCCATTATTCACCTTTTGCCCAGTCCAATCACAAAATTTAGTAACCAAGCTTTTGATCTTCTTCACCATTTTAATCTTAGCCTAAAAAAAATTATGATATCATCAGCATAAAGTAAATGCAAAATTTTTGGACCATTAGGAGAAATCTGAATACCAATGGAGTCATTCATCTGGAACACATTGGACATGAGTTGATAGCAAAGAATGAAGAGGTAAGGTGATAGTGGACACCCCTACCAAAATTCACTACAAGATTTTATCCAAGGAGACCAATTCCCATTGATTAAAAAGGAAAAAGTAGGATCTCTAACAAACTCCATTAAAAGCTTACAGAAATTTTCAGGAAATCTGAAGTAATATAAGACTTTGTTCAAAGGCTGCCACCCCATGGAATCATATGCTTGTTCCATGTCAATTTTGAAAGAAATAAGTCCATTGTTAGAATTGGAATACCTAAACTTGTGGAAAATCTTCTGAGCTAATAAAACATGGTCTTAAAGAGACCTCCCTAAGAAAAATTCAGCTTGCTCTCTAGAAATACGTTTTAGAAAGATGCCTGCCATTCTATTAAACAAAACTTTTGCTGCAATTTTATAAAGAGTATTACATAAACTAATAGGCCTGTAGTTTGAAGGTGTAATGGGATTAATCACCTTAGGAATTAAAATTATGAGAGTTTCCTTCCAGCTCTCACACATAACCGCAGTCATGAAGAATTGCTGCAGTGCATTCCATAGCTCAACTTTAATAATGCTCCAATAACTTTTAATAAAAGAATAGGTTATGCCATCCATACTTGGAGCAATGAAACCTCCTGAAGACTTGATAGCATTTTCAACTTCCAGCAAAGTGAAATCATTGTTTAGCCAATATTTGTCTTCTTCATCCAAACAACTAGTAGGATATTGCCAGCCGTCCAGGTTGCAGTTTCTTTGTTGCCATTTCCCTTTGAAAAATTCCATCAGAATTCCTTCAATACGATCATGATCCTCTTCCATTCTTCCATCAACACCTCTTATGCTTTTGATAAAATTAGAATTTCTTCTAGCACTAGCATAAGAATGGAAGAAGTTTGAGTTGCAATCTCCCTCTATCCACCATTTGATCTTTGCTCGTTGCTTCCACCATGTAGTTAAACGAGCTAGAGTAGAATTTAGCTCATTGATTTTGGATTTAAGAAACCAAAGTTCTTCCACTGAGAGAAAGCCTTGTTCACCTTCTTTAAGTTGAAGATCCCAAATTTCTTTTTTAAGAACTTCCTTTTGTTGATTCAACTTTTTCATCTTCTGTCTACTCCAAAAAAACATAGATTTAATGGCCCTTTTTAACTTCAGATTCAGAATTTGTGCATGGCTTCCAAAGGCTTTCTTACTCCAAGCTTCCCTCACAACTTTGGTAGATGTTGGGTATGAAGCCCATATATCTTCGAATTTAATAGTCCTTTTGGCCTTTGGACAAGTTTGAAAAAGATTTATCATTATTAGAGAATGATCGGAAGCTACTCTAGAAAGGTGCCTTACAACCAAATGTTGAGACAAACCAAGATCCATAGAATTTACAAAGCACCTATCCAACCTTTCAAGGATATGGTCTCCACCATTTTTGCTATTACACCAAGTGTACTTTGGTCCCACAAAGCCAATTTCATGCAAATCATTACAAGAAAGGAAGGACTTCATTTCTTTGGAACCTAAAGAAAAATAAAATCTTCTTCCACCATTTTTGTCATCCTTAGAAAGCAAACTTGGGTTAGATTTTTATTTCATAAAAGTGAATCATTCAAGGAGTTTAGGATATTCTCTAGCTGGATTCAGAGGAAGTAATGGTTTGAAATTCTAAACATTCATAGTAACCATGGTGGAGAATTTGAGAATGAAAAATTTAAATCTTATTATAAGGAGCAAGGGATAGATAGTAACTTTTTAGCTCCTAGGATCCCTTAGAAGAATGAGGTAGCTGAAAGAAAGAACAAGACTTTAGTAGAAATCACTAGAGTCATTTAAGCTGAATATATAGGTTAAAGAAATAAATCCTAGATTTAGGACTACCTGTTGGAACCATTCCAATCTTAAGTAATAACACTAGTACCATATGTATTTTAAATACTCCAATATAACACTCCATGACCATATATATATATATATATATATATATATATATATATATATATATATATATATATATATATATATATATATATATATATAAGGCACAATTTTATTAGGGACTATAATATGGGGAAACAATTTAACGCTGCCACTTAGATTTCATTTCTCCTATTTTGTAATCGAATAATACATTGAGAATAAACTATAGTCTTAGAAGACTGACACAATATTCTACAATGGATTCAATATCAAAATAAAGTTTTGAAAAATGATATTTCTATAATCAAACACAATTCCAACAAAAACATATCATCTCAAAAGATGAACATGAAATTCTATTTAATGTGTTTACAAATAGAAATAGAGTTTTTTTTTAAAATTTTATCCACTCTTTGATAAGATATAATAATAAAAATATTATTTCATCTCAAAAGATGAACATAATATTTTTCAAGGCATCTAAAGCAAGAATGAATTTTGTAAATTTCATTATTTCTAAAATTGAATATAACAAATAGAATATTATATTAACTCAAAATATAATAATAATATTCTACAAGTATATTTAATGCAAATTTTAAAAGATATCTGCAATTTCAAAGATTTATTTCTAATTTTACAAGAATAAAACAATGTTTATTTTAATATACAGTTCTCAAATCCCTATAGGGGCAATTCCCTATAATTAATTACGTCTTAGAAGTGGTACTCCTAAGAAAACTCTCAATTAAAGAAGGGATTTCATCCCTTTGATTATAAAGTGGAAGACAAAGAAAGAAGTTAGAATTTTTCAAGGAGAAAGCTCAATGTTGAATAGTTATTAACAAGTCATAGGAGGAAAAGTAAGAGATGTCAGATTCTGTGAAGCTCAGAGGCAACCTCCATCTATCCTATGTTGGGCTTTATATTTTAGAAGATAACTTTTATGTTTGAGTTGGTATATTATTACAAAGTTAGGATTATATTCCTGGGAGGGTGAGGACTTAAAATTTGAAAATCTACCTCAAAACTTGAATCTAAATTTGATACTACAAAATAGTAACCCTTAATCTATCTAATGAAATGCAAATTTGGACTTACCCTAACCTAGATTGGGGAGCTAGGTAACCACCTAAACATTTTAAAACCATATGTCCAATCTCTTTAAGAAAGATTGGTAGGGTCATTGTTTAAGCTTTAAAGAAATTAGGGGCCAACATCTAAGCCATATCCTAATTGACCTCTCAACTTATTTAGGGTAAATGATGCTTGGGAGAAAAATATAATTAAAATTTTAGACCATTTTAATTTGTATCTTAAGCAATGCATGCAAATTTACTTAAATGCATAACATGATTATGAAGTAGTTTTAAAATCAAGCTTAGAAAACATATTTTTTCCTAAAGATTACACAACATTACTTTGACAGAACTGCACACTAATAGGCCATGTGGTATGCTAGAACCTAAAGGTCCCGAGGTGCCTAACAAGAAAGAGAAGGTAATAATATGCATATACTGACTCTCGGCGGTCCCGAGCTTACTTTTTAGTTCATTAGAGTCTTTATGTGAGCCTAAAATATTTTTTAGAGTTTCAAGTATAAAAATTTTATCATACTCTTATAAAAACTTTGATAGTATCCATGCTAAAACAAAACATGACATTCAAGAAAACCTAGAAAAAACGTAATTCTACTTCACAAATAATGTAAACAAATAAATTAAATTATCTAAAATATAATGTTCAAAGTCCATATGGCATCCCTGAAGGGGTATTTTCTTTAGCCTTCTTCCTTCTATGAGCTCCTTGAATTCGTCGGGTTTGAATACCCAAATGAAAAGAAATGCATTCCTGAAGGGGTATTTTCTTTTCTCTTTGGACATTAAAATTATTTTAACTTGGCTTTCTAAATATAAGAGAACATTCACCTGAGGGATATTCTCTTCTCTTTAGATTCCAAGTTAGATGTGATAACCCACTTTCATGTCACTTTCACATTAAAACTATCTTTCAAACAATTTAAATTTACAATAAAATTTAGATTAAAAAAATTTATATCACCTTCAAGGTTATCCTAAACAATTATAATAAAAGCATCCCAATAAGTTATATATTTGCATTAAAACTAAATTTCACCATCCACACTTGACCATGCTCTTTTAATTTTAAAGGGGGCTTAGCATTTTGTACCTACAGAAAATTTATATTAATTTAAATCTTTAATTTTCCCCCTTTAGTTTAAGCTTATACGAGCATGACCTCCTCAATAAAATCTATGAGCATCCAGATCATTCCTAACCTAGGGGTAATCTATCGCCCATCACATCAATTCTCATATTATAGGAATAAGTAAATAAACAAACACACCAATCATTACAACCAACATGTAGTGAAAATTACAAGAAAGCCCATCACATAGTTGTGAGAAAGTAAACACCAGTCTAACCTAAAGCTAGAGTTGGTTTTCCTAGCAAATAAATCTAAATGTATGTAGTAAGCTATGTGATTTGGGTATCTTTAAAGTTTATTTTTTGTTAAAGTTTTTTAATTAATTGGATTTAGTTTGTTGAAATGTCAATGGAATTTTATATTTAAATTTAAGTTTTAGTGTCTGTAATGTTTTGGATGTTCATTTTTATGTTGAATTTAATTATTAAGGTTGATTAATAACATAGGTTATTTAGAATGTCTTAATTAGTTACCTTTTTTATTATTTAATTTATAACATTTTAATGATTTATTTAAAATTATGATGATTTATTAATTTTAAATGATTTAATGAAACTTTAATTGATTTATTAAAGTGTCAATGTTTTACTGAATTTTTTAAATTTTGTTTAATTTTTAATGATTTTTTAGAATTTTAGGATTATTATTATCCTTATTATTATTTAATTAATTTTAATTTATTATTTAACCTCTTGTTTTTTAATTTTATTTAGGATTTATCTATTTATTTAGAATAAGTTTACCTAAAATTCTCGGTTAGGGAAAAAGAGGTTGGATCGAATGCGGATGCCAAGGATGGTCGGTTAGGGAAGGTTGGCGACTAGGGCAAGAGCTAGCATCAGAGACTTGCAAGAGAGAGGTGTAGATGAACTAGGGGTCGGCTAAAGTGTCTCACTTGAGAAAGAAAGGGACATGGGAGGAGTTGTGTCTCACAAATAGAAAAAGGAATAGAGGGGGATTCGCACCTTAGAGTTGTGCGAAACTGAAAGGCGATGGGTAGAGAGGAGGCTTTCACAAACTGGGAGGCATGGGACATTTGGTTTTACAAATAAGAGGGATCGTGGGGGTTGTAAACTGAAGGAGACAAACAATTTTGAACCGAAAAGAGATAGAAAGATTGTGTGGGGGATAAACAAATCCTAATCTCCTCTCTCAAATTTACCAATCTACCCTTCCCCTTTATATTAAATCATTTAAAGATCTCTTATTCAAAATAATATCAAGATATTATAATAAATTTGAAAACAATTATATTTTTTTAATATAATTAGTGTATGTATATATATATATATATATATATATATATATATATATATATATATATATATATTGATTATATTAATTATTTTTTTACTGTATCTTAATAAGGGTTAAACTAGGTTTGGATTGAATTATAAGGCCGAGTTGATGCTGCGTCAATGGGTACCCACCTAAGGGAAATCTAATAGGACACATCTATGCTAGGTTATAATAACCAAGAAGCTAGATATGGATTATGGGGAAACTGACTTCAAATAATGTGGTCAATAGGCACAATGTCACCAAGGGAGACATAGAAATACATCTTGTTGCCACTAAAAATCAGCTTGTAGATATCTTTAAAAAACCACTGGCTTTTGAAACCTTTAGCACCTTAAGAACAAGATTAGGGGTCATAGATATTCTTGATTGGAAATTTGAAATCTGATTATTGTTTTTTGTTTCATGTTTTTGGTCCTTTCAAAAAAAATTTATTTTTTGTTGTTTTTCTTTATACATGTATTTTTTATGTATTTTAAAACTTAAGAATATGATCGCTACATATCTCAATAGTTGAACTCTTCTTTAAATACAAATCTTACCTTTTTTAAGTATTGATTGACTCTAAAAATAGCTAAGGGAAGAAAAATTGAAGATTATCTCTCTTCGTCTAACTCTCCTTTAGGCGTTTAATTTCTTTTTTAATCAAAATCTATTTAAAATTAAAAATTGGACCTAGAAATAGAGATATGTTTCATCTTCTTACAAATGTTTATGTAATTTGAATATTTTTGCAAATTAATGAATCTATTTATAATTTTCTTAATCAAGCTCATAGACTATATCAGAAGGATCAGGTTTTGATCTATTGTTTACTCTTTCTTCTATAATAATGTGAGTTATTTTTCACTTATATTTGGAACATAATCTTACAAATGAGTGTCTTTCAAGACTAATAAAGGAAGCAAGGCTGTAAAAAAGAAAAAGAGGCATAAAATGAGCCTAAAAGCTGAAAAGATGTGTATTGATCGTAAAAAATTGAAAGTTGCATAAAGTGTATCAAAAATTAAAACATGTACAAAGTAATCCAAACACTAATAAAACTTGCATAAAATGAGCCCACAATGAGTTAGCTTCCTTTCCTTTCAAATCCTTAAATCTTAGACAAATCTGTTTGCTAATTGATATCATCCACGTATGAATTTGAAAATCATGATTTTTGATTCATCACTTTGCAATGATATTCTCTTAGATATATTTCTGAGAAGAATTTTGAGAAGATCACATTTTCTTTTTAATTTATTTTATGAATTATATTTTTGTTTAAGAAGGACTTTAACTCGTAAGGAGCCTAAGTTAGGGTTGAGAAAATTTAAATTTCTAATCTTTTTGGATATTAGTGTTGTCAATACATTTCTTACTAGGTATTATGCTATACTAATATGGTAAAATTTTTGTTTAGTGCATGTGATTGCTTCTTAAAAAACTCTAACTTTAATTTTGTTTTGTTGTTGTTTTTATTTAGTTTTTTAATTCGCTTTATGTTATTCTTATTTTAGTTTTTAACCTTCCTTTCATCAGATTCCATCCTTTAAACTTCTCTAATTTTTGTTCCCATCATTTAGTATGATTTATATCATACTATATGATATGAAGAAAATATTAAATCTCTAATCACAACACATCAAACAGCTAAAATTGATCAATTATTAGTGATCACACAATACAATTTTTTCTTTGTACGGTATGATCCACATGGCTAAGGATGTTGGATGTATTGAATTTAGTTGGTATAATCCTTAATAATTGATCATACAATACGATCCACCTGTTTTGAACTGTACAAACTCATAAGTCAGCAATCTTACAAGGTGACTCTTCAACATGAATGCTCTCTCTCTAATCATCAAGTTTGATGTATGATCAAAAAAATAAGAGCAAATTTTTATTGATTATTTAGAAAAATTGATTGCACACAGTCGTCTCATATGATCTCATAATTTTACCATATGAATTGGTGATTCCTATTTAAACAGTAGGAGTTTTTTCACTTTCTTCACACCCTTTCAATCCTCTCATCCTTTACTTTCCTCTTGCACTCTCATACCTTGAAATGGCTGGAGGAAAATGTTCCCGAGCACTTGTGGGTAGTTCCTCTAGCTGCACTATCGATCCTAGACTTTTTAAGGAAGCTGATGAAGCACTTATAATCATTATAAAACTATTGGAATTGCCTTATTATAAAATTATTAATTAAGAGGTTCTAAACTTTCAGCAATTTGATCTTTTTTCCTACATAACTCTTGGTTTCCACCTCACCCTTGCCTTTTCATTCAATTTTGAACTTCTATTTGAATTTTTTGTAAGCCTTCAAATTAACAATGAGGTTACTACCCTACAATCTTATGTTTATAAAAGACCTGTAGAAATCACTTTCCAAACCTTTCATGAATTTCTTCACCTTTCCACTTCTGGAGATAAAATTCATATTTAAGCGTCAAATTCTGACAATAATTAGAGCCTTGTAAACACTATTCTTAGGGAAATAATTGTCAACTATCATGTAGCGCAAGTTAACACCATAGTCCAGGACGCCCAAATCATTGAACACATCCTTCACAACTAAATACATCCTAAAGCTGGGGATCAGATTAACATTACCCATGTTCTCTCACTTGCCACCCTACATCATGTCTAACATTGATTTTAATACATATTATCTTATCTTTCTCAACATAACTTGTATTCAAGATCCTAGCCATAAAAGAATGCCTAACTTTGCCTTAGGGTATATAATTGCTTTCGTCCTAGATTCTAAATACAATATTTAATTCCCTGCTGCACCTGATCATCTCCTTGTATTCTATTTCAATATCTCCTTCCACATCATTCATAGTACTCATTATTACACTATGCACAAAGAGCTTGTGCAAGAGGAGGGAGGTCCAATTCCTACACCTTCCCCTATCCGCCAATAGTTTCAGATTAATTATCTAGTTCAGAGATTTAATTTATGAGAGGTTAGATTTTAAAACCATGTAGCTGAGCAACAACAATAGCATGTAAATGATCTGGCTCATTTTGAAAGTTATGCAGCACAGCAGTGACAACAACATGATAACGATATGGCTTGGTTTGGGGAGAAATTGCTTCCATCCACCGCTTCTTCCAACCACCACCACCACTACCACCACCCCCACCTCCACCTAATTAGGATTCTTCATTTTTCTAGTTTTCTCCATATTTTTGTGTTAAATAGTTGCTATTTGCATGCCTTACATTTTTACAACTTATATAATTTTGATGATTCCAAACATTATTGTTCAAATGTGTAGTTATCTCCTAACAATTTTAGAAGATTTGTATTTGCTCTTGTGTGTACTAACATTTCAAGAAAATCAGACTCCAGACTACGAAAACTTCAAATCAAATTCAACATGAGATACTTTGTTAATTTGAAACTTGCATTTTTTCTTTGAATTAAATTTGAAAGGGAGTGATTGTAATTGAGTGAATAAAAACATACACACACACATAAGGAGATCATAAAAATTTTATACTGATCGTACGGGATGATATTAGATCGTACGGGATGATCAGACAGTTATCTCCTATTGAGCACATTGAACGAATAGGAACTGGCTTGAAAAAATTTTTCTAAGTCCTATTCGTCAAGGACGAAAATAATTATCATCCAGGACGATATGTTCTCTGTAAAATTTTCGTCCAGACAAAATTAATTATCTTTAGAAAACGATCTGCTCTCTGTAAAAATTTCGTCCAGACGAAATTAATTATCGCCCAGGACGATCGGCTCTCTGTAAAATTTTTCGTCCAGACGAAATTAATTATCGTCAGAAAACGATCTGCTATATGTAAAATTTTCATCCAGACGAACCAATTTTCGTCCAGACGATTAACCGACTTAGAACGGTTTTCAGCAGTTTTCTAGACCGACCTTGTAATAACCGTTCGTACCGGACAAACTTAGTTCGTACGGGACGATCAGCTGTATGAATACATTTCGTACACATATACAAATAGGGTCGTTTCAAAGCATTTAAGTAAAATCGTCCAGGATGATCCACGATCGTACGGGATGATCCACTGCATACAGAATTGAAAACTTGCAGTTTTTGGGCGGCTTTTCTTGTCTTTTGTATATATAGTCCAAATTAGACTGCCACCATATCTTTTTGTCATTTGATCTTTGTTCCTCTTGAGAGAATAGCCAAGGAGAGAGTGGAAGAGAGCATTCAAGGGAGGATTCCTACCACTGAGAGTGGAAGAGAGCATTCAAGGGAGGATTCTTACCACTGGAGCAAGAAGGCTTCACTTGGATTTTAAAGGTAAGAGTCTCTACTTGTGAATTGGGATTACTTCACTCTTTTCTTTCTTCCTTCTAGATTCTTGTGAGAAGATCCGTCCAGGAGATCCGGTTCGCTGCCGACACTTGGAGAGTGTGAATAGCCGAAAGGATCGCTTCCTACACTTGGAGAGTGTGAACAGCGGGAAGGGTTCTCTGCCCACACTAGGAGAGTGTAAACGAACGTACGGTTCTCTGCCAACACTGGGGATTGTGTAAAAGGATGACGGTTCTCTGCCGCACCGGGTAGTGGTGAAAAGAGTGTGTTGTAAAGGCTTCTCCGCCTTGCTGTGGGTGCAAAAAGAGAGTCACTATTGGTTTTAATGCAATACTCAGAGGGTGCCTCTGAGGAGTGGATGTAGGTCTAGTTATAGACTTAACCACTATAAATCTGGTGTCATTTACAGTTTTTTTTGCTTCCGCATTTTATTTTAAGTTTTAACAACTCTGTGGTTGAAAAATATTTTCTAGAAAAACTTTAAAAGAAAATTTTCATTTCGGTTCAACTTATTCTTCAAAGAGGGATTAAAATTTTAAACTACCAATTCACCCCCCTCTTGATAGCCTTGGGACATTAACTTAGGCTTAACAACCTAATTACTAGATTCAACAAGTGGTATCAGAGCATCGTTTCAAAATCATAAGTTTGAACTACTTTTTGATTAACGTAGATGGCTACATTTGGAAACCGAAACACACCTGAGGGTTACTCTATCACAAAAGTAAGCATGTCTACTTTCTTACAGTCACTTGATTATCGCATGTGGATGCTAGTCCATAAAGGTTACACAAAACCAAATAGATTAGTTAATGGAGTTAGAGTAGAAACACCTTATGCAGATTGGACTATAGAAGAATGTGACTTAGCACAATTAAATGCCAAATGTTTAAATAGTTTCTTTTGTTCTTTAAAATATGAAGACTACATGCGAGTTTCCACTTGTAAAAGCGGAAAGTACATATGGGATAGACTTTGTATAACTTATGAAGGGACAAATGAGGTTAAGCAATCAAGACTCAATATCTTGTTACATGACTATGAATTATTTTGCATGAAACGTAATGAATCTATTTCAGACATGTACACAAGATTCACTCAAATTGTCTCTTCTTTGCATGCACTTGGTAGGGAATTAATTAATGTTGAAATGGTCAATAAGATTCTTCGTTGTTTACCTACTGCTTATGATGCTAAAATTAGTGGAATTACAGGGTCTAAAGATCTGAACATTTACTCTATTGACAATCTTCTTGGTTCACTCTTTGCTTATGAGCAAGGAGTAAGTCAAAGAAGAATGGATGTAGGTGAACCACGAAAGGACAAGAATATTGCACTAAATGTGGAAGAGTCAGAGAGTGAACACTCACAACCTGAGGATGCAGATGATATTGCATTGATGACTAGACAATTTAGAAGCTTTTTAAAGAGGAAGCAGAAAAAATGCCAGCAATGGAATAGAGGTAAGTATAACAGAAATGGCAAGGTTTCTAATGAAGTGATTTGTTATGAATGCAGAAAACCAGGTCATATAAAGACTGATTGTCCAAAACTCAAAGCCACTCCTAGCAAGGAGAAGGTAGAGGAGAAACCAATGGTAAAGAAGGACAAGAAGAAGTTTCAAAGAGCTTTCTGGGTGGACTCAGCTTCAGACTCATCTGAGACTGAAAAAGAAGAAAAAGTCACCAACCTTTGCTTGATGGTAGATAATGTTGAACAATCAGATCAAGAAAAGGTATGTGATTTAACCTATGATGAATTATTTGAAGTTTCTGAACATATGCATGATGCATATAGGAAAATGAAAAAGATGCATGCTAGTTTAGATTTTGAATTGAAAGAGCTTAATAAGGAACACGAAATCCTTAGGAAAGATCATGCTTTAATAGATAACAATCACATGAAACTACTTAATGAATATGATGACTTGAATAAAAATTTTGAGAATTTAAAATCATCCTATGCTGATCTTGAAAAAGAATTTAAAAATTTTTAGGATGAATCTGAGAGCAAGACATATAGAATCAATTATACCAATCGAATCTTGGAAGATATGAATTCATTTTACAAACTCACAATAAGAGCTCTCGAGGATAATAGGAACCCCCCTAAACTTGAAGATTTTAGAAATCCTAAATATTATCCTAAATTCATGAAATCCCTTAGAAGATAATCATATGAAAGAAAACATAGGAATATTTTTTCTAATGTTAAATGTAATAATTGTGTATTTTTGGGACATATATCACACACCTGCACTTTAAAGATGAAAACTAATTTGGTGTGGAGAACTAAGATGCATAAACCTAGATATATCATACATGCATCTGATTATAAATTTCATAAAGGTGAACCCAAACTTGTTTGGGTTCCCAGGTCTAACATTTCAGATTTTTACAAGAGTGCTCTCACACAAGACCTCGTGAGAGCATTTGGTACCTGGACAGCGGATATTCAAAGCATATGACTGGAAATACCGCTCAATTCATAACACTGGAAGCCAGGAATGGAGGCAAGGTTACACTTGGAGATAATACCACAAAGAAATTGGTTGGATCAGGTATGATTGGAAATTTGAAAAACTTTTTCATAGACAATGTATTATTAGTTGAAGGCTTAAAACATAATTTACTAAGCATAAGTCAGCTATGTGATAAGGGATATAATGTAAAATTTTTACCTACTAGCTGCATAATAAGCCTAAATGGGAAAATTGTTTTAAATGGAAAAAGGGTAAACAATGTTTACATGCTAGATTTAAAATGTATTCAATCTCCTACTGCATTTTGTTTGAAAACTGTTTCTAATGAATCATGGCTTTGGCATAGGAGACTTTGTCATTCTAGTATGAAAAATCTTAGGAGAATTACCCAAAAGAATTTGGTGAGAGGTATACCTAAACTAGACTTTACTAAGGACCATCTTTGTGATGCATGTCAATTAGGAAAATAAGTGAAGTCCTCATTTAAGTCCAATAAAGATCTTAGGACCAGAAAACCTTTAAAAATTCTACACATGGATCTTTTTGGACCTGTAGGCAATGTAAGTCTAGGAGGTAAGGTATACGGATTTGTTATAGTGGATGATTTCTCAAGATTCACTTGGGTTAGATTTCTTTTTCATAAGAGTGAATCATTTGAGGAATTCAGAAATTTTTCTACTTGGATTCAAAGGAAACTAGGGAGTGAAATAATTTCTATATAAAGAGATCATGGAGGAGAATTTGAAAATGAAAGATTTGAAAATTTCTGTAAAGAAAAGGGTATTGATCACAATTTTTCTGCACCTAGAACCCCTCAACAAAATGGAGTAGTTGAAAGGAAAAACAGAACATTAATAGAAGCCGCCCGAGCAATGTTAGCAGAATACTCACTTCCTAGATATTTTTGGGCTGAGGCGGTTAGCACTGCATGTTATGTTCTGAATAGGGTGAATATGAGATCAAATTCAAATAAAACACCCTATGAGTTGCTAAAAGGTAGAACACCTAATTTGTCTCATTTGCATGTATTTGGTTGCAAGGTGTTCATACATAATAATGGAAAATCTGCCTTATGAAAATTTGATCCAAAATCAGATGAAGAAATTTTTGTTGGATATTCAAGTGTTGGACAATCTTATAGGGTATTCAATAAAAGAACTTTAGTCATTGAAGAAACCATACATGTTGTATTTGATGAAAGTGAAAACTTGGAAGAGCCAAATGTTGTTAAAGAAGAAATTGAAGAAAACTCCCAAAAGATTGATAGATTAAATTTGGAAGAAAATGTGGAAGAAAAATTGGAAAGAGAAAATCCTTTGCCTAGAGATTTGAGATTTTCTAAAAACCATCCAAAGGAATTGATTATAGGTGAACCAAGTGAGGGTGTTAGAACTAGGCGTGGATTAAGCAAGGAAGTCAATCATTCAGCCTTTATTTTAACTATTGAACCCACTAACATTGATCAAGCACTTTCTGATGAATTTTGGATATTGGCCATGCAAGAAGAGTTAAATCAATTTGTAAGAAATAAAGTTTGGGAATTAACTACAAGGCTAAAAGATTAAAGTGTTGTTGGAACCAAGTGGGTGTTCAAAAATAAAATGAATGACTCAGGAGTAGTCATTAGAAATAAGGCTAGATTAGTAGCTAAGGGGTATAATCAAATTGAAGGAATTGATTTTGAGGAAACTTTTGCCCCTGTAGCTAGATTTGAAGCAATTAGGGTTTTACTAGCCTTTACCTGTTTTAAAGGTTTTAAATTGTTTCAAATGGATGTCAAAAGTGCCTTTTTAAATGGGGTAATTGAGGAAGATGTTTTTGTAGAACAACCTCCGGGTTTTGAAAATTCAAAATTTCCAAATCATGTTTTCAAGTTAAAAAAGGTATTATATGGATTGAAACAAGCACCTAGGGCTTGGTATGAGAGGTTGAGCACCTTCCTACTTGAAAGATCTTTTAAAAAAGAAAGTGTGGATACAACTCTCTTTTTAAGGAAAATTGGAAAGGATATACTTATTGTTCAAATTTATGTGGATGACATCATCTTTGGATCTTCAAATAAAAATCTTTGCGATGATTTTTCTAAAATAATGAGTAGTGAATTTAAAATGAGTCTAATGAGAGATTTAAATTACTTTCTAGGATTTAGCATTAAGCAACTTGAGGAAGGTACATTTCTTAGTCAAACTAAATATATTAAAGACATCCTCAAAAAATATGAAATGGACAATGCTAAACCTGTTAGTACACCAATGAGTTCCTCAGTTCAGTTGGATAAGGACCTTAAGGAAAAATCTGTTGATCAAAAGAAATATAGAGGGATTATTGGATCTTTGCTTTACTTGACTACTAGCCGACCAGATATTATGTTCAGTGTTTGCTTATGTGCTAGATTTCAATCAGATCCAAAATAATCACATTTGACAGTAGTGAAAAGGATTTTAAGATACTTACTAGGAACTCAAAACTTAGGAATTTGGTATCCTAAGTTCAGCTCTTCATTTGAAATTGTTGGTTATTCAGATTCTTACTTTACAGGCTGTAGAGTGGATAGGAAAAGCACTTCTCGAACATGTCAATTCATTGGAAATTCTTTAGTCTCTTGGTCCAGTAGAAAGCAAAATTTAGTAGCCCTATCTACTGTAGAAGCAGAATACATTGCATTAGGAAGTTGTATGGCACAAGTACTTTGGTTAAAACAACAGTTGATTGATTTAGGATTAATAATAGGCACTATTCTAATTTATTGTGATAATACTAGTGCTATTTGCATTTCCAAAAATCGTATTCAACATTCTATAACCAAACACATTGATATAAGGCATCATTTTATAAAGGATCATGTATCCAAGGGAGAAATTGAACTCACACATGTTTCAACTGAAAATCAACTTACAGATATTTTTACAAAACCTTTAGCCTTTGATACCTTCAGTACTTTAAGAACAAGGCTTAGTGTTATTGATTTGAATGCCTAAACAAAATGTCCTTGCAACAATGATATTTGTTTTGTTTTGTTTTTGATTTTGTGAAATTTTGTGTGTTTTGAATGAATTTGTTTTTAGGTCTATGGTCGTGTTTTATGTTTTGTTGTGTCAGTTTTTATGTTAAGTGTTGGTTTTATGTTTTTTTTTTTTTGTAAGTTCAGTATATTTTCTTACTTGTTTTTAGATATTATGAAATGTGTAATCCTTTCATTAATATCAATGGATGTTGTACTTGATTCAATTTTGGTTTGTTTTTAGAAATGTGGTTAATTTTTATGAATTTCATTAGTCTTATTTAATCTTAATGGTGCTTAAATTAGATTGTAATTTGAGATTAATTACTTTAGAAAATCTAGTCTTTCTTAATTTAAAAGTTGTTTATAACTTGTTATAATTAGAACTGTTTAATTCATGTCTGTTCATTTAGACTACATAAAAGTTAATATTAATATTACAATATAGATATTTTCTTGTTTAATATTTCTATGCTCAAGTGATATTTATGCACTTAGAAATATTTTAAATTTTAGATTATTATTTTTGGAAAGATTTGGTTTCAATTACTCTTGAAAATTGTACAAAGAGTACAAAAATAAAAAGGAATGTGCAAAGCTTCACAAATAAGATAAAGAGGCACAAAATTAGCCCAATGTAAAAAAAAATGCACAAAAATGTGCACAAAAATTTGAAAAAAGATGCGCAAAGCGCCACATGTGGTAATTCTCTTCTTTTCAAATTCTTTCAATCTCTTAATTCAAATTGATCTTATGTTCATTTATATTCTATTGAACTTTGAAATATAGAATTTTTATACATCTCACTTGTAATGATTTTCTATATTCAAATATCTAAATTGAATCATTGCTTTGATAAATTCTTCTTACTTACAATGTTATATCACTTTTTAAATTTTATGAATTTCTATGATTGATCTAATACTATTAGTTTTAAATTGCATAACTTATCACAATCACCTTTTAGATTAAAATTTTTAAATAAATTTCATATAATTACTTACATTTCGTGTCTATTTCTTCTTCACTTTTTGTTGTTGTCAAAAAGGGGGAGAAATTATTGTGTTTGTTTTGTTTTGTTTTAATTGTTTTGTTTGCATTTTGGTTTTGTGTTTAACTTTTGTAATTTTGTTAAATTTTTTTTTGGTTCAAAACGCCTCCTTATTTTCATGTATTCATCAATTCAGGGGGAGTTTAGAAGATTTGTTTAAATTGAAATCATACAAACAATAATTGTTTTACCATCATCAAAAAGGGGGAGATTATTAAATAGTTGCTATTTGCATGCCTTACATTTTTGCAACTTGTATAATTTTGATGATTCCAAATATTATTGTTCAAATTTGTAGTTACCTCCTAACAATTTTAGAAGATTTGTATTTGCTCTTGTGTGTACTAACATTTTAGAAAAATCAGACTCCAGACTACGAAAACTTCAAATCAAATTCAACATGAGATACTTTGTTAATTTGAAACTTACATTTTTTCTTTGAATTAAATTTTAAAGGGAGTGATTGTAATTGAGTGAATAAAAACATACACACACACACATAAGGAGATCATAAAAATTTTATACTGATCGTACGGGACGATATTAGATCGTACGGGACGATCAGACAGTTATCTCCTATTGAGCACATTGAACGAATAGGAACTGGCTTGAAAATTTTTTTCTAAGTCCTATTCGTCCAGGACGAAAATAATTATCGTCCAGGATGATATGTTCTCTATAAAATTTTCGTCCAAACGAAATTAATTATCGTCAGAAAATGATCTGCTCTCTGTAAAAATTTCGTCCAGACGAAATTAATTATCGTCCAAGACGATCGGCTCTCTGTAAAATTTTTGTCCAGACGAAATTAATTATCGTCAGAAAACGATCTGCTATCTGTAAAATTTTCGTCCAGATGAACCAATTTTTGTCCAGACAATTAACCGACTTAGAACGGTTTTCAGCAGTTTTCTAGACCGACCTTGAAAAAACCTGTTGAATCCAGTAATTAGGTTGTTAAGCCTAAGTAAATGTCCCACGGCTACCAAGAGGGGGGTGAATTGGTAGTTTTAAAAATTTTAAACCCTCTTAATGATAAAGTTAAACCGAAATAAAATTTTCTTTTAAAGTTTGTAGAAAAATTTTTTTCAACCACAGAGTTGTTAAAACTGAAATTTAAAGTGCGGAAACGTAAAAGCAATAAAGTAAATGACACCAGATTTATAGTGGTTTGGTCTATAACCAGACCTACATCCACTCCTCCGAGGCACCCTCTGAGTATTGCACTAATACCACAAAGTGACTCTCCTTTAGCACCCACAGCAAGGCAGAGAAGCCTGTACAAAACACTCTTTTCACCACTACCCGGTGCGGCAGAGAACCGTCGTCCTTTTACACAATCCACAGTGCTGGCAGAGAACCGTCGTCCTTTTACACTCTCCTAGTGTGGGTAGAGAACCCTACGGCTGTTCACACTCTCCAAGTGTAGGCAGAGAACCTTCGTCCTTTTACACTCTCCTAGTATGGGCAGAGAACCCTTCGTCTGTTCACACTTTCCAAGTGTCGGCAGAGAACAGGATCTCCTTGACTGATCTTCTCACAAGAATCTAGAAGGAAGAAAGAAAAGAGTGAAGAAATCCAATTTCACAAGTAGAGACTCTTACCTTAGTAATCCAAATGAAGCCTTCTCGCTCCAGTGGTAGGAATCCTCCTTTGAATGCTCTCTTCCACTCTCTCCTTGGCTATTCTCTCAAGAGGCACGAAGATCAAATGACAAAAAAGATTGGGTGGCAGTCTAATTTGGACCTTTTATAGAAAAGACAAGAAAAACCGCTCAAAAACTGCAAATTTCCAATTCTGTACGCAGTGGATCGTCCTGTACGATCCTGGATCGTCCTGGACGATTTTACTTAAACGATCTGAAACGACCCAATTTGTATATGTGTACGAAATGACTTCGTACAGCTGATCGTCTGGTACGAACTAGGTTCGTCCAGTACGAACGGTTATTACAAGGTCGGTTCTAGAAACTGCTGAAAACTGTTCTAAGTCGGTTCATCGTTTGACGAAAATATGTTCGTCTGGACGAAAATTTTCCAGAGAGCCGATCGTCCTGGACGATTATTTATTTTGTCTGGACAAAAATTTTCCAGAGCACCCATCGCCGCGGACGATAATTTGTTTTCGTCTGGACAAAAATTTTCCAGAGAGCTGATCGTCCGGTACGATATTTATTTTCGTCTGGACGAAAATTTTCCAGAGGACTGGTCGCCTCGTACGATGATAAATTTCGTCTGGACGAAAATTTTACAGAGAACCCATCGTCCGGGACGATAATAAAATTCGTCCTGGACGAATAGGACTTAGAAAAAATTTTTCAAGCAAGTTCCTATTCGTTCCAAGTGCTCTATAGGAGATAACTGACAGATCGTCCAGTACGATAAATATCATCCTGTACGATCAGTATAGAATTTCAAGATCTCCTTATTTGTGTGTGTGAGATTTTATTCACTCAATTACAATCACTCCCTTTCAAAATTAATTCAAAGAAAAGGCAAACTTCAAATAAACAAAATATCTCATGTTGAATTTGATTTGAAGTTTTCGTAGTCTGGAGTCTGATTTTCCTGAAATGTTAGTACACACAAGAGCAAATGCAAATCTTCTAAAATTGTTAGGAGATAACTATACATCTGAACAATAATGTTTGGAATCATCAAAACTACATAAGTTGCACAAATATAAATCATTCAAATAGCAACTATTCAAACAATCTCCCCCTTTTTGATGATGGCAAAACAATTATTATTTGTAAGGTTTCAAGTTAAAACAAATCTCTTATCTCCTAAACTCCCCCTGAATTTATGAGTACATTAAAATAAGGAGGCTTTAAAGAACAATATTTTTGTTTTTCAAAAATTTTTAACACAAACAAATAAAAAACTTGCAAACAAATAAAAAACTTGCAAAAAGAACAATTAAAAATAGAAAACACAAACCACAAAAACACAAACATAATAATTTCTCCCCCTTTTTGACAGCAACAAAAAGTGAAGAAGAAAAAAAACAAGAAATGTAAATAATAATATGAAATTCATTTTTAAAATTTAATCTAAATTGTGATTTGACATAGGGTATGCAATTTTAAACTAAGGATATTAGATGAATCATAGAAATTCATAAAATTTAAGAAGTGATATAACATTTTAAGTAAGAAGAATTTATCAAAGACATGATTCAATTTAGACATTTGACTATTGAAAATCATTACAAGAGAGATGTATAAAAAATTCTATATTTCAAAGTTCAATAGAATATAAATGAACATAAGATCAATTTGAATTAAGAGATTGAATGAATTTGGAAAGAAGAGAATTAACTCATGTGGCGCTTTGCGCATCTTTTCAAAGTTTTGGAGCACATTTTTGTGTATTTTTCTTTTGTTGGGCTTATTTTGTGCCTCTTTTTCACTTTGCAAATTTTTGCGAATTCCTTTTGATTTTTGTACATTTGTACAATTTTCAAGAGTAATTTGACCAATTCTTTCCAAAATCTATAATCTAAAATTTCAAATATTTCTAGGTGCATAAATATCATTTGAGCATAGAAATACAAAATAAGAAAACATCAAAATTGCAATAATAATATTAACTTTTATGTAGTCTAAATGAATAGACATGAATTTAAAAGTTCTAATTACAACAAGTTATAAACAAATTATAAATTTAGAAAGTCTAGATTTTCTAATATAGATAATCTCAAATTACAATCGAATTTAAGCACTATGTAGATTAAATAATACTAATGAAATTCACAAACATTAACTACATTTCAAAACAAATCTAATAGAAACAAACTTTCATTAAAATTAAAGGAACGGATTACACATAAAAAAAATACATTGAACTTAGAAACATAAAAACAAACACAATAACACAGATAAGATAAAAACAAAACAAACAAAAACAAAACAAAAAAAATACAACAGACACAAAAAAAAAATCTACTGTTCTGGAGGAGGAGGAGGAATGCCGCCAAAGAGATTGAAGTAGGAGGCCATCAACATGACATTGGTATTAATTTCATGAACTTCATCTTTGATGTTACCAATGTCTTGTTGCTGCTGCGTAAGTTGAGCATCAAATTGATCAAATCTTTGATCAATGTGAGTCTCTAGTCTATCAAATCTCTCAATCAGATTCTGGTAATCTGATTGAGAAGCAGAACCTTGCACTCCTTCTTCTTCTTCTTCTGAAGCACTAGCATGTGCTTTTTCTTTCTCCTCCTTGAAGAGCAATCTGAAAGATGCATCGTTATAGTAAACTGGCTCTTCATATTCTTCATCAGGATGCACTATATTGTACTTCTTCTCCAAAATATAAGTAATTAAGTGCCCTAATGAGATGTTCTTCTTCCTCTTCTGATCAGCATGTCCTATTTCTGAAAGCCCATAGATATGATCTATGATGAGTTGGGCTTCATCAATAGGATGTCTTTGCATGATTAAAAAAGTTAGACAAGAAAGGAGAGGAGTAATGTTAATCCTATCACCAGCTTTAGGAATAATTGAGGATCTAAGGATATGCTGGATGATTCGGGCATCTTGGGTCATACCGGAGACTCTAGCAACATGATTGTCAATCGCATTTTCTCTAATTACCCTATTGATTTGAAACCATTTGAAGGAGGTTTCCGACATTAGGGTGTGGGCTCTATATCCTTCAGTCCTTAAGTTTAAAAATGCACCAAGGTCGTGCTTGGTGATCTCAACTTTTTGTTTAAAAACAAAAGAACTAATGATAGAGTGATCAGAATTGAAACTCATGTTGGCTAGAAAGTAGTGGTATGTTTGTTTATTGTAGAAGTGGACGAGAGAAAGAATGAACTGAAATTGGGTTGAGGCGAAGAGGTGCAATACCCGAAATTTCAACTCTGTTTGGATAAGAATGCGAGACGGAGTGATTTTTGCAGATGCAAAACGAGGAAAAGATTCCTCATTTGCCTTGGAAAGAAAGTTGTCTGGGGCATTCCTGTTAGGTTTCTTCACCAAAACTTTTTGACTTTTGCTAGAGGAGGCCATAGTTGATTTGATGTAGAAAGGGATTGAAAAAGAAGTTTGAAAGTGTAATTGTCAAGTTTGAAAGCCTTCATATTTAAAGAAAAACGATACGTTCGTCCTGGACGAAAATATTCGTCCTGGACGAAAAATTATCGTTTGTCTGGACGAAGTAATTTCGTACAGACGATCCAATTCGTCCAAAATGTAACGGCTTTTCATATTCAACACAACTTACGATGCGTCCCTTCGTACAGGCTTTTTGACTTGACCAATCGTACAGACGAAAAAATTTCGTACAGACGATCGAAAAGTGTTTTGTTTTAATGACTCTTGAAAACCGTCCCCTACAATGAACCGACACATGTTCGTACAGACGACAAAATTTCGTACAGACGAAGTTCGTATTAAAAACTGTCTTATCCACTCAACCGCTGCATTCAATTGTCCCGACGTTTGAGAGAGAAAAAATTCGTCCTGGACGATTACATATCGTACAGACGATCTAATTAAAAACTGCTCTCAAAACGGTTTAAATTCGCGCAAACTGTTCCTTCACATATCGTCCCGTACGAAAATAATTTCGTCCTGGACGATGTCCTCCAAAAAAAAATTTAATTTTGAATTTTTTAAATTAACAAAAACATTCAAAAAACACAGAAAACATAAAACAAAATCATAAATCCAAAAATAATTCATTCAAAAAACACACAAAATTCACAAAATCACAAAAACAAAACAAAACACAACAAGTATCAATGTTGCAAAGACATTTTGGTTAAGCATTCAAATCAATAACACCAAGCCTTGTTCTTAAAGTACTGAAGGTATCAAAGGCTAAAGGTTTTGTAAAAATGTCTGCAAGTTGATTTTCAGTTGAAACAAGTATGAGTTCAATTTCTCCTTTGGATACATGATCCCTTATGAAATGATGCCTTATATCAATGTGTTTGGTTCTAGAATGTTGAATAGGATTTTTGGAAATGCAAATAGCACTAGTATTGTCACAATAAATTGGAATAGTGCCTATAGTTAATCCTAAGTCAATCAAATGTTGTTTTAACCAAAGTACTTGTGCCACACAACTTCCTAATGCAATGTATTCTGCTTCTGCAGTAGATAGTGCCACTGAATTTTGTTTTCTACTAGACCATGAAACTAATGAATTTCCAATGAATTGACATGTTCCAGAAGTGCTTTTCCTATCCACTCTACAGCCTGCAAAGTCAGAATCTGAGTAACCAATAATTTCAAATGAAGAGCTAAACTTAGGATACCAAATTCCTAAGTTTTGAGTTCCTAGTAGATATCTTAAAATCCTTTTTACTGCTGTCAAATGTGATTCTTTTGGATCTGATTGAAATCTAGCACATAAGCAAACACTAAACATAATATCTGGTCGGCTAGCAGTCAAGTAAAGTAAAGATCCAATTATCCCTCTAAATTTCTTTTGATCAACAGATTTTCCCTTAAGGTCTTTATCCAACTGAACTGAAGAACTCATTGGTGTACTAACAGGTTTAGCATTGTCCATTTCATATTTTTTGAGGATGTCCTTAATATATTTGGTTTGACTAAGAAAAGTACCTTCCTCAAGTTGCTTAATGCTAAATCCTAGAAAGTAATTTAAATCTCCCATTAGACTCATTTCAAATTCACTACTCATTGTTTTAGAAAAATCATCACAAAGATGTTTATTTGAAGATCCAAAGATGATGTCATCCACATAAATTTGAACAATAAGTATATCCTTTCCAATTTTTCTTAAAAAGAGAGTTGTATCCACACTTCCTTTTTCAAAAGATCTTTCAAGTAGGAAGGTGCTTAACCTCTCATACCAAGCCCTAGGTGCCTGTTTCAATCCATATAATGCCTTTTTTAATTTGAAAACATGATTTGGAAATTTAGAATTTTCAAAACCTGGAGGTTGTTCTACAAAAACATCTTCCTCAATTACCCCATTTAAAAAGGCACTTTTGACATCCATTTGAAATAATTTAAAACCTTTAAAACAGGCAAAGGCTAGTAAAACCCTAATTGCTTCAAGTCTAGCTACAGGGGCAAAAGTTTCCTCAAAATCAATTCCTTCAATTTGATTATACCCCTTAGCTACTAATCTAGCCTTATTTCTAATGACTACTCCTGAGTCATTCATTTTATTTTTGAACACCCACTTGGTTCCAACAACACTTTGATCTTTTGGCCTTGTAGTTAGTTCCCAAACTTTATTTCTTACAAATTGATTTAACTCTTCTTGCATGGCCAATATCCAAAATTCATCTGAAAGTGCTTGATCAATGTTAGTGGGTTCAATAGTTGAAATAAAGGCTGAATGATTGACTTCCTTGTTTAATCCACGCCTAGTTCTAACACCCTCACTTGGTTCACCTATAATCAATTCTTTTGGATGGTTTTTAGAAAATCTCAAATCTCTAGGCAAAGGGTCTTCTCTTTCTAAATTTTCTTCCACATTTTCTTCCAAATTTAATCTATCAATCTTTTGGGAGTTTTCTTCAATTTCTTCTTCAACAACTTTTGGCTCTTTCATGTTTCCATTTTCATCAAAAACAACATGTGTGGTTTCTTCAATGACTAAAGTTCTTTTGTTGAATACTCTATAAGATTTTCCAACACTTGAATATCCAACAAAAATTCCTTCATCTGATTTTGGATCAAATTTTCCTAAGGCAGATTTTCCATTATTATGTATGAACACCTTGCAACCAAATACATGCAAATGAGACAAATTTGGTGTTCTACCTTTTAGCAACTCATAGGGTGTTTTATTCAAATTTGATCTCACATTCACCCTATTCAGAACATAGCATGCAGTGCTAACCGCCTCAGCCCAAAAATATCTAGGAAGTGAGTATTCTGCTAACATTGCTCGGGCGGCTTCTATTAATGTTCTGTTCTTTCTTTCAACTACTCCATTTTGTTGAGGAGTTCTAGGTGCAGAAAAATTGTGATCAATCCCCTTTTCTTTACAGAAATCTTCAAATCTTTCATTTTCAAATTCTCCTCCATGATCACTTTGTATAGAAATTATTTCACATCCTAGTTTTCTTTGTATCCAAGTTGAAAAATTTCTGAATTCCTCAAATGATTCACTCTTATGAAAAAGAAATTTAACCCAGGTGAATCTTGAAAAATCATCTACTATAACAAATCCATATACCTTTCCTCCTAGACTTACCGTGCTTACAGGTCCAAAAAGATCCATGTGAAGAATTTCTAATGGTTTACTGGTCCTAAGATCTTTATTGGACTTAAAAGAGGACTTCACTTGTTTTCCTAGTTGACATGCATCACACAGATGGTCCTTAGTAAAGTCTAGTTTAGGTATTCCTCTCACCAAATTCTTTTGGGTAATTTTTCTAAGATTTTTCATACTAGAATGACAAAGTCTCCTATGCCAAAGCCATGATTCATCAGAAACAGTTTTCAAACAAAAAGCAGTAGGAGATTGAATACAATTTAAATCTAGCATGTAGACATTGTTCACCCTTTTTCCATTTAAAACAATTTTCCCATTTAGACTAATTATGCAGCTAGTAGATAAAAATTTTACATTATAGCCCTTATCACATAGCTGACTTATGCTAAGCAAATTATGTTTTAAGCCTTCAACTAATAAAACATTGTCTATGAAAAAGTTTTTCAAATTTCCAATCATACCTGATCCAACCACTTTCTTTGTGGTATTATCTCCAAGTGTAACCTTGCCTCCACTCCTGGCTTCCAGCGTTATGAATTGAGCAGTATCTCCAGTCATGTGCTTAGAACATCCGCTGTCTAGGTACAATATACTCTCACAAGGTCTTGTGTGAGAGTATTCCTGCAAATTCTCAAATGTTAGACCTGGGAACCCAAACTAGTTTGGGTTCACCTTTATGAAATTTATAATCAGATGCATGTGTGATATGTCTAGGTTTATGCATCTTAGTTCTCCACACCAAATTAGGTTTCATCTTTAAAGTGCAGGTGTGAGATATATGTCCCAAAAATCCACAATTGTTACATTTAACATTAGGAAAAATATTCCTATGTTTTCTTTCATATGATTGTCTTCTAAGGGATTTCATGAATTTAGGATAATATTTAGGATTTGTAAAATCTTCAAGTTTAGGGGGGTTCCTATTATCCTCGAGAGCTCTTATAGTAAGTTTGTAAAATGAATTCATATCCTCCAAGATTCGATTTGTATAATTGATTCTATATGTCTTGCTCTCAGATTCATCCTTAAATTTCTTAAATTCTTTTTCAAGTTCAGCATAGGATGATTTTAAATTCTCAAAATTTTTATTCAAGTCATCATATTCATCAAGTAGTTTCATGTGGTTGCTATCAATTAAAGCATGATCTTTCCTAAGAATTTTGTGTTCCTTATTAAGCTCTTCCAATTCTATAACTAAACTAGCATGCATCTTTTTCGTTTTCCTATATGTATCATGCATGTGTTCAGAAACTTCAAATAATTCATTATAAGTTAAATCACATACCTCTTCTTGATCTGATTGTTCAGATTTATCTGCCATCAAGCAAAAGTTGGTGACTTCTTCTTCTTTTTCAGTCTCAGATGAGTCTGAAGCTGAGTCCGCCCAAAAAGCCTTTTGAAACTTCTTCTTGCCCTTCTTTACCATTGGTTTCTCCTCTACCTTCTCCTTGCTAGGAGTGGCTTTGAGTTTTGGACAATCAGTCTTTATATGACCTAGTTTCCTGCATTCATAACAAATCACTTCATTAGAAACCTTGCCATTTCTGTTATACTTACCTCTATTCCATTGCTGGCGTCACTTCTGCTTCCTCTTTAAAAAGCTTCTGAATTGTCTAGTCATCAGTGCAATATCGTCTTCATCCTCAGGTTGTGAGTGTTCACTTTCTGACTCTTCCACATTTAGTGCAATATTCTTGTCCTTTCTTCGTTCACCTGCATCAATCTTTCTTTGACTTACTCCTTGCTCGTAAGCAATGAGTGAACCAAGAAGATTGTCAATTGAATAAATGTTCAGATCTTTAGACTCTGTAATTGCAGTAATTTTAGCATCATATGCAGTAGGTAAACAACGAAGAATCTTATTAACCATTTCAGCATTTGTTAATTCCCTACCAAGTGCATACAAAGAGGTGACAATTTGAGTGAATCTTGTGTACATGTCAGATATAGATTCATTAGGTTTCATGCGAAATAATTCGTAGTCATGTAACAAGATATTGAGTCTTGATTGCTTAACCTCATTTGTCCCTTCATAAGTAATACAAAGTCTATCCCATATGTCTTTTCCGCTTTTACAAGTGGAAACTCGCATGTAGTCTTCAGATTTTAAAGCACAAAAGAAACTATTTAAACATTTTGCATTTAATTGTGCTAAGTCACGTTCTTCTATAGTCCAATCTGCATAGGGTGTATCTACCCTAATTCCATCAACTAATCTAGTTGGTTTTGTGTAACCTTCCTGGACTAGCATCCACATGCGATAATCAAGTGACTGTAAGAAAGTAGACATGCGTGTTTTCCAAAAATCAAAAGGAATATTGTCAAATAGTGGAGGTCTAGTGATAGAGTAACCCTCAAGTGTGTTTCGGTTTCCAAATGTAGCCATCTACGTTAATCAAAAAGTAGTTCAAACTTATGATTTTGAAACAAGGCTCTGATACCACTTGTTGAATCCAGTAATTAGGTTGTTAAGCCTAAGTAAATGTCCCACGGCTACCAAGAGGGGGGTGAATTGGTAGTTTTAAAAATTTTAAACCCTCTTAAAGATAAAGTTAAACCGAAATAAAATTTTCTTTTAAAGTTTGTAGAAAAATGTTTTTTAACCACAGAGTTGTTAAAACTGAAATTTAAAGTGCGGAAACGTAAAAGCAATAAAGTAAATGACACCAGATTTATAGTGGTTCGGTCTATAACCAGACATACATCCACTCCTTAGAGGCACCCTCTGAGTATTGAACTAATACCACAAAGTGACTCTCCTTTAGCACCCACAGCAAGGCGGAGAAGCCTGTACAAAACACTCTTTTTACCACTACCCGGTGCAGCAGAGAACCGTCGTCCTTTTACACAATCCACAGTGCTGGCAGAGAACCGTCATCCTTTTACACTCTCCTAGTGTGGGTAGAGAACCCTACGGCTGTTCACACTCTCCAAGTGTAGGCAGAGAACCTTCGTCCTTTTACACTCTCCTAGTGTGGGCAGAGAACCCTTCGTCTGTTCACACTTTCCAAGTGTCGGCAGAGAACCGGATCTCCTTGACTGATCTTCTCACAAGAATCTAGAAGGAAGAAAGAAAAGAGTGAAGAAATCCAATTTCACAAGTAGAGACTCTTACCTTAGTAATCCAAATGAAGCCTTCTCGCTCCAGTGGTAGGAATCCTCCTTTGAATGCTCTCTTCCACTCTCTCCTTGGCTATTCTCTCAAGAGGCACGAAGATCAAATGACAAAAAAGATTGGGTGGCAGTCTAATTTGGACCTTTTATAGAAAAGACAAGAAAAACCGCCCAAAAACTGCAAATTTCCAATTCTGTACGCAGTGGATCGTCCTGTACGATCCTGGATCGTTCTGGACGATTTTACTTAAATGATCTGAAATGACCCAATTTGTATATGTGTACGAAATGACTTCGTTCAGCTGATCGTCCTGTACGAACTAGGTTTGTCCAGTACGAACGGTTATTACAAGGTCGGTTCTAGAAACTGCTGAAAACTGTTCTAAGTCGGTTCATCGTTTGGACGAAAATATGTTCGTCTGGACGAAAATTTTCCAGAGAGCCGATCGTCCTGGACGATTATTTATTTCGTCTGGACGAAAATTTTCCAGAGCACCCATCGCCGCGGACGATAATTTGTTTTCGTCTGGACGAAAATTTTCCAGAGAGCTGATCGTCCAGTACGATATTTATTTTTGTCTGGACAAAAATTTTCCAGAGGACTGGTCGCCTCGTACGATGATAAATTTTGTCTGGACGAAAATTTTACAGAGAACCCATCGTCCGGAACGATAATAAAATTCGTCCTGGATGAATAGGACTTAGAAAAAATTTTTTCAAGCAAGTTCCTATTCGTTCCAAGTGCTCTATAGGAGATAACTGACAGATCGTCCAGTACGATAAATATCGTCCTGTACGATCAGTATAGAATTTCAAGATCTCCTTATTTGTGTGTGTGAGATTTTATTCACTTAATTACAATCACTCCCTTTCAAAATTAATTCAAAGAAAAGGCAAACTTCAAATAAACAAAATATCTCATGTTGAATTTGATTTGATGTTTTCGTAGTCTGGAGTCTGATTTTCCTGAAATGTTAGTACACACAAGAGAAAATGCAAATCTTCTAAAATTGTTAGGAGATAGCTATACATCTGAACAATAATGTTTGGAATCATCAAAACTACATAAGTTGCACAAATATAAATCATTCAAATAGCAACTATTCAAACAAAACCGTTCGTACTGGACGAACTTAGTTCATACGGGATGATAAGCTGTACGAATACATTTCGTACACATAAACAAATAGGGTCGTTTCAAAGCATTTAAGTAAAATCATCCAGGACGATCCATAATCGTACGGGACGATCCACTGCGTACAGAATTGAAAACTTACAGTTTTTGGGCGGTTTTTCTTGTCTTTTATATATATAGTCCAAATTAGACTACCACCTTATCTTTTTTTCATTTGATCTTCGTGCCTCTTGAGAGAATAGCCAAGGAGAGAGTGGAAGAGAGCATTCAAGAGAGGATTCCTACCACTGAGAGTGGAGGAGAGCATTCAAGGGAGGATTCCTACCACTGGAGCAAGAAGGCTTCACTTGGATTTTAAAGGTAAGAGTCTCTACTTGTGAATTGGGATTACTTCACTCTTTTATTTCTTCCTTCTAGATTCTTGCGAGAAGATCAGTCAAGGAGATCCGGTTCGCTGCCGACACTTGGAGAGTGTGAATAGCCGAAAGGATCGCTTCCTACACTTGGAGAGTGTGAACAGCGGGAAGGGTTCTCTGCCCACACTAGGAGAGTGTAAAAGGATGTACGGTTCTCTGCCAACACTGAGGATTGTGTAAAAGGATGATGGTTCTCTGCCGCACCGGGTAGTGGTGAAAAGAGTGTGTTGTAAAGACTTCTCCGCCTTGCTGTGGGTGCAAAAGGAGAGTCACTATTGGTTTTAGTGCAATACTCAGAGGGTGCCTCTGAGGAGTGGATGTAGGTCTGGTTATAGACCGAACCACTATAAATCTGGTGTCATTTATAGTTTTTTTTTTGTTTCCGCATTTTATTTTAAGTTTTAACAACTCTTTGGTTGAAAAATATTTTCTAGAAAAACTTTAAAAGAAAATTTTCATTTCGGTTCAACTTAATCTTCAAAGAGGGATTAAAATTTTAAACTACCAATTCACCCCCCTCTTGATAGCCTTGGGACATTAACTTAGGCTTAACAACCTAATTACTAGATTCAACATTTTGTTCTTATGGTTGTATTGTTCTTTACTGCTTTACTTCTTGATGTATATTTTTTTCTCTCCTTTATGTCTTTTGCTTTTCTTTTATGATGTCAAAAGGGAGATTAGTAGTTTATTATTAAGTTAATTTAACCCTTGTTTAAACTAGCCAATTTACTACTTTGCTTATGTTTATTATTGCTAAATATTTATTGTACTTTTTTAATACTAAAAAATTTAAAAAAAAGTTTCTCTCCTTACTTTCAAAATTTTACCTTCTAAAGGGGTGATTAGAGAATAACAAATCATTTGAATATCTTTAAATAATAATATTTGTAATCTTTAAAAAGTAGGAGATTGTTGCATATCTGGGCCTAAGTATTGTGATATTGATGATACCAAACATTATTATTCTCTTACAACTATTTTTTACATATATTCTTTGTTTCCCAACTCATGAAATTTTTAGGTTCACCATTCAAATGAAACTTTAATCAGCTCAAGATTGGGTAGACTAGGGTTGAGTTTATTTGTAATTTTAACTTCAATGTACTTTTAGCTTTCTTTAGTCAAGTCATATATATGGTGGATACTAAGCTAAGTAACCTTACACACACACACTCATGGGAGTGAGTCCATGAGTTAGAAAAATTATTATTTTTGAACAAATTGTATAGTACGATTTATATCATATTGGATGATCAATTAACTAGAAAACAATAATTAGGGAACCCTTTGATAATTGAGATTGATTAAACTAATCGTACTATGCGATCCTAATCATACAAGGAGATTATGTATAATCTCAATATTCGTTCATACAATTTTGATAATATTTTAATTTTCAAATTTAGCTCTAACCGTATAGTACGGTATACATTATAGTTAACTATATGTGACAATTATGCCTAAATTGATCCTATGATAAGGAGAATAATTATTGTTAAATTGCTCAATCACATCATATAGGACGATCATACTATATGACCCAAGAGATGCATGAGATGATATTTAATGATCATCCATCATCGCTTGTCGAACTAGACGATCAATATAGTCTCTTAAACTAGTAATATAAGAAGTTCATAGGATTGTATGAAATGAAAAGTATAATCTCTTTAACTGATCGTACAAACCAATGCAATTTATACTATCTGCAATGCTACTTTGTACTAATCATACTGGATGATCTCATGATCGTACGAGATAATCCTTGATGGCAAATTAAAATTTAGAGCTTCTTTAGAGGCTTTCTATTCAAACTCCTACATTATCTTGTAGGACATCTTTGGACTGTTGATTTTCTTGAGAGGGAGCAAAGAGTGAGATTTGAGGAGTGCTTTGGAAGAGAAGTGAGAGAGAGTTCTTGTAAGGGGGAGTTGTAAGAGGTTCACAAGGTTACACCAAGCAAAGTTCCTTACAATCTTCTTCAAGTCTCTATTTTGATTCTTGGGTTGCTATGGGGAGACATTCTTCAGCACTAAATCTTGGTTCTTTGCCATCTCCATGAGATAGTAAAAGAATTCTTGGTTCTCTGCCATCTCCAGAAGGGAAAAAAAGGTTTTTAGGTTCTTTGCTTTCACTGGGATGGTGAAAAGATTTAAGGTACTCTACCGCACCGGGTTAGTGGAAGAGATTTATGTAAGTGGTTCTCTTCCTAGTTGTAAGTTCTAAAGTAGAGACACTAAATTGTTTGGTTCAATACCTAGAGTTGGGGCCTCTGGGGTGTGGATGTAGGTCATATTTGATCAAACCACTATAAAATTTGGTGTTTTCATTCTTTTTTCTTTTTTGCATTTTAATTTCCACACTTTTCTATGATTTATTGTGTGGTTGAATACTCTGTTATATTTTGTAATTGTGAATTTATTTGCTTCCACATCCATTATTAAAATAATAAAATTTGCTTTTACCTATTCATTAAAATGATGCAAAGTCGAGCTTATTCTTCTGCTTCAATCTTCCCATGCATGAGAACACTGACTCCACCACATCTTGTGCATCCTAGCCTCTTAACTGACCCTACCTCATATGAATAGCTCCACCTTCCCTCACATCAACCGGTAACTAAACCTCTTAAGTCACCCGTGTCTGACACTTAGTTTATGGAAAAAACTAGGGGCACACCAATAACTTTTGCTCTCCTGATATCCCCACCTCTGTTCATCTCCTCCTTACAACACATATAAAAAACCAATAAACTTCAAATGTATCCAAAACCTATACATTTCTATAACAATCCATCTCTATGTTCATGAACATAACCTACCTCTTCAACTTTACTTCCCCATGCCAATATATGAACCCTCTTTAGCGGTCAAATAATGCCAAACTTTCCTTGATTAAAATGTTCAGCAATTTTCTCTAAGCAGTAAGTCTAACCCAAGAACTGGCCGATCTTTACCTTCTGAAGTTAAATCATATCTTCAAGAAGACCTCGTTGTTTGCTTGTGCCGATTGCTAAGCTGCAGTCCATGATACCTTCCACCTATAGTCGGATCCCAACTCCAAATCCAAATCTTATATGATGTCCAGCCCAATGATCAACAATTAATCCCGTTCCCAATTACTTAGCTATAGTGGAAAGACTATTGTTTTGATTTACACCGCCTAAGCCAAGTCCTTCTTCTACATGCCCTGCAACTCACTTCTTCACTTCAGTTCACTATCTATAGATTTCTTCACCTAAAATCCATCAAGAAAAATAACTATAAGCCCTTGATCCTAATCCCCTCTCTATAAGCCACAACTCATCCATCTGATCGAATCACCACTAAATATTTCTGGCTACTTTGGTGATCTCATACTTTGGATTGAGCTCAGCTTCCACATCTTGCCTTTTTCTTCAAAATAATAATAATAATAATAATAACCCTTTGCTTTTCATTCACCTCTCCACTATAATAACCTCACTATACTCCCCAAATAACAAACTCCTTTAATCTCCATCCTCACTTCCTGTAGCCATCCAAAATCTTTAACCTTAGCTTCCACTTCATTCTCAAATAGCTTATACTCCACCAAAATTAATACGAATAGTAAGCTTTCATCATAATGCATCTTTTAGCATCAATTTGGGTGCCCAATATTGTTAATATCATTATTAATTAATGTTATTATATATATATATATATATATATATATGTATATGTATATTTCTGTGTGTGTGTGTGTGTGTGTATGTTAAAAAAAAAAAAAGAATGAAATGGTGGTGAAAAGGAATTTTGAAAGTTAAGAAAATAGGAGAGAGAAAAATCTTATACCTCATTGATGTCAGCACTACCACATCACGTAGGTAAAATTCCCTTTTTACTTAAAAATCCCACACTCAATGTTTGCGGTGAGCTAGTGTACCACCTTACACGCTTAGGTAGCATGATGGGAGGAAAACCAGTGCAATGCTTACGATAAGAACAGTAGGTCTCGAAGCACTCTCATAAGATGATGAGGATGAAATTAAGTACCCTTAAGTGCTCTTGTGGCATATTGAGGATAGAAAAATATGCACCATCAAACGGTACCCCAAAGACCCTTAATCACTCACATAACACTGTGGGGATTGAAGAAATACGACTATGGTGTCCTGAAACCTACTTGAAGTGCTCTCATAGAAGGGAGTTTAAGACCCGACTACCAGAGTTCCCCCTAAATATTGGAGATGCCGGAAGGCTGCCAAAAATTTAAGTGAATAGAAGACCTAATTTGAACAAAAAAAATATGGGATAATACTTTGACTTGAATTAAACATGGATAGTAGGAAACAAAAAAAAATGCACAGGGAACCAGACTTTAGTTTAATGAAATTATAATCATATTGAAAATATAAAAATGTTAATAAATGAGTTTGAGTATGAAAATGAAGATCGACAAATGAATGGAGAACTTATACTAAAATCTTAGTAAGCGTGATTTGGTGATTTGTTCATAAGAAAAAATGCAAGCTCTCAGTGAATATGGTAACTTACCAACAATTATATGCAAGGAATTTATTGTATTTGCAAACAACATTAGAAGAGCTATAAAGAATATGAACACTTATGGCGCTAGACGATTCATGATGTACACAGTGCTTCATTCACAAATAAAAGTGATTGAGTTCTTCATGCACATAATGACTGGCATATAAAATTAGGATTTGATGACATAAATCTTTTAGTGCACATGATGCTCTCATTCATAAGCAATAATGGGGGGCATGAAAGTGAACATAAGCAACGAACGACCAATGTGCATGTAAAACTTAGTGGCAAATGCAACTTGACCAACATGAAACATATCAGCAATACATGTAAGCACACTTAACTCTTATGGATGATGAAAATGGGCATGCATTGATTGCAGAGATGACCTCATAGTCAACATCAACAGAGTATGAACAAATACACAAGATCCTTATGGGTGAAAGAGGTTGACAAGTAGCGAAACATTATGATATCCCTTAAACCAGTATAAGCTAGCTAGAAGCTGAGAGTTGAAGTCCTCTACAAGCATAAAAAATTATGCATAATGAATGTGATAATTAGCTATAATGACACCTTGCATTTAATACTGAATCATGTAAAAACACATCATTCTCCACAAGCAGTGAAGGCCAATATACAAGTGATTACAATGATCTTCCATGATGTAGGAACATTGTGAAGAGGATGTGGAAATACTCTATAGATGACAAGTAAATGCATTCATGAAATAAAATTGATGTTGATGATAGTCTTCATAACAGTCATGTAAGAGGATGCTGAACCCACACTATATGCACATGTAAACACCATAATGGAGAAATATCCTACAGAATTTAAACAAGGTTTGAAGTGATTGCGAAGAAAGTGTTGATGAATATAGCTTAACCCGAAGTCAACATCAAGATACAAACAAACACACTACTCTGCATGAAGGCAAGGATAAAAATAACATGGTAAATGCAAGTACCTAGAGGTTTTAGCAGGAGAGTAGTTAGTGCACTACAATCTACCTGTAGAAAGTAATGAGCAATCCATAGTATGATGCCATGCCACCAGATCCGCAACATTCGAATAAGCTGACAGATGTCATCCACAAGCTATGACGTGACACTACCGGATCCTAAACACACATGCAAGCAAATATAAGACATTTACAAATTGCCAAATGAGACCTAGCCTACTATTACACAATGCCACAAAATCCAAAAAATACATATAAGTGGACATAAGGTGTCTATAAGCACTTAAATAGAGTATTGCATATATTTAAATGATGGTCGCCCATAATACCGATCTGCACTAAATATTGTAAAAAATATCCCACAAACACTACAATATATATACAAACAAACCAAAAGAAATTCATATGCAATCATACACTTGCATGGGCCCTAATGAGTTTGTTATGGATACACATATGATGTATGAGGATGTTGTGCGAGTCAAAGAATAAATCTAAGTTCAATCTCGTTCCTTCTACATGGGTAGATAGGAGTCATGACCGCTTGATAAATGTACAGTCATAGTATCGACCAAGAAATTTGTTTTATATGTTCATATTAGTCCTTAAAAGCCTATGAATAAGGAAAATTCAATAATAAAAGAATGAAACTTACAATGAACCCTATCCTTTATTGGGAGCTAAAAAAATCGTCAGGCTTTAATTAATAAAACACAAATGCCAAAAAACACCCTGATGATGGTCTTGTTGAATGTAATTCTCAATCAAATGTGTTAATCCTAAATATTCTAAGTGCCTCCGAAATGCCCATAAAATTTAACACTCTAAAAATATCAAAACCTAAAATATTTAAAAGTAAAAATAACCATCAAAAAACATAAATTAAAAGCCTTCCACTCTACACTATAGTTTGCCGAGGAGGATAAATCTAAAAATTACTTCAAGTCATAAAGTGTAGATGTCTGGTTGAGAATATAAAATGGATTCAATTTCAAACTGTCTCTTGCCAGCAAGGATGTGGAACATGTCCTCCAACTAGCAATTTTGCCACCAAATGGCGCAGTAGGTAAATAATTATGACCAAGGCCCTATGAAGTGGATGGTTTGCTGCCAAATGAAGCCACTAATTATTGTCATGGTCATAGCCCATATGCTCATCATTGGAACTAAATCCTTAAGATGAGAATCAATAAGATATAATTGATAGGGAATAAAGACCTTTATCAGTAAAGGTGGATTCATATTTATTCCCTTAAATAAATATTCACCCAAGATTTACAAGGTACCTTTGGATGAAGCAATTTATGGCTATCGATAAGGTTCTTTTTGTCAGATTGGGTTAACTACCTCATCTAACAAAGTAGATCAAGGATCACAATGGTCTGGGATGATAGAACCATGGGATCTTAATTGGGATCATCATCATTTTACCCACCATGTGCTTTAACTGCAAGATGGTGAAGTTTTAAATTTTAAATATCAAACTCTCCAAATACAAACATATGCTGTTACTATATACCAAATAATACGCCATGTATTTTATGGACAACTAGCCTTAATTAAAAGTTCTTTCTCATTATGGGGAAGGGTAATTAACTACAGGGGCTTGCACCTATAACAAAATAGAACTCAGATCTAAAATCTTTGCAAACTGAGGGGGAAATATTTGGGTACTGTCTTATTTCAGACCTAATATGCCTTTTAAAAATTTACCCTGGAACCTAATACATTAAAACTCTGTTGAAGGTAGGGGAGGCCGAGGAGAAAATTTTTGGAGCCCCAAAAATACCATCTTATGCTTACAAAATAAAATAATACAATTACAAGCATACTAACTTATGCAACCAATAATTGTTATGACCTATATCATATATTAGTTTTAACAAGTGCTTTAAAAAGATGAAATATAAGGAAAACTTCTTAAAAGTTTAAAAATTTCGCAAATCATCATCAGTAGAAGTGGTTTGTGTATTGCTTAAGGAACCATTTTGTTGAAGCTATGTTAATGTTTATTTCATAATCTTTTCAACCTTATGTTGTGTAAACAACTTCCCTTGATGATAACTTTATGTAGATCTTTATGAGGTGCAATACAAAATTTTATTCTCATAATAATATATGAAGTCTTATTTATAGCCCTTGAGAAATCCTCCCATTGCTTCCATCCTTGGTTCGGATCAAATACAACGTGAATAATAATACTCTCCACACAAAATTTTGTGATTATATCTTTCATATGCACTCCTATATAAATAATGATTAGTACTCTCCAAGTCAAATTTTGAGTGAGGAGGTTGGATGAGGATACTCTTAAATACTTTAACAATCTTTACTAATCAATATATTATACATTCATTATAGAAAATGTAATTCATCTAATGTGATTAACATAAATTTGTATTGACAATACAATGTCTATTTTTTCATGCATGGCAACTTAACTAGGCACCTGAAGATTATGCATAACAATGCCCCGTAATAACACAACCCCCTACATCGGTAATAGTGCTAGTCTCATGCAGTGTAATGGGGAATCATCTCTAAAATGCTGAAATAAAGAACTATGATATGATAAAATAAACAAATATGTGATCATGTGAAATAAAATTAAATCACGACTCAAATTTCCCTATGGGATAGAGAATGAATTATAGCTCAAATTTCTCTATGGGGTATAGAATAAATTTATAAAGCATTTGATATTATAATTCTAATTAAATGAATAAGTTAACTCCAAGATATTGTTGTAATAGAGATTAATGTGTATAGGCTTTGCTTGCAAATATACTAGTTAGTTTTCTATGAATACTTGTTAGAATATATGAACTATAAAAGGAAATATTATCTACTAATATACCAAGATTATATACTATTTAATAAAATAAAATTAATTTAAAGAAGAAGACGTTAGAGATTTTCAACAAGAAGAGGTTGTTAGAAAGTGAGAAAATATGGTGTGGGATGGAGTGTGGATGTTTAAGAAGGGTGCAGTTGAAATTCCAGTGCGATTAGTGATGTTTTAAGGATGAGCAAGAATTATTCATTTTGCATAGGTGATTAATCAAGTGATAAGAGAGGAAACATAAACTAGTGATTTAGCTTGGTTGTAACCTTGATTGAAGAAATGAATTGGAAGAAATAAATGGAGGTGAGGTGGACTAGAGCATGAAGATTCATAAGAGATATTTGATATTTCATGAACATTATTCATTAATCTCATAGAAAAATGCATTTTTTTGGGGGGTGGGGGGGGGGGGGGGGACCCACGGAGGAGCCTACACATTAATTAAAAAAGATATTAGAAGGTACTTGAGGGGACTTTCACCTCATTACTATTATGAAGAGTTACAAAACAAATAAAAATAAAACTTAAAAGCCTAAAGTCACCTCTACACAAAATTACAATATTATCGAGTAATATTCTAGGGTCTCCAGGATCTTGCACCCAAAAAAGAAAAATCTAAATTAACACAATCAATATACTATTTTTGCTAAAAAAAGGTGAACTTGCAGCCTAAATCATCAAACTAATTGACCTGCACAAAATAAAGGCTTTAATAGAAAATGTTAATGCAATTTATTACATGGTAATAAAAATTTATGTTCCATGAAATGAAAGCATTATAACATACATAATAAAAAAACTAGAGATCAAAGTACCAGGGTAATTGAGAAAAAATAATGACATAGTATCTTTGCTCCATCTGTAGATGAGTGAATTAGTAGCCCAACAGAAATACATAAGCACCATATAGCAACACACAAAAATAGCCTGATAATAACCAACGACCTGCAAGGGCTACTAAAAAATCCATGGGAAAAAAAATAAACCACAACATTGTTGGAATAGAGAAAAAATGAAGGACAAAAGTCCCAGCTTGCAACAAAAAAGATAATAAAGAATGACAAGGAATAAGGATCAGGAAAGCTAGTAAAATAAGATCACAACCTAAGAGGTCAACACAAAAAAAATAACTCTAAGGACAACAAAACCACAAAATCACTCCAATAAAATAACCCCCAAAATCCACTTGTCTGAAAAGGACAACAAGCAGATAGAGAACCAAAAATTCACTAGAGCACCAAAATTAATGCATTAAATCCTGAGGAAGCACGCAACATATGAAACTGATGGAACCAAAAGCCCTAACAAAAAATAAGAAATATAAGCCCTCTAGCATTTTAAATGTAAGGCAAGATAGACCTATCTAGATTAAGCAAACCTTTCAACATGTGGGGAAGGTTCATAACATTAAGTTCCTAAAATTTAACAAGATGGCAACAAAATTTAGCAATCCAATCAGCACAAGAATTGGCTTCTCGATAAATATGTATAGTAAAGTTGTTTAGATTGGTAAGGGATTGTTTAATTTTTCTAATAAAATAAAAATTTTGAGGGCTACCAGTAACCACATCATTAAGGATATGGATTAAAAGAATTGAATCCACCTAAATCCAGGCATTCTTGATCTCTAATCTTTGACACATATCAAGACCATAGGATAAAGCCATGAGCTCAAAAATAAAAAACATTACACAAATTAAAGACCATCAAAAGCATCAAAAACATTACCCAAATGATTACAAATAATCCCACCAACACAAGATGAAGAAGAACTAATAGAACTATCAAAGTTAATTTTACAATAACGAGGGGATGGCTTGACCCACCTCACAATCCTATCACATCTAACCAAATTCTTAAACAAATTGGAAATATCCAAATCCAAGGCAAGGGTAGTACAATTGAAAAGGTTTCTTTTGGTGATGAGATTCATAGAGTATAATTACATAATTTTATTTCTTACTTTGGCAATAATGGTAGTAAAATAAATCTTAATATCATTTATCTTAAAATTATTTCTAGCCATCCAAAGGTACCAAAAAATAAGGATGGACATTAAGTTCAAAATGTGGCATTTAGTGGGATTAAACTAATATTGTAAAATAAATTCCACATTACTTTTGCTATAAAAATCACCCTTATTAGCCATTAAAAAAAAATAACTCCAAAACCTTTTGAAAAGTAGCCCCATTTATAGATACATGATTAACAATTTTAATATTAGATCAACATTGACATTTCGAAGGTAAATTAAATCAATTTTTTAACAGTAGATCATCAATAGGTAAGAAATGTGGAAGACATCTCCAAAAAAGAACGGAATAGGATAGAAAAATGTTCTTGTGCCAAATAGCCTTGAAAGCCTAAGATTTTCCATTATTAACTCTAAAAGAATTCTGCACATTCTTCAAAAGAAACTTACCTGAAGAAGATAAATTGAAAAAAATATTATCCTTACATTGCATTATTAAGGGAATATTTATGATAATATCAACTAAAAAATAAGTGATAACCTCCAAAAGATTGTTAACACTCTAAGAATATTTCTCAATAAAACTTTTAGGCTTAATATTGTCAAGAGTATGCATATTGAGAAAGCCATCTATAGAATAAGTCCCCAACCAATTATCCTTCCAAAGAAAAAGAAAAAAAAAAAAAAACAAGACCACACCCCATTAAAAATATTGCTCAACTCTCTATTTAATGTTGCAAAACTTTTTCCACAATATAGAATTAGTACTCTTATAACAGCATAAAGAGGGTGAAGCTTATTACAGTTTTTAAACATCATAAAGTTAGCCCACAAGGTGCTATTAGATCTAAAGTGGAACCACAACTTATGGGAGAATGCATGGAACATATCCATAATATGCTTGCAACCCAAACACCCTTCCATAGAGAAACCATTTCTTTTTTCAACAAAGCCCAATAAATGTGAGTATATTATTTTTTAAATCCCAAAAAAACTTGAAAAAAATTCTCTCCAATATATGAAAAGTAGTCATAATAGGTTTATTTATGTGGAAAATAAAAACTTAATGTTCATATCGCCCTCCAAAATAAACTTGAAATCAGCTTTCTGCCTCCAAAACGTTTGCTCCTACTCCTATAAATTAAAGAGACCCACTTTAGCTTTATTAAATCTAATTAGATGTCCTTTAATAAGATCATCCAAGTACACTTGATCCAACTCAGTGACCTTAATTTTGGCCTCCTTAATATTAGCAGATATATTTTTTAAACCTTTTTTACTCCATATAAGCTTCTGCTTCAACCTACTAAACTTAGACTATAATCTGAACATATCATTAATCTTATTATCAGAGGTGATAGGAGAATGCCAATTGATATGAAATATATTCATAAAAACATCATCTAATGACCACATGTTTTGGAAACTTAAAGCAAAAGGAACTATTAGCATTAATACTCAAAAGCGAAGGCACATGATCAGAATTAGTTCTACTTAGATGTTTCCCACGAGTCAAAGAAATATTAAAAAGGATCCTATCAAGTCTTTGCAACATAGTGGACCTATTCCAAGTAAAAGTACAACAAGAATAACCAATGTCATATAAATTACAATTAGTTATCATAGAATTAAAATTAGCCATAACATTTTTGTTGGGGGGGTTACCTCCAATTCTCTTAGAATGATTAGAGATATTATTAAAATAACCACCGAAAAACCAAGGGCCATTAGAAATAAGAGAAAAATTAGTTAATTACTCCAAAAGATCCAGTCGATTGAACCTAGAACAAGAAACATACACAAAAGGGCATTACGTTTGGTATTAAAGAAAATTTGTTGAGTATGCCCTACTAGAAAAATAATAAAAAATAATATTCACAGTAATGGAATTATTTTACATAATCCAAATTTTATAAGAATAGTTAGCAAACCTCATAAAAAAATCTAGAAGAGAAGCAGTAATATCTAACTTATCAGTAGAAATAAAAGGCTAAATAAAAGCCAATGAATGAATAATATGCATCTACATAAATTTCTCACTCTAATTTTAAAATCCACTCCTTGAATACCCCTCGCATTCTATATAAGAGTATTAACCATTAAAATCTTTTAAAGAACTTTGAGCTCTACTAAAACATGGCATAGAGGATAATGGTACTTTAATATGTTTTCATTTATTTTTATCGACCTTAGAAAAACCATCATCATCATAAAATTTAGAGTCACCATCCTTATGAGATGAAGAAGTAGACTCAACATTAATAATAACACTTTTATGGTTCACATTATTAGGACCCATGTTAGATTTAGTAATAAATTTCCCTTCATCACATTCACCATTAGATAAAGCCCCAGATATGAGTTAATTAATTTCTTTTTAAACTTATTTATTAACATTAAGAAGCACCAGATTTATAGGTAAGTGAGAGTTAGGATTTTGTGTCTGAGATCCCTATAGAGCATATCAAGTTTTTTTTGTATGACATTAATAACTAGTAGAAGGTACTTATTATGGATAGATAACGAGGTTGTAAATTACTTGATAGTCTCTCATGAATATGGTACATGTTTCTAATGATGGCAATGAAAATAATTGTAATAACAAATAAATGAAAGTTACAAAAGAAAGAAGGGAAGTTTACATACGTACCATCATATACTACTCAATTTAATCTAAAATTTTAAGATTACATTTATACCACTCATAGTTAGATTTCATATCAAATGTGAGTGGTAGAAATGAAATATATGAGTGGTAGGAAGAATATATGAGTGGTATATTTGATATTAAAATAATATAGGGTGGTATGTATGTAATATTAAAATTTTGGGTGTTAGATATGTAAATAGAATGGTATAAAGTGGTATGTATGTAAATTTCCCAAAAAAGAATGTCTATTTCTTTGCAAAATTTAAATTTATTTATTTATTCTAATATATTCCTTGTCAACTTAAAATATAAATACGGTAGTTAATAGATTGAGTAAATAAGTTGATATTAATAATTTGGAAATGATTTAATGAAGGTGGAATTTCTTATGTTTGGCATGCTAAAGTTCATTTTTTTAAGCAGGAAAGTCAAACCTCTTTCATATGACCACAAAATATGCATCGTCATTATTATAATTGATATAAGGTTAAGTGAAAGTAAAATAGAATGGCCAAATATGTGATTATCTTGTAGGAAGCTGGAAATATGACAATCATATTTTCTTTACCTGAGTAACTAAATTGAATAAAGTTAGAATTTTTAACTCTATATAATTTCAAATTTTGAAATATACTAATATTATGAAATAAATCATTGGGTTTTTCTTTTTAATCTTAATTTAATTGGGATGACTATTAAAAGTATACCCTCCATCAAAATACCTTCATAATTATGATTTTTTTTCTAATTTCTAATATTTTAGATATGTAATTAATGGTTTGATCTAAATTTTTTCATAGATAACACTCAACCCTATAAATACATTACTAAGCGGCACGGACAATAAAATAAGGTGAGTGGGTAAAATTGTTAAATATTGTAGTGTTAAATGAATGTTATATTATTAATATAAATTTTCTTAACATCATGAAATTCTAAATTAAAATGTTCCAAATTATGCCTCTTCACCTCTCATTTCTAGGGTAAGTGTTACAAGAATTGATAGACCTATAAGAAAATATAGAAAATATTATTTAATTTGACTATTTTAAACTAACATTAACACGTAGATTAACATGTGAATGAGTTAGTTCATAGCTGCAGGGTACTTCATCTTATGACACTTAATAGATAAACGAATTAGGCCTCCTTAGCTTTTGTTAAATATCTTGTATAGAATATCTCTTGGAATAGTAGGCTTATGCCATTAAATAAAGAAAAAATTATAATATAATAAATATTAAATGTAATAAAAATTGTAGGTTTTCTGAGACTCTTAGAACAAGTTATATATTCTCTTTTTAACTTTTATTTTTTGTAGTTTATTAAAGGAAAGTCATTGCCATGTACGTGGGAGTGATTCTTCACCAAATATGATAATGATGAATTTATACCAGGCTAGATGAAGATAACTCTTCATGATGTGAGTGAAGGATGTTTACTAGTCAAGTGATTCAAGTATGACTTTTATAAAGAGAGTCAATGAGGACATGTTGCTCTTTTTATAAGGGTCGCTTTGTAGAGGATGTGTGAGAAGAAAATTAAAAAATCTTTTTATAATGATAAAACTATGACAAAGATCTTAACCATTAACTATAATTATGAATGGAGCCTCAAAATCCAAATCACTACCGCATTTATAAATACCCCCTCAGTTATTTTTTTTGAAGAAAATGCAACAAGGTGCATTTAAATTTTATTTGAACTAAAAGCAAGAGCTAATAAAAAATATAGATTCCTCCTTTAGCAATGAAATAAAGGTAGGAGGAACCTTTTTTAGAACTAAATCATCAGAAATAAACGAACAAACAATAGCATAGTTAGCACATAGATCCGCTAACTTATTGTACTTATTAAAGTCTTTGAATATACCTTTGAATTTAGCATTCTAGTGATAAAGCTCATCTTGGAGATCCTTGATGACATTTACATTATCACTTTCAATGATAATGCCATCATAATTCAGCATCCAATCTTTAAAGACTTATTTGATGGATTGAATAGCAAGCATTTCAAGGCTTGAGACATCCCAGTGGAGACAAGAATGTCCAAATGCTAATAAAAACTTGCCTTTGAAGTCTTTAAATACTCCACCAATTCCTCCTTTATAAGTTTGAAGTAGAGAAACATCAACATTTATCTTGATCCATCCGGGTGGAGGGGGATGCCAATGAACATCCAACAGCTTACAAAGATGATTGACACCCAATTTACCCAAGAAAACCGTAGAACTTGAAGTTGAAATTGAAGCCATAATGAGTGACTCCATTGCAATGAATAAGGAACCAATCTCTTTTCCATCATGAACAAGATTGTTCCTTGCTTTCAAAGTGAAGTAAATAGAATAACAAAATGGGTTTACCAACCAGTATTTTTGATTTGATATACAAAATATACATTCTGTGAAAGAGTTGAATGCTTTAATTCTGAATCCCCACCGATTTAGATGCTGGAACACCTCATACAACTTTTTATATTTGATAACTATGTGCTCAATATCTTCTATCATATTTCAATCCCGAGGATATCCATTTTGCATTTGAAATATTCTATAGCATAAGAATTCAAATGTCGGGATTGCTCTGTTAAATAGTTTCAACCAAAATCCTTTAACTCGAGGTGAGAGCTTTGCCTTCTTTATCCAACTCCAATAACAAATTTGATAGGAATTCTTAACTGAAGCTTCAAAAGCCATGGCAGAGATTGATTTTCCTGATCTATTGTATAAATTCTCCAAACCGTCTTTACACAAATCTGAAGAAATGTTAGTTTGCATGATCAAACTAACAAGTTCTGATCCGAAGACTTTGTTTAGCTCCTGTGTATTCCATCTTCCATTTGAAATAAATCTATCAATCGAGGCTTCTTATAGTTCTTAAGGAATCAAATAAGTTTGGCAGTGAAAGAGGCGGAGGCCGATGGTGGCGGATGATCGCCGGATTTCAGCTGGTGATTGTCTAATTGGAGTTCGACGATCTACTGTGGAAATTCAAAAATGAGTTTTGAATAATAATTCTCCTATGGTTTTTGGTAATACACAATTTGGTATCAACCCAAAGGCTGCGTATAATGGAGCAAGGATCTCGTCATATGTTAAACCTTTGACGATCATTGAAGGAGGTGTTGACACTTGATCAATATGAATTAGGATGTTAAGCCTAAGTAAATGTCCCACAACTAAACAATAGGGGGGATGAATTGGTAATTAAAAAAAATTACCCCTCTTTTAAAATTTTAGGAAACAACAATTTAATTTGTGAGTTTTTCTAGAAAATGTTTTTCAACCAAAATGTTTAAGTACAAAACATTAAAAGTAAAATGCAGCATAATATAAAAGACACCAAAATTTATAAAGGTTCGGTCAAAACAAGAACTACATCCGCTCCCCTGAGGCACCCTCAGAGTATTGCACTAATACTACAAGTGACTCTATTTTTGCACCCTCAGCAAGGTGGAGAAGCCTTTACAAACTCTTTTCAACACTACCCAGTGTGACAGAGAATCGTAGTCCTTTCACACTCCCCTGATGTTAGCAGAGAACCATTCGTCCTTTCACATTATCCCCAATATTGGTAGAATATTGTCATCTTTTCACACTCCCCCGATGTCAACAAAGAACCGTTCATCTTTTTACACTATCCCTAGTGTTGGCAGAGTACCTTTCATCCTTTCACACTCATTGGTGTAGGCAGAGAACCCTTCATCCTTTCACACTCTCATAGTGTGGGCAGAGAACCCGCGACTGTTCAACTTTCCAAGTGTCGGCAGAGAACCGGATCTCCTTGAAGATCTTCTTCACTAGTCCAATCTAAAATAAAAGAGAGAAAAGTGAAGTAATCTCAAACTTAAAAGTAGAAACTCTTACCCTTAAGTACCAAGTGATACCTTCACGCTCCAATGGAAAGAAATCTCCTTCAAATGCTCTCTCACACTCTCTCCTTCACTCTCTTCTCAATAGGCACGAAGATCAGTAAGAAAAAAAGATTAAGTGACAATTTAGAATGGCCTATATATAAAAGAGACAAGAAAAACCATCCAAAAATAGCAAATTTCAAGTTATCATGCACAGGATCGTCCCGTATGATCGTAGATCATCCCGGACGATTTTACTTATCAGCCTTGGAAACGATCTCTATACATATGTGTACGAAATCATTTCGTACACGCTGATCATCCCGTACAAACTAAGTTCGTCCGGTACGAACGGTTATCACAAGGTCGGTTCCAAAAACTGCGAAACGTAATAAAAAAACTGTCTAAGTCGGTTCCATCATCCTAGGAAGAAAATGGTTCATCTGGACAAAATTTTTACAGAGCGCAGGTCATCCTGGGACGAAAATGATATCATCTGCATGAAATTTTTATAGAGCCCAGGTCATCCTGGGACGAAGATATGTTGTCTTGGACGATTAGGAGTTAGAAAAATTTCGTTGCAGTTCATGTTCGCTCCATGTGCTCTTACTAGGAGATAACTTTCTGATCGTCCCGTACGAACAAAAATTGTCCCATACAATCAATATATAAAATTAAAGATGTCCTTAAGTGTGTGTGTGTGTATATTTTTATTCACTCAATTACAATCACTCTCTCTCTATTCAAATAACATTTATAAGCTTCAAAATTGCAATGAATTTCTTACTGAATTTGATTTGAAGTCTTCATGGTCGGGAGTTTGATTCACCTAAAATGTTAGTACACATAAGACAAAATACAAATTTTTCATAGTGTTAGGAGATAAATACACATAAAAAATATATATTTGGAATCATCAAAACTATACAAGTTGCAAAAATGTAAAACATGCAAATAGCAACTCTCTTAACAATCTCCCCCTTTTTGTTGATGGCAAAACAATTATTGTTTGTAGGATTTCAAATTCTAAGAATCTCCTAAACTCTCCCTGAATTGATGAATACATGAAAATAAGGAGGCAATTTCAACGAAATAAAAAAAATTTGTTTTTCAAAATTTTCACATAACAACAAAAAATACAAAAACAATCACGAAAAACAAACACAATAAAACATGAACAAAACATAAGATACAAAAACAAGATAAACAATTTCTCCTCCTTTTTGACAACAATAAAAAGTGAAGAAGAAATCGACTAGAAATGTAAGTAATCATATGAAATTCATTTGATAATTTAACCTTGAAGGTGATTGATATAAGATATGCAAATAAAATTAAAACATTAGGCAAATTATAGAAATTCATAGAATTTAAGATGTGATATAACATTGAAACTAAGAATAATTTATCAAAGACATGAGTCAATTTAGACATTTAGATATAGAAAATCATTGCAAGAAGGATGAATAATAAAATTGTATATTTCAAATTTCAATTAAAATATAAATGAACATAAGATCAATTTGAATTAAGAGATTAAAAGAGTCTGGAAAGAAATAACTACCACATGTGATGCTTTGCGCATCTTTTTCAAAATTTTGGCACATTTTTGTGCATCTTTTTACTTTGGGCTCATTTTGTTTGAATAGTTGCTATTTGAATGATTTATATTTGTGCAACTTATGTAGTTTTGATGATTCCAAACATTATTGTTCAGATGTATAGTTATCTCCTAACAATTTTAGAAGATTGGCACTTGCTCTTGTGTGTACTAACATTTCAGGAAAATCAGACTCCAGACTACGAAAACTTCAAATCAAATTCAACATATGATATTTTGTTTATTTGAAGTTTGTCTTTTCTTTGAATTAATTTTGAAAGGGAGTGATTGTAATTGAGTGAATAAAATCTCACACACACAAATTAGGAGATCGTGAAATTCAATACTGATCGTACAGGACGATATTTATCGTACTGGACGATCTGTCAGTTATCTCCTATAGAGCACTTGGAACGAATTGGAACTTGCTTGGAAAAATTTTTCTAAGTCCTATTCGTCCAGGACGAATTTTATTTTCGTCCCGGACGATGGGTTCTCTGTAAAATTTTTGTCCAGACAAATTTTACCATCGTACGAGGCGACCAGTCCTCTGGAAAATTTTCGTCCAGACAAAAATAATTATCGTACCGGACGATCAGCTCTCTAGAAAATTTTCGTCCAGACGAAAGCAAATTATCGTCCGCGGTGATGGGTGCTCTGGAAAATTTTCGTCCAGACGAAATAAATAATCGTCCAGGACGATCGGCTCTCTGGAAAAATTTCGTCCAGACGAACATATTTTCGTCCAAACGATAAACCGACTTAGAACAATTTTCAGCAGTTTCCAGAACCGACCTTGTAATAACCGTTCGTACTGGACGAACCTAGTTCGTACAGGACGATCAGCTGTACGAAGTCATTTCGTACACATATACAAATTGGGTCGTTTCAGATCGTTTAAGTAAAATCGTCCAGGACGATCCAGGATCGTACGGGACGATCCACTGCGTACAGAATTGGATATTTGCAGTTTTTGGGCGGTTTTTCATGTCTTTTTTATAAATAGTCCAAATTAGACTGCCACCCAATCTTTTTGTCATTTGATCTTCGTGCCTATTGAGAGAATAGCCAAGGAGAGAGTGGAAGAGAGCTTTGATTCCTACCATTGGAGCGAGAAGGCTTCACTTGGATTGCTAAGGTAAGAGTCTCTACTTGTGAAATTGGATTTCTTCACTCTTTTCTTTCTTCCTTTTAGATTCTTGTGAGAAGATCATTCAAGAAGGTCCGGTTCTCTGCCGACACTTGGAGAGTGTGAACAGACGTCGGTTCTCTGCCTACACTAGGAGAGTGTAAAAGGACGAAGGTTATCTGCCTACACTTGGAGAGTGTGAACAGCCGTAGGTTTCTCTGCCCAGACTAGGAGAGTGTGAAAGGACGACGGTTCTCTGCCAGCACTGTGGATTGTGTAAAAGGACGACGGTTCTCTGCCGCACCGGGTAGTGGTGAAAAGAGGGTTTTGTACAGGCTTCTCCGCCTTGCTGTGGGTGCTAAAGGAGAATCACTTTGTGGTATTAGTGCAATACTCAGAGGGTGCCTCTGAGGAGTGGATGTAGGTCTGGTTATAGACCGAACCACTATAAATCTGGTGTCTTTTACTTTATTGCTTTTACGTTTCCGCACTTTGAATTTCAGTTTTAACAACTCTGTGGTTGAAAAACATTTTTCTACAAACTTTAAAAGAAAATTTTATTTCGGTTCAACTTTATTATTAAGAGGGTTTAAAATTTTTAAAACTACCAATTCACCCCCCTCTTGGTAGCCGTGGGACATTTACTTAGGCTTAACAACCTAATTACTGGACTCAACAAGTGGTATCAGAGCATTGTTTCAAAATCATAAGTTTGAACTACTTTTTGATTAACGTAGATGGCTACATTTGGAAACCGAAACACACCTGAGGGTTACTCTATCACTAGACCTCCACTGTTTGACAATATTCCTTTTGATTTTTGGAAAACACGCATGTCTACTTTCTTACAGTCACTTGATTATCGCATGTGGATGTTAGTCCAGGAAGGTTACACAAAACCAACTAGATTAGTTGATGGAATTAGGGTAGATACACCCTATGCAGATTGGACTATAGAAGAACGTGACTTAGCACAATTAAATGCGAAATGTTTAAATAGTTTCTTTTGTGCTTTAAAATCTGAAGACTACATGCGAGTTTCCACTTGTAAAAGCGGAAAAGACATATGGGATAGACTTTGTATTACTTATGAAGGGACAAATGAGGTTAAGCAATCAAGACTCAATATCTTGTTACATGACTACGAATTATTTCGCATGAAACCTAATGAATCTATATCTGACATGTACACAAGATTCACTTAAATTGTCACCTCTTTGCATGCACTTGGTAGGGAATTAACTAATGCTGAAATGGTTAATAAGATTCTTCGTTGTTTACCTACTGCATACGATGCTAAAATTACTGCAATTACAGAGTCAAAAGATCTGAACATTTATTCTATTGACAATCTTCTTGGTTCACTCTTTGCTTACGAGCAAGGAGTAAGTCAAAGAAAGATTGATGCAGGTGAACCAAGAAAGGACAAGAATATTGCACTAAATGTGGAAGAGTCAGAAAGTGAACACTCACAACCTGAGGATGAAGATGATATAGCACTAATGACTAGACAATTCAAAAGCTTTTTAAAGAGGAAGCAGAAGAGACGCCAGCAATGGAATAGAGGTAAGTATAATAGAAATGGCAAGGTTTCTAATGAAGTGATTTGTTATGAATGCAGGAAACCAGGTCATATAAAGACTGATTGTCCAAAACTCAAAGCCACTCCTAGCAAGGAGAAGGTAGAGGAGAAACCAATGGTAAAGAAGGGCAAGAAGAAGTTTCAAAAGGCTTTTTGGGCGGACTCAACTTCAGACTCATCTGAGACTGAAAAAGAAGAAGAAGTCACCAACCTTTGCTTGATGGCAGATAAAGCTGAACAATCAGATCAAGAAGAGGTATGTGATTTAACTTATAATGAATTGTTTGAAGTTTCTGAACACATGCATGATGCATATAGGAAAACGAAAAAGATGCATGCTAGTTTAGTTTTAGAATTGGAAGAGCTTAATAAGGAACACGAAATCCTTAGGAAAGATCATGCTTTAATTGATAGCAACCACATGAAACTACTTGATGAATATGATGACTTGAATAAAAATTTTGAGAATTTAAAATCATCCTATGCTGAACTTGAAAAAGAATTTGAGAAATTTAAGGATGAATCTGAGCTCAAGACATATAGAGTCAATTATACAAATCGAATCTTGGAGGAAATGAATTCATTTTACAAACTTACTATAAGAGCTCTCGAGGATAATAGGAACCCCCCTAAACTTGAAGATTTTACAAATCCTAAGTATTATCCTAAATTCATGAAATCCCTTAGAAGACAATCATATGAAAGAAAACATAGGAATATTTTTCCTAATGTTAAATGTAACAATTGTGGATTTTTGGGACATATATCTCACACCTGCACTTTAAAGATGAAACCTAATTTGGTGTGGAGAACTAAGATGCATAAACCTAGACATATCACACATGCATCTGATTATAAATTTCATAAAGGTGAACCCAAACTAGTTTGGGTTCCCAGGTCTAACATTTGAGAATTTTGCAGGTATACTCTCACACAAGACCTCGTGAGAGTATATGGTACCTGGACAGCGGATGTTCTAAGCACATGACTGGAGATACTGCTCAATTCATAACGCTGGAAGCCAGGAGTGGAGGCAAGGTTACACTTGGAGATAATACCACAAAGAAAGTGGTTGGATCAGGTATGATTGGAAATTTAAAAAACTTTTTCATAGATAATGTTTTATTAGTTGAAGGCTTAAAACATAATTTGCTTAGCATAAGTCAGCTATGTGATAAGGGCTATAATGTAAAATTTTTACCTACTAGCTGCATAATTAGCCTAAATGGGAAAATTGTTTTAAATGGAAAAAGGGTGAACAATGTCTACATGCTAGATTTAAATTGTATTCAATCTCCTACTGCTTTTTGTTTGAAAACTGTTTCTGATGAATCATGGCTTTGGCATAGGAGACTTTGTCATTCTAGTATGAAAAATCTTAGAAAAATTACCCAAAAGAATTTGGTGAGAGGAATACCTAAACTAGACTTTACTAAGGACCATCTGTGTGATGCATGTCAATTAGGAAAACAAGTGAAGTCCTCTTTTAAGTCCATTAAAGATCTTAGGACCAGTAAACCTTTAGAAATTCTACACATGGATCTTTTTGGACCAGTAAGCACTGTTAGTCTAGGAGGAAAGGTATATGGATTTGTTATAGTAGATGATTTTTCAAGATTCACCTGGGTTAAATTTCTTTTTCATAAGAGTGAATCATTTGAGGAATTCAGAAATTTTTAACTTGGATACAAAGAAAACTAGGATGTGAAATAATTTCTATACAAAGTGATCATGGAGGAGAATTTGAAAATGAAAGATTTGAAGATTTCTGTAAAGAAAAGGGGATTGATCACAATTTTTCTGCACCTAGAACTCCTCAACAAAATGGAGTAGTTGAAAGAAAGAACAGAACATTAATAGAAGCCGCCCGAGCAATGTTAGCAGAATACTCACTTCCTAGATATTTTTGGGCTGAGGCGGTTAGCACTGCATGCTATGTTCTGAATAGGGTGAATGTGAGATCAAATTTGAATAAAACACCCTATGAGTTGCTAAAAGGAAGAACACCAAATTTGTCTCATTTGCATGTATTTGGTTGCAAGGTGTTCATACATAATAATGGAAAATCTGCCTTAGGAAAATTTGATCCAAAATCAGATGAAGGAATTTTTGTTGGATATTCAAGTGTTGGAAAATCTTATAGAGTATTCAACAAAAGAACTTTAGTCATTGAAGAAACCACACATGTTGTTTTTGATGAAAATGGAAACATGGAAGAGCCAAAAGTTGTTGAAGAAGAAATTGAAGAAAACTCCCAAAAGATTGATAGATTAAATTTGGAAGAAAATGTGGAAGAAAATTTAGAAAGAGAAGACCCTTTGCCTAGAGATTTGAGATTTTATAAAAACCACCCAAAGGAATTAATCATAGGTGAACCAAGTGAGGGTGTTAGAACTAGGCGTGGATTAAACAAGGAAGTCAATCATTCAGCCTTTATTTCAACTGTTGAACCCACTAACATTGATCAAGCACTTTCAGATGAATTTTGGATATTGGCCATGCAAGAAGAGTTGAATCAATTTGTAAGAAATAAAGTTTGGGAACTAACTACAAGGCCAAAAGATCAAAGTGTTGTTGGAACCAAGTGGGTGTTCAAAAATAAAATGAATGACTCAGGAGTAGTCATTAGAAATAAGGCTAGATTAGTAGCTAAGGGATATAATCAAATTGAAGGAATTGATTTTGAGGAAACTTTTGCCCCTGTAGCTAGACTTGAAGCAATTAGGGTTTTACTAGCCTTTGCCTGTTTTAAAGGTTTTAAATTGTTTCAAATGGATGTTAAAAGTGCATTTTTAAATGGAGTAATTGAAGAAGATGTTTTTGTAGAACAACCTCCAGGTTTTGAAAATTCTAAATTTCCAAATCATGTTTTCAAATTAAAAAAGGCATTATATGGATTGAAACAGGCACCTAGGGCTTGGTATGAGAGGTTAAGCACCTTCCTACTTGAAAGATCTTTTGAAAAAGGAAGTGTGGATACAACTCTTTTTTTAAGGAAAATTGGAAAGGATATACTTATTGTTCAAATTTATGTGGATGACATCATCTTTGGATCTTCAAATAAACATCTTTGTGATGATTTTTCTAAAACAATGAGTAGTGAATTCGAAATGAGTCTAATGGGAGATTTAAATTACTTTCTAGGATTTAGCATTAAGCAACTTGAGGAAGGTACTTTTCTTAGTCAAACCAAATATATTAAGGACATCCTCAAAAAATATGAAATGGACAATGCTAAACCTGTTAGTACACCAATGAGTTCTTCAGTTCAGTTGGATAAAGACCTTAAGGGAAAATCTGTTGATCAAAAGAAATTTAGAGGGATAATTGGATCTTTACTTTACTTGACTGCTAGCCGACCAGATATTATGTTTAGTGTTTGCTTATGTGCTAGATTTCAATCAGATCCAAAAGAATCACATTTGACAGCAGTGAAAAGGATTTTAAGATATCTACTAGGAACTCAAAACTTAGGAATTTGGTATCCTAAGTTTAGCTCTTCATTTGAAATTATTGGTTACTCAGATTCTGACTTTGCAGGCTGTAGAGTGGATAGGAAAAGCACTTCTGGAACATGTCAATTCATTGGAAATTCATTAGTTTCATGGTCTAGTAGAAAACAAAATTCAGTGGCACTATCTACTGCAGAAGCAGAATACATTGCATTAGGAAGTTGTGTGGCACAAGTACTTTGGTTAAAACAACAGTTGATTGACTTAGGATTAACTATAGGCACTATTCCAATTTATTGTGACAATACTAGTGCTATTTGCATTTCCAAAAATCCTATTCAACATTCTAGAACCAAACACATTGATATAAGGCATCATTTCATAAGGGATCATGTATCCAAAGGAGAAATTGAACTCATACATGTTTCAACTGAAAATCAACTTGCAGACATTTTTACAAAACCTTTAGCCTTTGATACCTTCAGTACTTTAAGAACAAGGCTTGGTGTTATTGATTTGAATGCTTAAATAAAATGTCTTTGCAACATTGATACTTGTTGTGTTTTGTTTTTGTAATTTTGTGAATTTTGTGTGTTTTAATGAATTGTTTTTGGTTTTATGATTTTGTTTTATGTTTTCTGTGTTTTTGATTGTTTTCGTTGATTTTGTTAATTTAAAATTTTCAAAATTAAAATTTATTTTTGGAGGAAATCGTCCAGGACGAAATATTTTCGTACGGGACGATGTGTAAAGAAACAGTTTGCGCGAAATTAAACCGTTTTGAGAGCAGTTTTTTATTGGATCGTCTGTACGATCTGTGATCGTCCAGTACGAATTTTTTCTTTTTCTCAAACGTCGGGACGATTGAATGCAGCGGTTGAGTGGATAAGACAGTTTTTAATACGAACTTCGTCTGTACGAAATTTTTTCGTCTGTACGAACATGTGTCGGTTCATTGTAGGGGACGGTTTTCAAGAGTCATTAAAACGAAACACTTTTCGATCGTCTGTACAAAATTTTTTCGTATGTACGATCGGTCAAGTCAAAAAGCCTGTACGAAGGGACGCATCGTAAGTTGTGTTGAATACGAAAAGCCGTTACATTTTGGACGAATTGGATCGTCTGTACGAAATTACTTCGTCCAGACGAACGATAATTTTTCGTCCAGGACGAATATTTTCGTCCAGGACGAACGTATCATTTTTCTTTAAATATGAAGGCTTTCAAACTTGACAATTACACTTTCAAACATCTTTTTCAATCCCTTTCTACATCAAATCAACTATGGCCTCCTCTAGCAAAAGACAAAAAGTTTTGGTGAAGAAACCTAACAGGAATGCCCCAGACAACTTTCTTTCCAAGGCAAATGAGGAATCTTTTCCTCGTTTTGCATCTGCAAAAATCACTCCGTCTCGCATTCTTATCCAAACAGAGTTGAAATTTCGGGTATTACACCTCTTCGCCTCAACCCAATTTCAGTTCATTCTTTCTCTTGTCCACTTCTACAATAAGCAAACCTACCATTACTTCCTAGCCAACATGAGTTTCAATTCTGACCACTCTATCATTAGTTCTTTTATTTTTAAGAAAAAAGTTGAGATCACCAAGCACGACCTTGGTGCATTTTTAAACTTAAGGATTGAAGGATATAGAGCCCACACCCTAATGTCAGAAAACATCTTCAAATGGTTTGAAATCAATAGGGTAATTAGAGAAAATGCTATTGACAATCATGTTGCTAGAGTGGCCGGTATGACCCAAGATGCCCGAATCATCCAGCATATCCTTAGATCCTCAATTATTCCTAAAGCTGGTGATAGGATTAACATTACTCCTCTCCTTTCTTGTCTAACCTTTTTAATCATGAAAAGACATCCTATTGATGAAGCCCAACTCATCCTAGATCATATCTATGGGCTTTCAGAAATAGGACATCCTGATCAGAAGAGGAAGAAGAACATTTCTTTAGGGCACTTGATTACTTATATTTTGGAGAAGAAGTACAATATAGTGCATCCTGATGAAGAATATGAAGAGCCAGTTTACTATAACGATGCATCTTTCAGATTGCTCTTCAAGGAGGAGAAAGAGAAAGCACATGCTAGTGCTTCAGAAGAAGAAGAAGAAGAAGGAGTGCAAGGTTCTGCTTCTCAATCAGATTACCAGAATCTGATTGAGAGATTTGATAGACTAGAGACTCACATTGATCAAAAGTTTGATCAATTTGATGCTCACCTTACGCAGCAGCAACATGACATTGGTAATATTAGAGATGAAGTTCATGAAATAAATACCAATGTAATGTTGATGGCCTCCTACTTCAACCTCTTTGGCGGCATTCCTCCTCCTCCTCCTCCAGAACAGTAGAAGTTTTGTTTTGTTTTTTGTGTGTCTGTTGTATTTTTTTTTGTTGTTTTTTTTTTTTCTTTTCTTTTCTTATATGTGTTATTGTGATTGTTGTTATGTTTTTGTTTAAGTTCAATTTTTTTTATGTAATCTTTTTTTTAATCAATGAAAGTTTGTTTGTTTTAGATTTGTTTTGAAATGTGGCTAATCTTTATGAATTTCATTAATATTGTTTTTAATCTACATTGTGCTTAAATTCGATTGTAATGTGAGATTATCTATATTAGAAAATCTAGACTTTCTAAATTTATAATTTGTTTATAACTTGTTGTAATTAGAATTTTTAAATTCATGTCTATTCATTTAGACTACATAAAAGTTAATATTGTTATTGCAATTTTGATGTTTTCTTATTTTGTATTTCTATGCTCAAATGATATTTATGCACCTAGAAATATTTGAAATCTTAGATTATAGATTTTGGAAAGAATTGGTCAAATTACTCTTGAATATTGTACAAATGTACAAAAATCAAAAGGGATTCACAAAAATTTGCAAAGTGAAAAAGAGGCACAAAATAAGCCCAACCAAAGAAAAATGCACAAAAATGTGCTCCAAAACTTTGAAAAGATGTGCAAAGCACCACATGAGGTAATTTTCTTCTTTCCAAATTCGTTTAATCTCTTAATTCAAGTTGATCTAATGTTCATTTATATGCTATTGAACTTTGAAATATAGAATTTTTTTTACATCTCACTTGTAATGATTTTCAATAATCAAAATGTCTAAATTGAATCATGTCTTTGATAAATTCTTCTTACTTACAATGTTATATCATTTCATAAATTTTATGAATTTCTATGATTGACCTAATATCTTTAGTTTAAAATTGCATACCCTATGTAAAATCACAATTTAGATTAAATTTTAACAATGAATTTCATATAATTATTTACATTTCTTGTCTTTTTCTTCTTCACTTTTTGTTGCTGTCAAAAAGGGGGAGAAATTATTATGTTTGTGTTTGTATATTTGTGGCTTGTGTTTTCTTTTTTAATTGTTCTGTTTGCAAGTTTTTTTTGTGTGTTAAAATTTTTGAAAAATAAAAATATTGTTCTTTAATGCCTCCTTATTTTAATGTACTCATAAATTCAGGGGGAGTTTAGGAGATAAGAGAAATGTTTTAACTTGAAACCTTACAAATAATAATTATTTTGCCATCATCAAAAAGGGGGAGATTGTTTGAATAGTTGCTATTTGAATGATTTATATTTGTGCAACTTATGTAGTTTTGATGATTCCAAACATTATTGTTCAGATGTATAGTTATCTCCTAACATTTTTAGAAGATTGGCACTTGCTCTTGTGTGTACTAACATTTCAGGAAAATCAGACTCCAGACTACGAAAACTTCAAATCAAATTCAACATATGATATTTTGTTTATTTGAAGTTTGTCTTTTCTTTGAATTAATTTTGAAAGGGAGTGATTGTAATTGAGTGAATAAAATCTCACACACACAAATTAGGAGATCGTGAAATTCAATACTGATCGTACAGGACGATATTTATCGTACTGGACGATCTGTTAGTTATCTTTTATAGAGCACTTGGAACGAATTGGAACTTGCTTGGAAAAATTTTTCTAAGTCCTATTCGTCCAGGACGAATTTTATTTTCGTCCCGGACGATGGGTTCTCTGTAAAATTTTTGTCCAGACGAATTTTACCATCGTACGAGGCGACCAGTCCTCTGGAAAATTTTCGTCCAGACGAAAATAATTATCGTACCGGACGATCAGCTCTCTGGAAAATTTTCGTCCAGACGAAAGCAAATTATCGTCCGCGGCGATGGGTGCTTTGGAAAATTTTCGTCCAGACGAAATAAATAATCGACCAGGACGATCGGCTCTCTGGAAAAATTTCGTCCAGACGAACATATTTTCGTCCAAACGATAAACCGACTTAGAACAGTTTTCAGCAGTTTCCAGAACCGACCTTGTAATAACCGTTCGTACTGGACGAACCTAGTTCGTACAGGACGATCAGCTGTACGAAGTCATTTCGTACACATATACAAATTAGGTCGTTTCAGATCGTTTTAGTAAAATCGTCCAGGACGATCCAGGATCGTACGGGACGATCCACTGCGTACAGAATTGGATATTTGCAGTTTTTGGGCGGTTTTTCATGTCTTTTTTATAAATAGTCCAAATTAGACTGCCACCCAATCTTTTTGTCATTTGATCTTCGTGCCTATTGAGAGAATAGCCAAGGAGAGAGTGGAAGAGAGCTTTCAAAGGAGGATTCCTACCATTGGAGCGAGAAGGCTTCACTTGGATTGCTAAGGTAAGAGTCTCTACTTGTGAAATTGGATTTCTTCACTCTTTTCTTTCTTCCTTCTAGATTCTTGTGAGAAGATCATTCAAGAAGGTCCGGTTCTCTGCCGACACTTGGAGAGTGTGAACAGACGTCGGTTCTCTGCCTACACTAGGAGAGTGTAAAAGGACGAAGGTTCTCTGCCTACACTTGGAGAGTGTGAACAGCCGTAGGGTTCTCTGCCCACACTAGGAGAGTGTGAAAGGACGACGGTTCTCTGCCAGCACTGTGGATTGTGTAAAAGGACGACGGTTCTCTGCCGCATCGGGTAGTGGTGAAAAGAGGGTTTTGTACAGGCTTCTCCGCCTTGCTGTGGGTGCTAAAGGAGAGTCACTTTGTGGTATTAGTGCAATACTCAAAGGGTGCCTCTGAGGAGTGGATGTAGGTCTGGTTATAGACCAAACCACTATAAATCTGGTGTCTTTTACTTTATTGCTTTTACGTTTCCGCACTTTGAATTTCAGTTTTAACAACTCTGTGGTTGAAAAACATTTTTCTACTAACTTTAAAAGAAAATTTTATTTCGGTTCAACTTTATTATTAAGAGGGTTTAAAATTTTTAAAACTACCAATTCACCCCCCTCTTGGTAGCCGTGGGACATTTACTTAGGCTTAACAACCTAATTACTGGACTCAACACATTTTGTGCATCTTTTTCACTTTGCGAATTTTTGCGCATTCCTTTTGATTTTTGTACATTTGTACTATTTTCAAGAGTAATTAAATTCTTTCTAAAATTAATAATCTAAAATTTCAAATTTTTTTAAGTGCATAAATATTATTTGAAAAATGAAATATAAAATAAGAAAATATCTAAATTGCAATAATAATATTAAAATTAATGTAGTCTAAATGAGAGACATGAAATTGAAAATCATAATAATATCAAGTTATAAGCATCACTTAAATTTAGAATAATTAGATTTTCTAATGAAATTAATTTTAACTTACAATTTAGGTTAAAGCACAATTAAGATTAAAAATGTAATGATATTCATAAAGATCAATACACATTTTAAAAACAACTCAAAGCTAAAGCATAAACAACATATATTGATATCAATTAAGGATTCTACAATCACCACAAGGTATCAATACAAAACAACTAAGAAACAAAGATACAAACAACACAAACAAACTACAGAAAGACACACATAAAAACAACTACAACAATCACTGAGGACTCTAATCTGGAGGAGGAGGAGGAAGACGAACACCACCAAAGAAGTTATAATATGAAGTTAATAACATCACATTGGTGTTAATTTCATTAATCTGCTCTTTCATGAAACCAATGTCACTTTGCTGTTGCTGAAATTGAGCCTCAATATGATCAAAGCATTGATCAAAATGAATTTCTAGACATTCAAATATTTCAACCAAATTCTAATAATTTGGTTCATTAGCAGGTGCAGGTGCTCCTTCTTGTTCTTCCTCTGAATTACTAGCAACATGTGAATTACCTTTTTTTTCCTTAAAGATCGCTCTAAAAGATGCATCATTGTAATAGAGCGGTTCTTCATACTCTTAATCAGGATGAACTAAGTTGTATTTTTTCTCCCAAATGTACGTAACTAAGTGACCTAAAGAAATGTTCCTCTTTCTTTTCTGATTTGCATGACCAATTTTAGAAAGCCCATAAAGGTAGTCTAAGATAAATTGGGCTTCATCAATAGGCTCTTCGCTTATAATTAGAAAGGTCACTATGGAAAGAAGAGGGGTAATATTGATTCTAACACCAGCTTTTAGAATTATTGAAGTTCTAAGAATGTGCTGGATGATACGTGTTTTTTGGACAAGATTGAAAACTCTAGCCACATATTCATTTATACTATTTCCTCTAATCACCCTATTGATTTCAAACCATTTATATTGACTAGAGGTGATTAAGGAATGGGCTATACATCCTTCAGTTCTTAAATTTAGAAAATCACCTAAGTCATGCTTGGTAATTTCTACATTTTGTTTGAGAACAAAAGAACGGAAAGTGAAGTGATCAGTGTTAAAAGACATGTTTGCTAAAAAGTAGTGAAAAGTCTCTTTGTTGTAGAGATGGATAAGGGTGAGAATGAAGCCGAATTGAGTGGAAGCGAACAAGTGCATTACCTTAAAGGTAATTTCATCTTGAATAAGAATTCGAGAAGCGGTTATTTTGGTAGAAGCAAACCTCGGAAAGGAATCCTTATTTGCTTTAGACAAGAAGTTCTCAGATGTATTCCTATGAGGTTTCTTTGCTAGGACCTTTTGACGCTTGCTAGAACTTTCCATTGAGAGAATCTAGACAAACAAAGGGATTGAAAGTGATGTTTAGAAGTGTGACTGTTGAGTTAGAAAGCCCTCTTATTTAAAGAAAATGGTACTTTCATACCAGACGAAAATTTTCGTCCCGGACAAAATTTTTAATTCGTCCTCTACGAAATTTTTTTGTACAGACGATCGAGTTCATTCAAAATAAAATGGCTTTTCATAATCAACACAACTTACGAAGCGTCCTTTCATACAGACTTTTGACCAGACCAATTGTACAGACGAACACGTGTTCATCCAGATGATTAAAACTTATGATCATTTTAATAGTAGTTAAAATCGTCCCCTACATCGAACCGCTACATGTTCGGCCAGACAAACTAAAAGTTCGTACATACGAAGTTCAAAATTAAAAACTGACTTATCCATTTAATTGTTTTATCCATTTGATGCGTGGTTTAAAAAAAAATTTGTCCCGGACGTTCGTGTAGATCGTACAGACGAAGTTACATTAAAAACTGAAAACCTATACAAATCAGTTCTAAAATCTGACAGTTTCACATACTTCAACACATCGTCCCGTACGAAGTAATTTTATCCTAGACGATCAACACTCAAAATTTTTGAATTTTTATATTTTAATCAAAACAAATACATATAGCACACAAAAACACAATGAACAACAAAAATGTACAGACTCTAAATAAAAATCACATAAAAACAAATACAAAAACACATAAAATCACAAAAACATAAACTACGAAAAACAAACATCAATGTTGCAAAAACATTTTTATTAAAGCATTCAAATCAATCACACCAAGCCTTGTTCTTAATGCACTGAAAGTAACTAAGGCTAAAGGTTTTGTAAAAATGTCTTCAAGTTAATTTTCAGAAGAAAAATGTGTGAGTTCAATTTCTCCTTTGGATACATGATCCCTTATGAAATGATGCCTTAGGTCTATATGTTTGGTTCTTGAATGTTGAATAGGATTTTTGGAAATGCAAATAGCCCTAGTGTTATCACAATAAATTGGAATAGTGCCTATATTTAATCCTAAATCAATCAACTATTGTTTCAACCAAAGTACTTATGCCACACAACTTCCTAATGCAATGTATTCAGCTTCTGCAGTAGATAGGGCTACTGAATTTTGTTTTCTACTGGACCAAGACACTAAAGAATTTCCAATAAATTGACATGTTCCAGAAGTGCTTTTTCTATCCACCCTACAACCGGCAAAGTCAAAATCTGAATAACCAATTATTTCAAAAAAAAGTGCTAAACTTAGGATACCAAATTCCTAAGTTTTGAGTTCCTAACAGATATCTTAAAATCCTTTTCACTGCTGTCAAATATGAATCTTTTGGATCTGATTTAAATCTAGCACACAAGCAAACACTAAACATGATATTGGGTCGACTAGTAGTCAAGTAAAATAAAGATCCAATTATCCCTCTAAATTTCTTTTGATCAACAGATTTTCCCTTAGGGTCCTTATCCAATTGAAATGAGGAACTCATTGGTGTACTAAAAGGTTTAGCATTATCCATTTCATACTTTTTGAGGATGTCCTTAAGATATTTAGATTGACTAAGAAAAGTACCCTCCTCATTTTGCTTAATGCTAAAGCCTAGAAAGTAAATTAAATCTCCCATTAAACTTATCACAAATTCACTACTCATTATTTTAGAAAATTCATCATAACGATTTTTATTTGAAGATCCAAAAATGATGTCATCCACATAAATTTGAACAATGAGTATATCCTTTCCAAATTTCTTCAAAAAGAGTGTTGTATCCACACTTCCTTTTTCAAATGATTTTTCAAGTAAGAAGGTGCTCCACCTCTCATACCACGCCCTAGGTGACTGTTTCAATCCATATAATGCCTTTTTCAACTTAAAAATATGATTTAGGTATTTAGAATTTTCAAATCCAGGTATTTATTCTATAAAAATATCTTCTTGAATTATCCCATTTAAAAAGACACTTTTCACATCCATCTGAAACAATTTAAATCCTCTAAAATAGGCAAAGGCTTACAAAATCTTAATTTCTTCATGTCTAGCTATAGGGGCAAATGTTTTCTCAAAATCAATCCCTTCAATCTGATTATACCCCTTAGCAACTAATCTAGTCTTATTCCTAATGACTACTCCTGAGTCATTCATTTTATTTTTGAATACCCACTTATTTCCAACTACACTTTGATCCTTTGGCCTTGAATTTAATTTCCAAACTTTATTTCTTATAAATTGATTCAACTCTTCTTGCATGGCCAAAATTCAAAATTTATCCAAAAGTGCTTGATCAATATTAGTGGGTTCAATTGTTGAAAAGAAGGCTGAATGATTAACTTCTTTGTTTAATCCATGCCTAGTCCTTACACCCTCATTAGGTTCACCAATTATCAACTCCTTTGGGTGATTTTTAGAAAATATCAAATCTCTAGACAAAGGGTTTTCTATCTCCAAATTTTCTTCCGAATTTTCTTCCGAATTTTCTTCCAATCCTTCTTCCAAATTTTCTTCCAAATTTATCTTGTCAATCTTCTGGGAGTTACCTCAATCTCATCTTCTACAACTTTTGGCTCTTCCAAATTTCCAATTTGATCAAAAACAACATGTGTGATCTCTTCAATTCTCAAAGTTCTTTTATTGAACACTCTAAAATATTTTTCAACACTTGAGTATCTGACAAAAATTCCCTCATCTGATTTTGGATCAAATTTTCCTAAGGAAAATTTTCTATTATTATGATTGAACACCTTGTAACCAAAAACATGCAAATAACACAAATTAGGTGTTCTACCCTTTAGTAACTCATATGATGTCTTATTTAATTTAGATCTCACATTAACCCTATTCAGAACATAACATGCATTGCTAACTGCCTCAACACAAAAATATTTTGGAAGTGAGTATTCTGCCAATATTGCTTAGGAGGCTTCTATTAATGTTGTGTTTTTCCTTTCGACTACACCATTATGCTGAGGGGTTCTAGGAGCAGAAAAGTTGTGATCAACTCCATTTTCCTTACAAAAATCCTCAAATCATTCATTTTCAAATTCTCCTCCATGATCACTTTGTATATTTATGATTTCACTCGCAAGTTTTCTTTGAATCCAAGTTGCAAAATTTCTAAATTCCTCAAATGGTTCACTCTTATAAAATAGAAATCTAACCCATCTGAATCTAGTGTAATCATCCACAATCACAAATCTGTATACCTTCCCTCCTAGACTTACAGTTCTAACTGGCCCAAAAAGATCCATATGCAAAATCTCCAATGGTTTACTTGTTCTAAGATCATTATTGGTGTGAAAAGAGGACTTCACTTGTTTACCTAATTGACATGCATCACAAAGGTGGTCCTTAGTAAAGTCTAGTTTTGGTATACCTCTTTGGGTAATTCTCCTAAGGTTTTTCAAGCTAGAGTGACAAAGTCTCTTATGCCAAAGCCATGACTCATCAGATATAGTTTTAAAAAAAAATGCAGTAGTAGTATGAAAGCAATTCAAATTTAGCATATAAACATTGTTTACCCTTTTACCATTCAAAACATTTTTACTATTATGGCTTAATATGCAGCAAGTAGGAAAACATTTAACACAATATCCTTTATCACATAGATGACTTATACTTAATAAATTATGCTTTAAGCCTTCTACCAATAGCACATTTTCTATGAAAAAGTTCTTAATATTTCCAATAATACCTGACCCAACCACCTTCCTTATGGTGTTATCTCCAAGTGTAACCTTGCCTACACTCATGGCTTCTAGCGAAATGAATTATGTTGAATCTCCAATCATATGCTTTGAACATTTTCTATCCAGGTACCATATGCTCTCACGAGATCTTATGTGAGAGCCATTAAGCAAAAATATCAAACATTAGACCTGGGAACCCAAACAAGTTTGGGTTCCACTTTTGGCAATTTATAAAAAGATGCATGTATGATATGTCTAGGGTTATGCATCTTAGGTTTCCACACCAAATAAATTTTCATCTTCGAAGTATAAGTGTGACCTATATGTCCAACCAATCCAAAAATATTGCATTTAACACTAGGAAAAGGTTTCCTAAGTCTTCTACCATTCATTTGAATTTTTAGGGATTGCATAAATTTAGGATACAAAATAGGATTAGTGAAATCTTCAAGTTTAGTAGGTATCCTATTATCCTCGAGTGCTTTTATCTTCAAAATATAAAATGAATTCATATCCTTCAAAATCCGATTTGTATAATTTGATCTATAAAGTTTGCTCTCCGATTCATCCTTAAAAATTTTAAAATCTTTTTCAAGTTTTCCAAATGATGATTTATAACATTCATGGTTATTATTCAAGTCATCAAACTCATCAAGTAATTTCATGTGGTTGCTATCAATTAAAGCTTGATCATTCTTAAGGATTTCATTTTCCTTTTTAAGTTCATTCAATTCCAAACTAAGGCTAGCATGCATTTTCTTTATTTTCATATATGCTTTATGCATGTGTTCAGAAACTTCAAAAAGTTCATCGTACGTTAAGTCACATACCTCTTCTTGATCAACTATGTCATCCATTAAGCATAGATTAGTGACTTCCACTTCCTTTTCTGTTTCTAACGAGTCTGAAGCTGAGTCCGCCCAAAAAGCTCATTGGAATTTCTTTTTGCCCTTCTTCACAAATGGTTTCTCCTTTACCTTCTCCTTGCTAGGATTGGCTTTGAGTAATGGGCAATCCATCTTTATATGTCCAGGTTTCCTGCATTCATAACAAATAACTTCATTAGAAACCCTTGCATTTCTATTAATTGCTGGCGTCTTTTTTGCTTCCTCTTTAAAAAGCTTCTGAATTGTCTAGTCATCAAAGCGATGTCATCTTCATCCTCAAGTTGTGAGTGTTCACTATCAGACTCTTCCATATTCAGTGCTATGTTCTTCTCCCTTCGTGGTTCACCTGCATCAACCTTTCTTTGGCTAACTCCATACTCGTAAGCAATAAGAGAACCAAAAAGATTGTCAATTAAATTAATGTTTAAATCCTTAGACTCTATAATTGTAGTAATTTTAGCATCATAAGTAGTAGGCAAGCAATGTAAGATCTTATTAACCATTTCAGCATTTACTAACTCCCTACCCAATGCATGCAAAGAGGTGACAATTTGTGTGAATCTTGTGTACATATCAGATATGGATTCATTTGGTTTCATGCAAAATAGTTCATAATCATGCAACAAGATATTAAGTCTAGATTTCTTAACTTCATTAGTCCGCTCATATGTTATACAAATTCTATTCCATATGTCCTTTCCACTTTTACAAGTAGAAATCGCATGTAGTCTTCTGATTTTAAAGCACAAAAGAAAATATTCAAGCATTTAGCATTTAGTTGTCCTAAGTCACATTCTTCTACTGTCCAGACCGTAAAAGGTGTTTCAAATCTAACTCCGTCAACTAGTCTAGTTGGTTTTGTATACCCTTCTTGAACTAAGATCCACATACGATAATCAAGTGATTGTAAAAATATAGACATGCATATTTTCCAAAAATTAAAAGGAATATTATTGAACAATGGAGGTCTAGTTATAGAATAACCCTTAGGTGTATTTCTGTTTCCAAATGTAGCCATCTACATTATTCAAAAAGTTGTCAAAACTTATAATTTCAAAACAAAGCTCTGATACCACTTATTGATACTCGATCAATATGAATTAGGATGTTAAGCCTAAGTAAATGTCCCACGGCTAACTAAGAGGGGGGGGGTGAATTGTTAATTAAAAAATTTTATCCCTCTTTTAAAATTTTAGGAAACAAAAATTTAATTTTTGAGTTTTTCTAGAAAATATTTTTCAACCACAATGTTTAAGTACAAAACATTAAAAGTAAAATGCAGCGGAATATAAAAGACACCCAAATTTATAGTGGTTCGGTCAAAACCAGACCTACATCCACTCCCTGGAGGCACACTCCGAGTATTGTACTAATACCACTAGTGACTCTCCTTTTGCACCCTCAGCAAGGCAGAGAAGCCTTTACAAACTCTTTTCACCACTACCCGTGTGGTAGAGAACTATCGTCCTTTCACAATCCCCCGATGTCGATAGAGAACTGTTTGTCCTTTCACACTATCCCCAATATTGGCATAGTACCTTCATCCTTTCACACTCCCCCGATGTTAGTAGAGAACCATTTGTCCTTTCACACTATCCCCAGTATTGGCAGAGTACCTTTCATCCTTTCACACTCCCCGGTGCAGGCAGAGAACCCTCCATCCTTTCACACTCGAAAAGAGAGAAGAGTGAAGTAATCTCAAACTTAAAATTAAAAACTCTTACCCTTGAGTACCAAGTGAAACCTTTACGCTCTAATGGCAAGAAATCTCCTTCAAATGCTATCTCACACTCTCTCCTTGACTCTCTTCTCAATAGGCATGAAGATCAGTAAGAAAAAAAAGATTAAGTGACAGTTTAGAATGGCCTATATATAAAAGATACAAGAAAAACCGTCCAAAAATAGAAAATTTCAAGTTATCATGCACAGGATCGTCCTGTACGATCATAGATCATCCCGGATGATTTTACTTATCAGCCTTAGAAACAATCTCTATACTTATGTGTACGAAATTACTTCATACATGTTGATCGTCCTGTACCTACTAAGTTTTTCCGGTACAAACGGTTATCATAAGGTCGGTTCCAAAAACTGCAGAGCGTAATCAAAAAACTGTCTAAGTCGGTTCCATCATCCTGGGATGAAAATGGTTCGTCTGGACAAAATTTTAATAGAGCCTAGGTCATCCTGGGATAAAAATGATTTCGTCTGGATGAAATTTTTACGGAGCTCAGGTCATCCTAGGACGAAGATATTTCATCTTGGATGATCAGGAGTTAGAAAAATTTCTTTACAGTTTCTATTCGTTCCATGTGCTCTTACTAGGAGATAACTGTTTGATCATCCCGTACAAACGAAAATCATTCCGTATGATCAGTATAAAAAATTAAAGATCTCCTTAAGTGTGTGTGTGTGTGTATTTTTATTTACTCGATTACAATCACTCCCTCTCAATTCAAATAACATTTATAAGCTTCAAAATTGCAAAGAATTTCTTGCTGAATTTGATTTGAAGTCTTCGTGGTCGGGAGTTTGATTCACCTGAAATGTTTGTATACACAAGAGAAAATACAAATTTTCCATAAAGTGTTAGGAGATAACTACACGTAAAACAATAATATTTGGAATCATCAAAACTATACAAGTTGCAAGAATATAAAACATGCAAATAGCAACTCTCTTAACATGAGGAAGGAAGGAAATGAAGCCATTACCATTTACAGGCAAAGGTAAATGAATTACTATCTTAGAGGATCCAAAGTTGCTCAAATTCAATAAGTTCTACTCGACTATGTTGACGGAATCAACAGAAGATGGTTTTGAAGGTGCAGAAATTCTGGACGAAATAGTTACAAACAAGAAAGATGGTTTGAACAAGGTCTGAATGTGTGATTCTGCTATTAAAGGAACTGGTAATTTCAATAATGATGAATCTGGATCTTCTAAGGAACAATTTGGGAACATTCAGTTGAATGCTTGGAATATGAAATACCATAAAAGGAATTCCGATTCTGATTGGAATTTTGGTAGCTGTATTTCTGAAGATGGATCAGTAGTTCAGTTGTATGAAGAAAAAGTTGTAGAAAATATAAATAATTTGCAAATGGCTTTAGTTATTAAAGCATTTGGAGAGAATGTCTCTTCATTTATAATTAATAATGAACTGAGGAGACAATGGTCACAAATGGGCAAATTTAAGCTGACTTAGCTTGGTAATGGATGGTGTTTATGTTTATTTGAAGATGAGGAAACTATGGAATAAATTCTAGCTAATGGTATTAAGGAAATTAATGGGAATAGCTTTCGTGGGAAAAATACAGTTACTGAAAAGAATTCAAATAAGCTCAGTTTGAATCAGAGTAACAAACTAACATTCAGAAAGAAACTGGGGAAAATGCTGGATATATCGAAATAAATAGGCAATCGGTTCCAGTTGCCTCAGACCAGAACAGTGAAAAGGAGCTGGAGAATGTTGAACCTGGTGAAATTATTGAATTCCAAGAAATACTAAATTCAAATATGAACAAATTCTCTGTTCTCACTAATCTGGTGGAGGAAGAAGTTTTTGGAAAAGGGTTTGATTGTTAAAACTGGAGCTGAGAGCATTGAAGGAAAAGGTGAGTCACAGTTTGTCAAACCTTTTTTTAATTTAGAGGTTATTAATAAAGATGGTTCTCCTAAGAACTGTGATAGTAATGAGAATGAAGAATTCTGTGAATCTAGGTATTTAAACATTATGATTAATCTTGCTAAAGAGCTTAAAAGTCTTGGACCTATAAAGATATTACAAAGAGGAAGCAAAATGGAAAATGAATTGAAGGAAAAAAGGGAAGCTCTTCCCTTTTGATCCCTTAAAATTGCCTCAATTATGTTTTCGAATTGTAGAGGAGACAAGAAAAAAGAGGCTTCTTTATACTTGAAGTAGATGGTAAAAGAGAATAATGTGTTTTTTGTGTGGATTTTGGAAACCAAAGTCTCTAATTTCAGCAAAACTGATATTTACAGCATATAGGAAATGAATTGGAAATTTTTCAGTTCCCTGCTGTTGGTTTATCTGGTGGGATTTTTATTTTATTGATATTCAAGAAAGCTTCTTTTAAATGCTTATTTGCTTCTAATCAATCTATTATTGGTGATCTTGAAGTCATGAAGATGGGGAGGTGGAGAATTGCCACTATCTATGGTGGTAGAGAAGTGGTTCATATCAAAATTTTATGGGATAATCTGGAAGAGTTTTGCTCTAACAGTAATCCTGTAATTGTAGGGGGCTTTTTTTTACTACATTTTGGCTAATGAAGACAAAATAGGTGGAAGACCTTTTTGGTTTTCTTAGGGAGCTAAAGAAATGAGCTCTTTTTTTATCTAGATGTGACCTTCACAAAGTCAACACTATTGGACCAAGATTCACTTGGTGCAATAACAAAAGGAAATGTTAGAATCTTGGAGAGGCTTGATAGATGCTATGTGAATCCAGTGGCTTTGAAGTGCAATCACATGTTGGTGAGACATTTGACAAGGGTTGCATCAGACCATTGTCCTATCATACCAAATTTTTTGAATGTTAATTTTGTAGCTGATAAAATCATTAGATTTGAGGAGGTTTGGACTTCATATCCAGCATCCATTGGAGTTGTTAAAGCGGCTTGGTCGAAAAAGACTTATGGAAATAAAGCTCAGGTGTTAAATGTGAAATTTCGTAGAATGATGAAAGCACTGTTCTATTGGAGTAGAGAGAAATTCAAACAATTTGAACAGTAGAAAATATTCCTGAATTCCAACATTCATGAGTTAGAGACTAAGGAGGTAGAGATTGGATGCCTTACAGAGGAGGAAATCTTTATTCTTCGATCTCAAGTGGGGAGTTTGAATCTTGTTCTGGCAAGGATGAACACTTTGTGGAAGCAAAGAGCAAAGATAAGGTGGATGAAGGGAATTAATACTAATTCAAGCTTTTTTCATTCGTTTGCTTCAGCTAGAAAAAACTCTAACTGTATATATAAAATTACTAATGAAGAAGGTTCGGTCATTGAGGATCAGAAGCTCATTTTAGAAGTTTTTCTAAAAAATTTCAGTAGGAAATGGAATAGAAGAGAGGGTACTCTGGATGGTTGGCCTTGTCCCAGTAGTACAATTGATGAGGAGGATAGAAGTTTCATAGTTAGAGATATAACTATAGAAGAATTGGAAAATGTGGTATTTCATACAAGTGACAGCATTGCACCTGGGAATGATGTAATCACCTATTCCTTCATGAAGCGTTATTGTAAAATAATCAAATATGATTGTTGGAATGCGGTTAACCAGTTTTTTAAAGAGGGAGTAATGAATGATGAATGAAAAGAGATTTTTTTTGTTCTCATTCCAAAAGTATTGGTTCCCTCACTGCCAAGCCATTATAGACCTATCAGTTTATGTAGGTCTATTTACAAGGTGATTGCAAGAATTCTATTGAATGGAATGAAGAACATGATTCAAAAAGTGGTGACGGTGGAGCAAGCTGCATTTATAAATGGAAGATTTATGGGGGATAATATTCTATTGGCTCAAGAGATTTTTCACAAATTCAAAAATTCTAAAGCTTTAAAAGGTTTGGTTTCTATTAAAGTTGATTTAAAATAAGCCTATGATAGCATGAGTTGGTATACTCTTGAAGGTGTTTTAAATTACTTTGTTTTTCCGAAAATCTTCTCTAAATGGATCATGGAATGTGTTAAATTTCCTAAATTCTCTTTGCTTATCAATGGTAGTATGTCTAGTTGGATTCATGCAAAGAGTGGATTTTGACAAGGGTGTCCTTTATCACACTATCTATTCATTTTATGTGCTCAGCTTGTCACTAACCGGTTCAAGCTTAATAAGATAGCTATAGGTATCCAGATTGGAAGGAATATGCTGAAGATTTCACACCTTTTATACGCTGATGACATCATAATTTTCTCTCATGCTAGTCTTAAGGAGATTAGAGAAGTCAAAGAATCTATTTTAGACTTTTGTTGCTAGACAGGGCAGAAAGTAAATGCTTAAAAACATGTAATGGCATTTGGTAGACATGTGAAAAAAAAGAGGAAAGCTGTAGAAAGAGTCATGGGCTTCAAAGTGGTTAAAGAATTTATGTATATGGTAATTATATTGGCATTGAGGAGATTAAAAGCTGCAGATTTTTATTTTATTTTGGAGAAAGCATTGAAGCTTTCGGTAGTGTGGGGAAGCAAACGCCTATCATTGGCAGGTAGAATGTTTTTGATTAAAACAACATTGCTATCTATCTCAAATTTCTAATTCACCTATTCTTTAATTCCTAAAAGCATTCTAAAAGAAATTGAAAGACTTTGTTGTCAATTTATCTGGAACAAGCTTGATGGGGAGTTGGGTTTACACAATATATGCTGGAGAAAATTATGCAAACCTTTGGATCAAGGAGGAAGAGGTATTCGATCTTGTGTGGTAATGTGAATGTCTTAAGAGCTAAGTTAGCATGTAGAGTTATTCAGGATAATGAATCTTGGCTTTTTCAAATGTTAAACCAAAAATACAGTAAATGGCATGATAATTATGAGAATGCAGTAGTAACTTCATCCACTGGGAAAATTTTATCCAGTGGTAAAAAGGCATTAAAATCAGTAGTAAAGTTGGAAGTTACTAACGGATGCTCTATCAATGTCTTGAAGGACATTTGTATTATGGACAGGAAACTTAGCTCATGGCCTACATTTATTTCAGTTCAAATTGAAGAGGAGGATACGGTGCATTGCTTAATCACAAATGGTGATTGGAATGATATGAAACTAAAACTTAGTTTTGGAGAAGAGCTTTGTAAAATAATTATGAAGATTGAGATTCAGAAGGATCGTGATAATGACAAACTTGAGCTAATCAATCAGCATTCAGGTTATTCTTTGTCCTCACTGAATTATAGGAATTCTGTGAAGCAAGAACATGTTTGTATGTTCTGGAAGTGTTTTAAAAAAGCTAAATTGAGCCCAAGGATTGAAGTTTTTTGGTGGAGGCTGTAAAATAATGCATTACCTACTTTTGAATTCTTGTATCAGAGAAGAATTCAGGGTAATTTTTGCTGTCCAAGAGGGTGTGAACTTATTGAAGATGTAGATCATTTAACGACATCCTGTAAAAAAACTGAAGAAAGTTATTCAAAACTTGAATAAATGTTGATTTCAATTCACGTACTTTGACTCATTTCAATCTTGCTGGAGATGGATGGAAGAGTATCATAGCAAACAAGGATTCATGGTAAATGTTTATTGCAATGCAGTTTTTGTAACTTGGAATTCTAGAAACAAATTCATTCATGGAGAATCTGAAGATAGTTCTATGCTATTAGCTTCACATGCTGTAAGCATGGCTTCCATCTCTTTTATGGCTGATGTAAAATTGGGAAACTGGGGTATGAATCGGTCGTCTATACTGTTAAATACTTGGTACCCTCCTCCCAATTAGGTAAAAATTAAAGTTGATGTTTCATTATTAAAAAAATTACAAAGATGGAATTGGTGGTGTGGTCCGAGACGATAAATGTAGATTGGTTTAGTCTTATGGTCAATCTTCTATACATTGGGACATTACTTCTCTAGAGCTTTTGTCGGTCAATTTCATAAGAGAAATCAAGAAAGATTGGTTGCAAGACTATCAAGGAATTATCATAGAAGGAGATAACTACAATGTTATCAAATAATTGCAAGGCTTGGAAGGTAAGTGGAAAGATGATCTTTTATTGCTAAAAGATCATAAGTTTATTTTTTTTAATTGGGTAAATAGAGAATGTAATAAGTTATCTAATCTTTGTGCTAACTATGCAATTTGCAATAATTTCTGTTGGGAGGATTTTTCCAATAGTAAGATTCCTTCCTTATTCTCAAAATTGTTAAGGGAGGAATCTTTAGTTTCATCTTCTTTGTAATTTGTTTGCTTTTGTTAATATGAGTTAGCCTTGAGCTTCTTCAAAAAAAAAAATTACAATTGGTCTTAAGAACTCTCCTCCATTTTTGAATAATTTTCCAGCTATAGAACCTTTCCTTTTTCAAAACCTGTCTTAAAAAAATGAATCCATATTTGGGAAATAAGACTCTATGCAATAAGGATTCTTCCATTTGATTGTATCTCCATGCAAGTTTTGCTCTTAACGGCCCAACTTTTTCAAAACAAGAGTGAAGTCCTCTTCCACCCCATTTTACCGGTAAGCACATTACTTTCTAACTAACAAAATGCATACAATGAATACCTTTTTTTTTCCAAATGAAGCTTCTACACAATTTGTCCATAAACTCAAGAATACATTTAGGAATCAAGGAGTGGGTACAATGAAAAATAGAATAAGAAAGCAAAACCGTTTTGACAAAATTTATCTTTCCAACCAAAGAAATGAATTTGCTTCCCCAAATATTGATCTTTTTTAGAGCCTTCTCAATAATGAATTGGAATTCTTGGCTAACTAACCTTCTCAAAGATATCTTTGTCCCAAGATAATGAAATTCTTTAACACTTTTGATTCCCATAATGCGGTTTATTTTTTTCTTCTTCCTTCTATTTACAGCTTTCCGGAACAGCACACATGATTTGTTAGCATTCACCTTTTTTCCAGTCCAACCACAACAATCATCTATTATGCATTTGATATTTTTGACCTCCTTGACATTTGCTTTAGAAAAAATAATGATATCGTTTGCATATAACAAATGTAAGATCCATGGCCCATTTGGAGAAATGCTTATACCATAATTCTCACCTCTTTGTTTAAATGCATTTTTCAATAATTGAGCACAAAGAATGAACATGTAAGGTGATAAGGGACAACCTTGATGAAATCCACATTTAGCCTGATTTCAATTTGACGAGCTTCCATTAATTAATAGAGAAAATTTTGACTTTGTAACACATTCCATAATTAAAGAAGAAATTGTAGAAGGGAACCCAAAATACCTCATAGATTTTTCCAATGTTGTCCATCCCATGGAATCATAGGCTTGCTCCAAATCTATCTTGAAAGAAACCAAACCACTAGATTTCTTTGAATATCTGAATTTGTGGAAAATTTCATGGGCTATCATGATGTGATCCGACCTAGCCTTGCCCTTCAGAAACGCCACTTGTTCAATTGAAATTACTTTGTGAATGACAGGAGATAATCTGTTAAGAATGACTTTGGATGCCACTTTGTAAATTGCATTACACAAACTAATTGGTCTGAAGTTGGAAGGGTATATTGGGTTAGAAACTTTTGGAATCAAAATGATTAGAGTTTCTTTCCAATTTGAATTCATATCTCATGTTAAAAAAATTGATTTAAAGCTCTCCACAGATAATCCTTGATGATGTCTCAATATCCTTTAAGAAACGAGTATGTGACTCCATCATTTCCCGAAGCTATATATTTCCAAGAATTTTTAATGACCTTCTCGACTTCATCAATAGAGAATTCTCTGTTTAGTCTGCTGACATCTTCTTCCTCCAAACACAATGAAGACTTCGGCCATCCTTCCAATATGCACTTCCTGTACTCCCATTTCTTCTGAAAAATATAAAAAAAGTTGTCTTCAATTTGATGCAGATTTTCCGTCTCTGTTCCATCTTCATTTTTGAGTTTACTTGTAAAATTGGCATTTCTCCTTGCACTTGCATAAGCATGAAAAAATTTGTAATTGATATCTCCTTCCGTAGCCCATTTCACATTGGCAGTTTGTCTCCACCAAGTGTTGAGGAGAGCTAAATTTGAGTTGAAATCTCCTACATTTAATTTGAGAATTAAGAAATCATCACCCGAGAGCCCTTCTCTTCTTTATTTTTGTTGTAGCTCCAGGATCTCCTTATTGAGAAAGCCTTTTCTTTGATTTAGAGCCTTGTGTTTATCTTTTCTCTAGTAGTATAAAGCCTTCAACGTCCTCTGCAGTTTGCAATTCATAATTTGGCTAAAACCTCCCACTGTTTTCCTGCTCCAAACTTTCTTTACCATAGCAAATGATGCTGGATTTGAGATCCAGACGTCTTGACACTTAATAGTTTTTTTAAGGACTGCATTATAATTCAACATATTTAGGATTATTGGACAATGGTCCGAGGCAATTTTTGTTAGGTGCCTTACCACTAACCGATGAGGAGAACTTAAGGCAACTAAATTCAAATAGCACCTATCCAGTCTTTCAAGGATTCTATCAGCTCCGATTTTATTATTTCACCATGTGTATTTTGGTCAAATATACCTCACCTCGTGAAGGTCATTGGATATAAGAAAAGACACCATTTCTTTAGTGCTTAATGAATAAATGAATCTCTTCCCACCTCTTTTGTCATCCTTATTTAGAAGACAATTAAAATCACCTCCAATGATCAATGCTTTGTCCTTTATAGAGTATACCTGCAATTTTTCCCATAGCAATCTCCTCTTATATACATCTGTGCTACCATAGATGATAGCAATTCTCCAACTTCCCTTGTTTTGAACATCTATCTCCCCAATGATGAATTGGATTGAAGATTCTAAAACTCTGAAAGTAGCCACTTCTGATTTCAAAAGAACTTTGATTCCACTAGATAACCCAACTGAAGGGACTTGGAAAAAATGCCAACCTGCTCCAATTAATAGATCTACATCTTTTCTACTAAACAAGGCTAGATTAGTTTCCAACAAACCCATAAAAAATCCCCATTTTCTTTAACAAATTCCTTCAAATATAGGGAAGCTCTTCTCTTCCTACCTCCCCTGCAATTGAATAAGCCAATGGATGACATTAATGCAAAAGAGGGGAAGGATTCCCCACTTTTTCCATTTGATCTCCCTCCAATCTTCTACTCCTTGAAGTTAGTTTTATAGGACCTAAGCTCTTGAGTTGCTTAGAACCTTTGTTTTTTGAACATGATTCTTTTTCTTCCTCCATTATTTTTTCATTATCACAATCTACCATGCTACTGCTATGTTCCACATGATTAATGTTGCCACAAACATTTGAAAGACCTTCCTTAATTGGAATAACAATTTCTCCTTCCTCGATTTCATCACTTAACAGATTGAATTTATTATTGTCAATAGAACTGGCTGGGAGAAGAGAATCTATAGCAAAGCTAGTTTTTTTCTTTATTTTGCTAAAAATCTGAAATTGGTACTTCTCTAGAGTTTTCCACCCTCTCTTCCATGGCTGCAGTAACATCATTCAGGCCCAAAGTTTGTCTTCTATTGTCTTCAATTGCTGTTTTCTCCACTTTCCTATACACCATAGGATTCTTCGCATGAATTTTGAAGTTACCAGTTTGAACATTTGAATTATTCTGAGAATTAATTCTTGGACTTTGGTTTTTAAACTTTTTTCTTCTGAAGTTTACATGAATCCAAGGTCCGTAATCTGCTTCATTTGATACCACTTCTTTAATCAAGCCTTTCTCCTGAACTGAATTTGCATTAGAAGTCAAATTTTTGTTTTGGGCTGGTTGACGTTCCTTCAATGTTTTATCTGGACATTGGTATATCAGATGTCCTATTTTTCCACAAAAAAAACAAAAGTTTGGGATCTTCTCATATTCAATCCTTTGAAAGAATTTTCACAAAGATCGTTCAACCCAAATTCCTAAGGGAAGCTTGGAATCCAGGTTTATACCAACACACATCCTAGCAAATTCCCTTCTACTCCATTGGAATGAATTCCCATCTATCATATACGGCTTCCTAAGCATTGAAGCAATCCTACATATGTTAATTTCATCCTAGAATTGTAGAGGAAGGTTTGGCATTCTAATCCAAACTAGAGACGTAAGACCTTTTAAGGATGATGGGGAGAATGCTGCTGACCACTTGCCCATGCCAATTATGTTATCTTTAACATACCAAGGCCCACTGGATAAATCTGATTCCAATTCCTCTTGTTCATCAAATGCACAAAATACCCATCCCAAACCAAGTATTGTTAGATAAAATTTACTGAACTGAGACCCTTGTCTTCTCAATTCTATGCAAATAATTGGGAATGGGATGCTTTCACCGAAAACTTTAATAACCAGAGATTTTTGGAGCTTCACTAAATTCTCTAGTTCATTTTCAAAATGAAGTTTCACCACCAAGTTTTCTCCAATAAAATCTTTCCCAAAGTCAAGATTAGAAACATTAATGTTAGATTTCTTTGTCCAAGCATTTGGTAAAAAATTACTGGACATCTTTATTGTTGATACATTTTGAACCATCTCCTCTATACAACCAGCAAGTTTGGCTTCTTCACATACACCAACTTTCTCCAGATTAGCATTTAGAATTACCTCTTGATTACCACCACCATCAGATTTCAAATTTTGTTCAAGGATTAATTTCTAATACCCGACTTTGTCATCCAGCTCCAACCTAGATTTAGTTGGACATTCCTTCAAATTGGATGTCGACGCTTCACTGCTTCCACCTTTAGCTACTCTTCTGGATTCAGTCGGAGATTCCTTTTTATGAAAAATCATTAAATTATAAGAGATGATGTTTTTTTCCTTTCCCAATAACTTCAACTGGTTTCTTCTGAATCAGAAGACCACCTTAATAAATAACTAATGGCTTCCCAATCATAAAATGAACCTTCCCATCCAGATTATTCAGAAAAAACTTTTCGCCAAATGTCGGAGGGGAAGAAGCCAGCTTTGTACGGGATGAGAATAATTGAGTCAGAATAGCATGTCGACCCTCAATTTGACCGCCAACCATTGAAGACAGCTGACGACCGTCCACTGCCATGAAAAGCGAAAATCAGAATTTTGGAAAAAGGTTTTTATTTCTCTCACTAGAAACCCAAAGTTTCTCATTCTACTATGATTTTTACAATCAGAAGTTCATCTCAAAAAATAACGTGATAACTAATTACCCCTTCAGTTAGATTGTAGAGACACTATCTCTATTTTTTGCACAAATCACTTCATATAAGTTTTCAATCTTTTATTTTTTCAATTAAATGTTTATTTCATTCTGATATGGTTTCCTTAAGAAAAAAAATGTAATCATTTATCAAGTCTAAGTTCGATTAGTTCTCAAAGGAAATTTAGATATTAAATGATATGCCTTCTTTTGGTATAGCTACAGGGACACAATTCTAAATTTCTAAGAATCTGCTAAGGATGTGTCCTCAATGCTTTTGTTGAAATTTTTTTGGGCATCATTTATAAAATATTTAAGTTTTACCTACAACTCCCACTCTATCTTGAGTTGGCTGAGTATATAAATTTCTATGGATTTGTGCATCAAAAATAATGTTAAACTCCATTATAAACATGTCCAACTTAATCTCGCATTTGTGATGATGGAAGATTATGTGGATTCTATACATTCTCTACCATGTAATTATCATTAAATCTTTTAACTTTGGTAGAATCCATTTATCCTTAGTCCACCTAAGATGGATGTCCTATCAAACAAAGTCAAAAAATGGATGTAGAAGTTTATCTTTATCAACCTAATGGGATGGGTGGTTTTGACTTGCCCACTACTAGTCATCAAGGATAAGGTGATGTTGGTTGAGCAAAATATAAAGAAGCTTTGGCTTTTGATTGAGCTGAGGTGTGTCTGTTAATGATTAGTGATCACGTAAATGTGTAATTTTTTTATGATACCTTTATAATAAGTAGCCTAGTATTTATTTTTTTAAATTTCATTTAAGTGCTTTAAAATAATTGAAAATAAATTTAGATACCCCATGTTTGGTGAGGTGCTAAGGTGTAAAGGACCTTCATATGTTTGAGTTCTTTATTGATTTTCCTTCCACTCCTCGCAGGCATCCTTCGAGTATTACACTAAATCTTTAGTGACTCTCCTTTAGTCCAAATAGCTAGGCAAAGAAGCCCTTAAAAAATCAATTTCACCTTCACCAATTAAGTTGAGTAGCCATGTCCCTTGACACCAAAGAGATCTTCTTCTTCCCAAACTTCCTTCAAGATGAACCTTGAATGTGATAGTACTAAGGTGCAAGCTTATCAGAACAATCATGTGAAATCCCATCCACACTCCCTTGAAACCACCTCCAAAGATCTTCTCCCTCTCAAACTCAACCATTTGCTCTCTCCCTTTAAAGTTCTAAAGAATACTAAAGAAACTTACCAAGTGCCTTGACATAGCTAAATAGAGGGCTTTAAAAAACCCAAAAAATCAATTCTTTTGGCAAAGATCATCCAATGATCGCAAGATCATCCAGTACAATGTCCTTTCAAAAAACCCTAAAAACTTAATTTTTGAGCTAAATATCATCCTGGATGATCGCAGGATCGTCCAGTACGATGTGTAAAATTTGACCTGATATTCCTAGACAATCTCAGGATAATCTTGGACAATCAGTTCAATTTTGTACAAATCATCCAGTATTATTTTGTGGATCATCCTAGAAGATTAGAAGAAAAATTATGGTATTTCATCTTGTATGATTTAGGAAAATCAAATATGTAAGAAATTATCATCTATTATGATATATATATCATTTAGGATGATCTGATTGAATAATATATCCATAATTAGTTCCCTAATCATATGATCAATTTAGGCATGATTGGTATTGATTGTCCAAGATAATCTAGATCGTCAAGGATGATTAGAACAAAATTTAAATAATAAATTCTTACTTAAATTATCCTTAATGGGTATTTTTCCATGATCATAAAGAATCGTCCAGGACGATCGAAATCATCTAGTATGATTAGTTAAATGAGCTGATCATCCTGGATGATTAAAATTATTCAGCACGGTTAGCTTAAAACATGAACATCTGGTTTTGACTAGATCTCACTCTCCCGAGTGTGTATGTGAATGGACACCAAATTAGCAAACACTTTTACATGACTTGACTCAAGAAATCAAAATTATATTAATGAATATTATAGACTCTTTATATCATAACCTTATTTATTCCCAATATGGAGCTCTAATTCTTTGTTGGATAACGTATGATTTTCCTAAAATGTTAGTTTACACACAAGCAAGTATATGATGAAAATACTATGAGACATAAAGATGCGAGCCATAATATTTGTTATCATCAAAACCATCAACTTGTGAGCTCGAGTCGTAATGATCTCCACGTTTTTAATGATATAAAACATTATGGGTGAATATTGAAAACTAAAAATATTTTTAAATCTCTCTCTCACTAAAATAAAAATTTAAATCAAGGAAAAACTAAATTTTCTTACTTTTTTAATTTTTTATTTTTTAAAATAAAATCAGTAAAACATAATAATTAACTAGATAAAAAGATAAACTAAAAAAAAAATATAAAAACAGTAGTACGTTCTCCCTTTTTGACATTATAAAAAAAAGAGGAACATAGAAAACAAAAAATTTTAAAACTGACCAACAAAAAAAAAAAATCAAATGATCCCTGATATGGTGAAGATGATGTTTTTAGAAGAATCAGTTTGAAATTTTAAATTTTCTTGAAATGAGAATTTTACCTCTAGATTTTATTCAAAACATGGTAAGGCATGTATTGACAACGCATAACCCAGAAAGATTAAAGATTCAGAAATTGTTAATCCAAGATCCAGCTCCTTTAAACGCTCAAAAACTTTTTAGCCAATATCTTAAATAATAAACAAATTAGAGAAGAAAATGCTAATCCTTTCAAAACTCATTTCATGAAATATATCTAATAGAAGATTAATGAAAAAATTGGTGAATCAAGAATCATGATTTTCAAACTCAAATATTTAAAATATTAATAGATATAACGGTTTTCTTAAAGTTTAGGAAATACAAGAAAGGTAAGATAACTTATTATGGGCTCATTTATGCCTCTTTATTAGTTTTTGGTGCACTTTGCAGATTTTTTAATTTATGATATACTTTGTGTATCTTTTCATATTTGGCATCATTACACACCTTTTAATTTTTTCCACACTTTGTGTATCTTTCCATATTTGGCGTCATTGCCCATCTTTTCAGCTTCAGGCTCATTTTGCGCCTCTTTTCCTTTTTTTTCAAAAAATATGATTCCTTTCTGTAATTTTAAAAACTAAAGTAAACCCATTCTAATAAGAAAAATGAACTGCATGATTAAAAAACTAAAGAGGTGGATTCAACAACCTTTAAAAGATCCCAATGAGATAGAAAAATGTAGGGAGGTAAAAAAAGTTTAATTTTAAAATCCAATTTATAATTTGATGAAGATTTTGAATCAAAAATAAAATAGGCACACTAAGAAATGAGATAGAGAGACAAAATCAAGAGTTTCTTTCCTTTGACTTTTTTTAGAGAAGTCAAACCAGAACTTGTAATAAAATTCAAGAAAATAGGAGATAAAATTTTCATTTTTTTGAAAAAATTATCTTTGAGAAAGATATGATTTTCTAAAGTGTAAAAAGTGATATATGTGTGTTGCTCATATAAAACTTAAAAAAATGTGAAGTCTAATTTAAATTTTAAAGAAATAAAGAAAAAGCACTAAGAAGAGAAAATAAAATTATAATGAAGCTCCATTAAGCAAAATTATAGAATATAAAATATACAAAATGATAATGAATAAAATATACATGCATACACAAAATAAATAAATACATAAACAAGGCTTTAAATATCATCTTGCTCTTGGTATGATGATTCAGAAGCTAGGTTTGCTGAGGAGATTTTTTGCTTTTCATTATTTGCCCTTTTTACAATTATCTTAGCTTTACCCTTTTATTTTATTTTTTTTTGGTTAAAACCCACAGTGAGGCCTACACGTTAATAATAAAAAATTATTACAAACTCCTTAAGGGAGACTAATCGCTCTCTATGCTCTAACGAGCTACAAAGGAAAATAAAAAAAAATCTTATGAGCAAAAAGTCTCCATTAAGCAAAATTATAGATAAACTTAGGAACTTCACAGATGCTATAAGGAAGCATCCAAAAACGAAAGCTATAGATGTAGAAATGAAGTTCAAACTTTTTACAAATAGGGGTGAAAATAGCTTGAAGCCAATTCACTTGCAAAACATAAATGCTTCAGAGAAGAAGAGTATAACAACAAAATATATAGGTAAAATAATAAGAATAGAAAAAAATAAGATTAGAAAGGGAAAAAAATGATCAAAGCCACTGAAACAGAAATTTTCAAAACACCACTAGAAGCCAGAGCATGGATACTAACTATTAAAGCTCAAGATTAAAATAGAATAAATAGCTTCATCAAGAATATTCAAATGCCATTCGATCCAACTCTTAGGAGAATAAATCATGCAGTTCTCTAAGTGACCCGAGAATAAGGGGTAAGCAGAAATAATAGAAATCCAAAATAGGTACAAAGAAGCATTTATACCAAAAGCACAGCAACACCATAATAGACCTCCACAACTCAAGCAAAACAACTTCAAGCTATGGAGAGGAATGGCCAAACCCTCCATAAAATTACCATAAAGATAGCCAAAGACATTCCAACATCTAACATGAGGAACTAGCAACTCCAACTTCCAAGATAAGAGACAGCCGATTGCAAAGCAACCCAGAACCCCAGCCAAATGAACAGAAACACTCCTAGCATACCAAACCAGCAACCTGAGGGAGGAAGAGCACCAAAGGGAAATACTCTTAGAAAAAGTAACATTGCAATCATAGCTCAACTCTATAACCAACGAGAAAATAGGAACAATGAACAAATCCGACAGAAGCCGCCAACAAGAATAGTACAAAACCCCATAAAGAGTAGCTTAAAAGGGGAGATCCAAAATCTAGAAGCAACATAAATCAATTAACAAAAAGCAGACAATGGGCCAGCACCGAGAGTCCCAGAATGGAAAAAACCAGCACATAGTTTCCTACAATAGAACGAGAAACTCAGGAAAAAACATTTAAATAATAGTCCAGATATCGAACCACCCATTGAAGGGAAAAATAAACCTCTAACTAAAATAATAACAGCAGTTATAGAAGGACAAATTAAGATGTAAGAGATCCTCCACACCCTAGATAATCCAACTAACATAAAACAAGTTCTATGAATTATAAAAATAGTGCAAAACAACCCAGCCAAACAGCTGGAGAGAGCAATAAGCCCAGTCGTAAATCAAGGAACAATTAACAGAACTCCAACTAAAAAGACTAAAACCAAAGACCCAAAAAGAGACAAAAAAGATAAGATCTCACATAAGGATAATCATAAGCATCTAGATTAAGTAAGCCACAAAGATGGGGAGGGCTAGTGTCCCAAATAAAATCAGAAAAACAAATCAGGCTACAACTCCACATAGCCATCCAAGAGGCACAAACATTACCATCCTTGCTGATATGGTGAACGGAATAGTTCAAGAAAAGCATCAGGTTTTTAATTTCTCTAACCATATAGAAGAGGTTGGGGGAACAACACATCTCATCCTCAGCTTAAAAAAGGTGAAAATCAAAGTCAGAATAAACCTCAATATGCAAATTAGTTAAGTTAAGAGAGATGCAAAATTGAATACCATACAAAATGGCCCTAAAATAAGCAGTAGAATAATTACCTTGAGCAGGACCCGCAAAAGAAACAATGAGGCCACTATTAATATCTCTAATCACACCACCATAACCACCAAATAAATCAGTACTACTGCCATCCACATCAAGCTTAAGGAAACTAATGGGAGGTTAATGCCAGTGGATAACATAAGAAAGGATAGGAACACCCTCCAACTTCAAACCAAAAATATTACCAACAAAGTAACAGCTTTAAAAGTTCTTAACATAAATCATATTAACAGCCAGCAAAGCTTACACCTTATCCTTCACTTTTTGAATAACATTATGATGGCTCATTTTCACATTATTGAAAAGAGATTGATTCCTTACCAGCCAAAGAAATAAAAGAATGAGGGAAGGAATGAGGTTACATATGTGAGCTTTGAAGTAAATAAACCATAACGTAAGCATGGATTTAAGAGACAAATGAGTGTTAAAATAGTTCAGTTGAAACAGATCATCGAAATAAACCCAAGTTTTAATAGCAATAGGCCCAGTTAAAAAAAAATATGATGCGTATTCTCCTTATGAAAATAACATTGGAATTTAGAGGCCAAGATACACCTTTCTTGATAAGATTATCATCCGTAAGAATAAATCTAAGCAAAACTCTCCAGAAAAAAACAAAAAATAATAGAAGGAATGCTCTTATGCCAGATATTATGGAGAATGCTATCAATATTTATTTTATCTCTAAAGGTATGACAAGCACTCTTTAAATGAAATCTACCATCTTTGGAAAGATCACATAACATAATATCTCTAGAAGCAGTATTGATAGGTAAGTTTAAAATACTATAAAGGATACAATTAGGGACCTCATTGGCAAGCTTATTATATTCCCAAGAATTATTATTAAAAAGGTTACAGACCTTAATCGAAGAAGTAGATGAAGAATTCAACATATAGTCAATAGAATTTTTACTTAACCATCGATCCTACACAAAGAAAAAATATTACCTTCACCAAGGCCCCAAGAGATGAAGGGCTCAACCTCCCATTTAATCCTACAAAGCCTTTTCCAGATTATAGAATCACCTTGTTTAGAAAAACAATTAGTAGAATGCTTACCAATACAATACTTAGAAACCAAAAAATTAGCCCAAAGACTAACATTAGCACGTAAGTTATACCAAAGTTTAAAAGAAAAAGCCTTAGCAAGGTCATTAAAGTTCTTACAACCAAAACCACCTTCAGCCAAAACACCACAACATTTCTCCCATGAGGGCCATTGAATTTTAAAACTAGAAGAAGTGCCTCTCCAGACATTTTTTTTAATAATCTTGTGAAGTCTATCACAAATAGTTTGAGTAGGAAAAAGAGAATGAAAGCTATAAACAAGAAAACTACAAAGAACACTTTTAATAAGAACAACTATACCACCAAAATTAAGGAAATTAGATTTCCATGATAACAACCTATTTTGAACTGAAGCAATGAGATCATAAAACAAAAAGGATTTCCTTTTACAAAAGAAAAGAGGCACTTCAAGATATTTGATAGGAAATTGAGCATGGGAAAAGACAGTAAGATTATTAATAGATATAATAAGATCATTATAAATTCTCTTAGAGGCAATGAAAAAACTTTTGTTTTTGTTAAAGGGTAAGCCACTAACCTTCTCAAAATGTTAAAAAAAATCCACAAGCTTCCAAATTTTATTAATAGTCCCATTAGAAAACATAATAAAATCATTTGCAAAACATAAATGTGATTGAGGCACACCTCCCAAAGTTCTAAAGTAAAGGTCAAGATAGGAAGTGAATAAATTAGTAAGGCCCCTATAAAGAAACTTAGTAGAAATAATAAAGAGAGCCGGGGAAATAGGATCACCTTGCCTTAAACCATGAGAAGCTTTGATGAAACCATTGTTATAACCATTAACAAGAATAGAAAAATTATTATTTTCAACACAGTTTTTGATAAGCTTGATAAAGACAGAGTTAAAACCGAAAAATTCTAAAATAAGGTAAATGAAATTCCAATCAATATTATCATAGGCCCTGGCAATATCCAGCTCCAAAATTAAATTACTATCTCTTACCTTAACATCCAAGTCTTGACAAAATTAAATAAAGACACCATTTATTTAGGAAAAATAATTTTGGTTAAAATAGTAGTCAGAAGATTCACAATAATTTTAGAAATCAACTTATTGAAGAAAGTGCCGAGTAACTGATAGGTCTAAAATCATTCCAATTGATAATAACATTGTTTTTAGGAATAAGCACAATAGAAGTAGATATAAAAAACTTAGGGATAGGAGTACTAGAAAAAAATCTAAAATAACTTAAAAAATATCATTATTATTAATATGCCAGCATTTTTGGAAAAATAGAGTGGTAAACCTATCAGGCCCAGCCACAGACTCTTTATTCGTATCCAGTAGGGTCTCTTTAACCTCCTCAAAAGAAGGAGACCTAAAAAGAAAGATATTCTCCTCAAGATAAATAAGGGAAGGAATAAAAGAATGCTCAATAATTTGATCCGGAGTAAAAACAATGTTAAACCTGGCGTGAAAATGATTCATAGCTAAATAAGCAATCTCCTCAGAATTCTTAGTAAAATAACCATCATCCATTTGGATTTTATTGATACTAATTTTAACCCTTTTTCTCTTAACCAAAGCATGGAAATACTAATTTTTTTTATCACCTTCAAGCAAATTCTAAGCGGCAGATTTTTGCCTCCAATAAACTTCTTCCAGAGCTTATAAATATTAAAGATCCTCTTTGAATTTCTTTGAGAAAGAAAGATTAGTATTAGTAGGATCATTCATACAAACTAATTCAAGAAAGTTAAACCAATTCTTAGCTTGCAAAATATTAAAGAAAATTTTTTAAAACACATGATGGTTCCACCAATTTAAAACTTGTTTCAGCCTTTTCAACTTAAACTAGAGTCTCTTCATGCCAAAAATTAAATTATCAGGATGGGGAGGAGCTTGCCAATTAAGTTGAACAACATCCAAAAAAGAAGCATGATTTAACCACTTCTTTCAGAATCTAAATTTAGAAGATACATTAACTTGTCTAAACTTAATGCTAATAAGTAAAGGGGACTGATCCAAAAAAGTTATACTAAAATGCCGCACATTAGTGGAAAATAGAAAATTAAGCCAAGGGTCATTAAAAAGCCCACTATCTAATCTTTGCTGTAAATGACCCATATTCCAAGTGAAATTATTTCCTACAAATCATATATTAATAAGATTGCAAGAAGTAATCATACTATTAAAATCCTCCATAGAATAAAAAGGAGGGAAACCACCAATCCTTTCAGCAGGGTTAGAGATAGTATTAAAATCACCACAAACAAGCCAAGGAAAATTATATATATTATGAAAATTAAAAAGTTGCTCCGAAAGCATTTTTCTAGAATAAAGAGATGAAAAGTGTATACAAAAGAAGAACAACAATTAAAATTAAGAGCCTCTACTTGACAGTGCAAAACTTGGGTAAAGTCACCAATGACATCAATTTAAACCAAATCTTTCTGAAAAACCCAAATATTGTTAGCTGCATTGTCAATAGAATGATTAAAGACCAAAAAAATGAGAAGTACTAATAAACCTAGCAGAAGAGATAAGAGGCTCAAGCAAAATAAGAATATAAATAATATGAACACAACACAAGTTCTTAACATAAATTCTAGAAGAAGGATAACCAAATCCCCTCACATTCCAAATAATAGTATTAAACATAAAAAAAACAAATTATGTGAAGTATGTGATCGAGTGTTTCTAGGAGGTTGAAGAGAAATATGCTTTGGTTTCCTGCATCTTTTACTATGAACTTTGCTAAAACTAAAATTATTGTCATCTCTAGCAAAACATTTAGCTACAATATGCATTTCCTCAGTATCAGTCAAAGCATCATTATTATAATAAGAAGAAGAGAGAGTCTTACAACCACGTGGGTGTTCCCTTAAAGAAGTTAGTTGAGGGCATTCATCCTCCATAAAACTTTCCTCCTCGTCAATAACATCACAGTCTCTCACTACAAGTTCTTTTTGCTTTTCAGAAGAAGAGAATCATTTTCCATAATAAAAAACTCTCTTTCCTCTAAAAGGACATCATTATGAGCCACTTGAATAGCCAAAGCTTCCTAATCATTTAAGGGATTAGTAGAAGTAGGAACAAGCATCTTACCATTAAAATCATTAGCATTTAAATTAACAGTGCAAGTAGGTGTAATAACAACATTAGTACTAGTAGAAGCTTCATAGTTAGTCAAGTCAAGATCCTTATTGTTTTCACAAGCAATAATATTAGCAGCATAAGGTTTAACAATATGATCTTGATCAAGATTCAAATAAGCATCATTAATAGTAGAAAAAATAAGGTCCTCCATATTAACATCCATCGGATCAACAATAGGATTAGAGGTATTATCCTATAAATTAGCTTGAGTAGGATTAGAGACCACCTAAGTACATCCTCATTTTGTTTCAAAGAGCTCTTTTTTTTATGGATGCCATGATGTTTTTGAAAGCATTCATTTATTCCATGCCCATGCAACTTGCAAAAAGAACAAAAAATAGGTAAATTTTCAAATTCAACTTTTGTTGCAACCCATGACCCCGAGTTTGAGATTTTCATGATGACAAATAATGTCTCCTGAACTATCTATTCATTGAATATCATTTGATTTATACTATTTCCTATGAGTACTAACATTTCAGGAAGATCACAAATTACTCAGGACAACAGGAAGACTCAAGATTGGTTAGATTAGGAGTGTGAGTTTGAAATAATGTAATATTCTATTTATTTTTTTTTTCTTTTCTTGAGTCTGGCCACAAATTGCATGTAAAAATTAAGCAACCATGTACACACATAGGGGGAGAGGGTTTTAAAAGAAAAATTTTATTTACTTTCTCTGTTGATCGTACTGTACTACTTTATTTCGTATTGTACGATCTGATATATTTAAAATGATTTTCTATGAACAAATTGTATCATATGAACAATATCGTATTGTACAATGTGTTACAAATCCAAAACCCTAGATGCCAGATTAGTTTAAGTAAGTTTTATTAGCCGTTTGTACTGTAGGAACCTGTTCGTACTGTATGTTCTTTTAAGACTTGCTTAAATTAACCCGTAATTAGTGGATTAAATCAAGGACTAATCTCTGATTAGTCATCGTACTATATGAACCTGTTCATAATATATAATGAACAGAGGCCCAATTTTATCGTTTCGGAGATCATCCTAGACGATCCCTTGATTTGGCCTCATCGTACTGTATGTTTATTTTGAATTGTTCATAAACCTTCGTGTTGCAACTCTATTCTCATGAATAGTGATTTTGATGATAGAAAACAACACTTGTTTCTCTACGACTATTTTTCTACTGACATTTCAGGGCCAAGAGATCAGACGACAAACGGAACTAGCTCAAGATTGGATAGACTAGGTCTAAGTCAGTCTGTAAGTTTCTTTTTCCCTTTCTTGAGTCAATTGTAATCTTGGAAGTGTCTGATGCTAAGAAACCCTACACACACACTTGAGTGATTTAGAATTTCTTTTTTTACTCACATCATCTCTTACGATCTATTAAAAAACCCTTAGTTTCTCTTGGACGATAAATATCGGCCAGCACAAATTCTGGGCGATGCTCTGGCCAATAGGGATCAGACAACTCAAATTTCGGGCGATGCTCTGGAAGATTTTACTCTGATTTGAACTGATCATCCAGGATGATCGTGAGATCGGCCTGCACGAGCAAGCCAATTTTTAATCGTCCAGTTCATTTTTAGAGCGGTGTTCTGGACAATCATCTGTGATTTGAACTGGTCATACTGGACGATAGTATTATCGTATTAGACAATAAAGTCACCAACTTACACTTAATGAAATCTTTTGGAGCTCTTATATTTAGGAGCTATTGTTCAACATTTTGAACATCTTTTGCTGCTATCTTGACCTGAGAAAACCTAAAGGAGAGAGGGAGAGAGAGGGAGAGAGAGAGAGGATCTTGTGAGGGGGAGCTTGTGAGGGGGTTCACAAGGGTTGCTCCAAGCATTGTTCCACTTCTTCTTCCACTAGATTCTCATGTCCTTGGAAGGGTTGGGTGAGGTAAACTTTAGTGATTGATCGAGGGTTCTCTGCCTGTTTCAGGAGGAAGCAAAAGGAGTGGGGTTCTCTGCCTTGCCGGGGGTGGCAAAAAGGAGGATTTTGTAAGGGCTTCTCTGCCTAGTTGTGGGGGCTAAAGGAGAGTCACTTTGGTAGTGAAATACTCGGAGGGCGCCTCCTGGGAGTGGATGTAGGTCAAGTTGACCGAACCACTATAAAGCCTTGTATTCTTTTTACTGCTTCCGCATTTTAATTTTCTATACTTATTTTTATGTGGTGACCTTAGTTTGTTATAATTGTTCTTTTTGGTTAAAGATTTTTAAAATACCAATTCACCCCCCCCCCCCTCTTAGTTAGCCTCGGGCTAGTTCTTAAGGGACTAACATCCCTAACGAACTTTCAAGTGGTATCAGAGCGGGATTCATAAAAATTGAGTTTGAAAACTTTTTGAATTTGATCCATGGCTAAATTTGGGAATCGTATTACAACTGAAGAATATTCTATTACACGACCTCCTTTGTTTGACAACCTTCCTTTTGATTTTTGGAAAACTCGCATGTCTACTTTTTTGTAATCAATTGACTATCACATGTGGATGCTTATTAAAGAAGGATATTCTCCACCTTCTTGTGAAATTAATGGAATTAAAATTGAAGTGGATTTTAGTGAATTGATATTTGATGAAAAAGATTTAGCTCAATTAAATGTGAAGTGTTTGAATGGATTTTTTTGTGCTTTAAAATCTAAAGATTACATGCGTGTCTCTACTTGCTATACTGGTAAAGAGATTTGGGATAGGTTGTGCATTACTTATAAAGGAACCAATGAAGTGAAACAATCTCGTTTGAATATTCTCTTGCATGACTACAAACTTTTTTGTATGAAACCTTCTGAATCAATTTTTGATATGTATACAAGGTTTACTCAAATTGTAACTTCTTTGCATGCCTTAGGAAGAGAACTTTCAAACTTTGAAAAAGTGAATAAAATTTGAAAATGATTTCCTTCCTCTTTTGATGATAAAATCACTACAATAACTGAATCTAAAGATTTGAACACTTATTCGATTGATAACTTACTTGGCTCACTCATTTCTTATGAGAAAGGGGTGAATTAAAGAAAGCTTGATACAGGTGAGAAAAAGAAGGAGAAAACTGTGGCATTGAAGGCGAACAACACGAACTCTAATTCTTTCAGGTCTGAGAGCGATGACATTGCCCTAATCACAAGGCAATTAACAAGCTTTCTAAGGAAGAATTACAAGCATCATCAAAATTGAAGAAAGGTAAGGATAATAAATATTCTAAAGGATCTTCTGATATTGTTTGTTTTGAATGCAGGAAGCCTGGATATGTCAGAGCTGATTGTACTACACTTTAAGATCACTCAAGCAAAGAAAAGGGTGAGGAGAAACCCAAGCTTAGGAAGGACAAGAAGAGAGTTCAAAAGGTGTTCTGGGCAGAATTTTCACCAGATTCCTCTAATACTGAGCCTGAGGAAGAGACAACAAATTTGTGCTTAATGGCGGAGCATCATCTTGATCAAAGTGATGAAGAAAAGGTATGTAAACCAACTTATAATCATTTGTTCAAAATTTGTGAGAAAATTCATGCATCATACAAAAACTTAAGAAAACTCATACTAGTTTGAAGTTGGAGCTTTTGAATATACAAAAAGAGCATGAAATTATTCTCAAAGATCATTCTACAATTGGTTCAAATCACATGGCTCTACTTGATGAATTTGATGATTTAAACAAAAGCATTCGAATTTAATTGATGAGCATGATGCATTAAAAGTTTCACACACTTCATTTAAATTTGATTTTAAGAAATCTAAAGAGATAGAGAGCAACTTGAGGATTGATAATAATGCTTTAGAAAATACTAACTTGAGGCTTAAAAATGAATTGGATTGGATGGATCGTGAATAGTTGTTAAATGATCAATGTAACGAAAAAGCAAGTCTGAAGCTTTGAATTCTCTATGGGACATGATGAAAAAAGTTGTCAAAGAAAGTAGAGGAGTTATGTGGATATGATCCCCGGCCTTTAGAATTATGGAAGTGCAAAGGACATGTTGGATTGTCCTAGCATCTTTGACTAAAAAGCTAATCTCTCCAACATGAAAAGGTGCGTTGGTTTGGCAAAGGAAATGATTGGCCAATAACCAATCAAAATCAGGATAAAAAAAATTGTATGCAGCTTATCCCAGGTGGTGGATAGCTATAAATGTTCTGCACAGTCCTGATATGTGATCTCGACCGGGCGTCGATTCACATAGGAGGTCAAGGCTATGAAGGCAGAGTTAATTCAAAGATTTGCAAAAAACTCAAACAGAAGTTCAGAGGAAAAGGGGATTGTGAGGGTTAGAATGAAATAGAGAGAGGTGTGAGCAAAGAGATCCATTACCAGATATGAAAGATAGACATGGTTGATTATCCTGGACAAAGTGATGCTACATTCTTTGTATCAAAGGTAAGCCGCTTGATCCTCTGCCTCCCTGAATCGAGGGTCCAGAGTGGCCCTCGAGGAACTTCCAGAAGCTTGCCTGATTCTCTTTCCACCAACCATTAGTAAGAAACACAGGAAAATAAGAGAGATAAAATTTGAGAAGTGAAAATCATGGCTGAAATGGCCTGAATTTAAAGAAACGTCCATATCGTCCAGGCCGATCGTAGAATCATCCACGACGATTTGGCTCAATTATTGCGTATAGGCTGATTGGTCAAAAAGACGGTCCGATCGGTTAGGCCGATCAGATATCGGCTGGGACGATAAGAGATAGGCGATCATCCTGAGGAGTCAAGTCGGATGACCGTTGAAAAAAATAATATCGTCCGGGCCGATAAGGTGTATCGTCCAGAACGATGCATAATAATTAATCGTACCGGCTAAATTTAAAACATTTTAAATCTGTTCCACGTGTATCCTCCAGAATGAGCAGTGGATCGTCCAGGACGATTGTCTAATAATGGATCATCCGGGACAGATTTTAAGGATTTTAAACGTACAACACTTGGATCGTCCAGGACGATCCGGTGTATTGGCTGGGACGATGACCATATATGCATCAACCAGGATGAAACTTGTATAGGCCAAGACGATCAACATGATTGTAACAGAATTTGATTGTATCATCCAGGAAGATAGAGGTATCGGCTGGGACGATGAGGTAGAGAAAGCCAAGAAAAGTTCTGTAGATACAAATTTGAAGAGAAATTATCATATCGTCCAGGACGATAAAGGTATCAGCAAAGATGATGTGACAAGAACTTAAAAATCAATGAAAGATGGTGATGATTAGAGAAGCCCCCAATAAAAATAAAATAAATAAAACACAATAAAACAAAAATAAACTAAAACAAGCAAACCAAAATGAAATGTTTTGTTTTTAATTTTTCTCATTTTTTTTTGTTTTAGCAAAGCATTCATAAGACAAAAATTCCCAAATAATTAAATTTTAGAATTTCAAAAGATCAAGGTGTTAATAAATCTCAATTTGAAGAAGGTAGAATATCCGATTCTGTTAACCCTAATTTGGACGTCTTTCAGGGTAGAAATTGTTTTTTGAAAATAAAAGGCCTCACTTAGAATAACTTAAAAGGGTAATAAGAAGATCCATTCAAAACTTGGTTACAAAGAAAATATCTCATAAATAATATACCAAAGTAATTTGTCTCAATCATGGAATTTAAAATCAAGCCTATAAAAATATCAAATAACCCATGAGTTCTTCTAAGTTTTAAAAGTTTTGAAAAGAGAGGATAACTTGCTTTTAGTAGGCTCATTTTATGCCTCTTGTATCTTTGATTGGATCTTTGAGCATCTTTTGATTTTTAATACACATTTGTGTATAAACTTTTGATTTCAATTTGGCATCTTCGCCACTTCCCCCCTTTTTTTTTGGCAAGCTAAATTCTCTTTTTCAATCTCTTAAAAAGAAAGCTTAGTTGTGAGTATATCTTGTAGATATTAGAGAATAGGAGTTCTCTCTAAAATAGGGAAGAACTAGCCACAAAACAAAATCAAAATCATGTGATAAGTACAAAGGCAAGAACTCAATTAACTTGAAAGATATATAAAAACTTTGGATATTATAGATAGGATAAATTATTGTAGCAAGATAAAAAAGATCTTAATTTCAAAAACCATTGGTTAAAATGAGATTGACTTTTATTTAGAAAAGAAAATTTTACCACTAAACAAGGTCAGAAGGAGGGAATCCATTAACGGTATTTCTCCCTTTAATCGATTTAGAAATGCTAATCATAGATTTTAAATATCCAAAATCTAAAAGCTTGAAAGATTCATCATATGGGAAAACTAAATTAAAATCAAATAAAACAATCTAAAATAACATAGAAAAATAGCACACAAAATAAAACAGAAACACACATTAATCAACAAAAGCATTTCCAGAAATTATGAAGTAGCGAGTTTAAGCAATTTTGAGCTACGAGCCTCCGTTTATCCAAGTATCCTATGCTCTCACGAGGTCTTTGGTGAGAGCAATCTTCCAAGAATCAACAACAGACAGATTTAGGAACCCAAACAGGTTTGGGTCGCTTCTTAGGAAAAGTAGAATGCAATGCATGTGTGGTATGCTGTGAATCATGTACCTTAGGTCTCCACACCTAATGTGTACTATGGTGAACAGTGCAAGTGTGAGAGATGTGTCCTAGCATGCCATAAGAAAATCATCTAACTCCAGGAAAAGGATTTCTTAAGTGGTTTGGATTATTATGCCTCTTCCTAGCTTTTGGCTTTTGATCAAAAGTAGGTGTCATCCTATTTTTCTTAAGTGCATCCAATTTATTTTTAATCCTCAAGTTTGTATTTTTTAAAACATCATTCTCAACCCTTAAGTTTTTCCCTTTCTCTTTAAATTTCTTAAAATCAGATTGAAGTGAGGTGTGTGAAACTTTTAATGCATCATTCTCATCAATTAATTCCAAATGCTTTTTGTTTAACTCATCAAACTCATCCAAAAGAGCCATGTGATTTGAATCAATCATAGAATGATCTTTAAGAATAACTGCATGCTCTTTTTGTAAATTCAAAAGTTCTATTTTCACACTAGCATGAGTTTTCTTGAGTTTTTTATATGATGCATGAATTCTGTCACAAATTTTAAATAATTCATCATAGGTTGATTTACATACCTCTTCTTCATCACTTTGATCATCTCCCATTAAGCACAAGTTTGTTGTCTCATTCTCCGGTTCTGTTTCAGATGAATCAAAAGCAGATTCAGCCCATTACGACTTTTGAACTCTCTTCTTATCCTTCCTGAACTTGGGTTTCTCCTCACCTTTTTCTTTGCTTGAGTGATCTTGAAGTGTAGGACAATCAACTTTCACATGTCCAGGCTTCCTACATTCATAATAAACAACATCAGAAGATCCTTTAGAATATTTATTATCCTTACATTTTCTCCAATGATGCATGTGTTTCCTCCATAGAAAGCTTTTGAATTGCCTTGTGATTTAGGAAAAGTCATCGCTTTCAGACCCGGAAGAGTCAGAGTCTGATTTGTGCACCTTTAGTGCCACCATTTTCTCCTTTTTCTTCTCACCTGCATCAAGATTTCTTTGTTTCACTCCTTGCTCATAAGAAATGAGTGAGCCAAGTAAGTTGTAAATCGAATATATGTTTAAATCCTTAGATTCAGTAATAGCAGTGATTTTAGCATCAAATGAAGAAGGCAAGAATCTCAAAATCTTGTTCACTTTTTCAAAATTCGACAGTTCTCTTCCTAATGCATGCAATGAAGTAACAATCTGAGTAAACCTTGTATACATGTCATAAATAGATTCAGAAGGTTTCATACAAAAAAGTTCATAGTCATGCAAGAGAATGTTTAAACGGGATTGTTTCACTTCGTTGGTTCCTTCATAAGTAATGCACAACCTATCTCAAATTTCCTTACCAGTTGAACAAGTGGAAACACGCATGTAATCTTCAGATTTCAAAGCATAGAAAAAGTAGTTCAAATATTTCGCATTCAATTGAGCTAAATATCTTTCATCTAAATTCCATTCAATAAAAGCAACTTCAGTTTTAATTCCATTAATTTTACAAGGTGGAGAATACACTTCTTTAATAAGCTTCCACATGAGATAATCAGTATAAAGTAGACATGCGGGTTTTCTAAAAATCAAAAGGTAGGTTATCAAACAAGGGAGGTAGTGTAATCGAATATCCTTCAGTAGTGTTACGATTCCCAAAGTTAGCCATGGATCTAATTCAAAAAGTTTTCAGACTCAAATTTTATGAATCCTGCTCTGATACCACTTAAAAGTTCGTTAGGGATGTTAAGCCCTATAGAACTGGCCCAAGACAAACCAAGAGGGGGGGGGGGGGGGGGGTGAATTCGTATTTTAAAAACTTTTAAGCAAAAACATAATAATTTTACAAACCAAAACTCTACAAAACAAGCAATGCGAAAAATTAAGTATGGAAGCAGTAAAAATAAGAATACAAAGGTTTATAGTGGTTCGGTCAACTCGACTTACGTCCACTCCCCGGAGGCGCCCTCCGAGTATTTCACTACAATCGTGACTCTCCTTTAGCCCCCACAACAATGCGGAGAAGCCTTTACAAATACCTCTTTTTGCCACACCCCGACAAGGCAGAGAACCTTCCTCCTTTTCCATCCTCCTGAAGCAGGAAGAGAACCTCGATCAGTTGCTGAAGCTTACCTCTCCCAACCTCTCCATGGATAAGAGACTCTAGGAAGAAGAAGTGGAATAAGTGCTTGGAGCAACCCTTGTGAATTCCCTAACAAGCTCCCCCTCACAACATCCTCTCTCTCTCTCTCTCCATCTCTCTCTCTCTCTCTCTCTCTCTCTCTCTCTCTCTCTCTCTCTCTCTCTCTCTCTCTCTCTCTCTCTCTCTCTCTCTCTCTCTCTCTCTCTCTCTCTCTCTCTCTCTCTCTCTCTCTCTCTCTCTCTCTCTCCTTTAGGTTCTCTCTGGATAAGATAGTAGCAAAAGATGTCAAAAATGTTTGATCAATTGCCCTTATAAAGAAGAGCTCAAAATAGCTCATTAATTGCAAGTTGCTGACCTTATAATCATGGCCGATTAGTACAAATTACAAAAGATTGGCCAAAGAACCGCTCTGGAATTTAACTCGACGATTTGAAAATTATCTTGATCGTCCAAGCTGATCTCACGATTATCCTGGCAGATCAGTTCAAATCAGTAAAAAATTATCCACAACATCACCCTGTATTGGAGCTGGCCGATCCCGATCGTCCAGCACATTGCCCTGGATATGTGCTGGCAAGTATTTATCGTCTAGGAGAAACTAAAGATTTTAGAGTAGATCATCCCGGTCGATCTTGAAATTGTCCAGGATGATGTGATCGTATCAATCAATCCTTAATTACTCCCCTAATCATAGGATCAATTTAGGCATAATTGTGTAATATCGTCCAGGCCGATCCAAGATCATCCTGGCCAATTTCCAAAAATACAGAATACCTAAATTGAGTATGGCCCCTATTTCTTTCTGTTTTGAGCTTATCGTTCTAGCTGATACAAGTATCATCCAGGCCGATCCATTAATGACGGCTGCCTTAATTAATAAACTTAGTTTTAGAGTTTTTGTTTTAAGCTCGATCGTCCAGGATGATGTGAATATCGTCCTGGCCGATGTGAGTAAAAATAAAATTTATAAGCCTCTCAAGTGTGTGTGTAGGGTTACTTAGCATCAGTCACACCAAAGATTACAATTGACACAAGAAGGAAAAAAAAAGGAAATTTATAGACTGACTCAACCCTAATCTTTCCAATCTTGAGCTGGCTCAATTTTTTTGTCCGATCTTTGATTCATGAAAAGTTAGTAGTAAAAGGCAATCCAAGAGAAGCAAGAGTATTTGCCAATCATCAAAACATAATCCATGAAATCGAATTTGCAATATATTGAGTTCAAAAGCCTATAAATTGATTGAAATATGACTTTTTGTACAGACAAAATTACTTTCGTCCCATACAAAATTAAGTGCTATGTTCTTCTCCCTTCGTGGTTCACCTACATCAATCTTTCTTTAGCTAACTCCTTGCTCGTAAGAAATTAGTGATTCAAGAAGATTGTCAATAGTGTAAATGTTTAGATCTTTAGACTCTGTAATTACAGTAATTTTAGCATCATAAGCAGTAGGCAAACAATTAAGAATCTTATTAACCATTTTAGCATTCATTAGTTCCCTACCCAATGCTTGTAAAGAGGTGACTATTTATGTGAATCTTGTGTACATATCAAAAATAAATTCATTTGGTTTCATGCGAAACAGTTCATAATCATGCAACAAGATATTAAGTCTTGATTGCTTAACCTCATTATTCCCCTCATATATTATACAAAGTCTTTCCCATATGTCCTTTCCACTCTTGCAAGTAGAAACCTGCATGTAGTCTTCTGTTTTAAGAGCACAAAATAAACTATACAAGCATTTGGCGTTTAGTTGTGTTAAGTCATGTTCTTCTATTGTTCGGTCCTAAAAAGGTGTTTCTACTCTAACTCTGTTAATTAGTCGAGTTGGTTTTGTATATCGTTCCTGAACTAAGATCCACATACGGTAATCAAGTGATTGTAAAAATGTAGACATGCGTGTTTTCCAAAAATCAAAAGAAATATTATCGAACTACGGAGGTCTAGTTATAGAGTAACCCTCAAGTGTATTTCGGTTTCCAAATGTAGCAATCTACATTAATCAAAAAGTAGTCTAAACATATGATTTTGAAACAAAGCTCTTATACCACTTGTTGAAACATGTTCAATATGAATTAGGTTGTTAAATCTAAGCTTATGTCCTAGTAGCTAACAAATAGGGTGGGTGAATTTGCAATTAAAAAAATTTACCCTCTTTTACAATTTTATACCAAAAAATAACTTTAATGAATTTTATAGAAAAAGGTTTTTCAACCACAAGTTAAGAACAATAAAACCTAAGGCAGCGAAAAAAATAAATAACACGAGATTTATAGTAGTTTGGTCACGACCTACATCCACTCCCCGGAGGAACCCTCCGAGTACTGCACTAATACGACTAGTGACTCTCCTTTTTCACCCACAGCAAGGCAGAGAAGCCTTTACAAAACTCTCTTCCACCACTACCCGGTGCGGTATAGAACCATTATCCTTTTACACTCTTCCCAGTGTTGGCAAAGAACCGTCAGTCCTTTCACACTCTCCCGGTGTAGGCAGAGAACCCCTTGTCCTTTCACACTCTCCAAGTGTGGGCAGAGAACCCTTCAACTGTTCACACTCTCTAAGTGTGGACAGAGAACCATTTGTCCTTTCATGCTCTCTAAGTGTGGGCAGAGAACCCTTCGGTTGTTCACATTCTCCAAGTGTAGGCAGAGAACCTTTCGGCTGTTCACACTCTCTAAGTGTCAGCAAAGAATTGGATCTCCTTGATAGATCTTCTCATAAGAAATCTAAAAGGATGAGAGAAAAGAGTGAAGTAATCACGAACCACAAGTGAAGACTCTTACCTTTGAGTACCAAGTGAATCCTTCACGCTCCAGTAGTAAGAATCCTCCTTCAAACACTCTCTCACACTCTCTCCTTGACTCTTCCTTTAATTGTCACAAAGATCAGTAAGCAAAGAGATTAAGTGACAGTTTTTATTGGACTTTATATAGTAAAGACACAAAAATTGAGTTCCATTGCTCTTCCGATGATATAACTAACTTGATCGTCCCGTACGAACTGAGTTCATCCCGTACGATCAGTATAAAATTTAAAGATCTCTCTAACTGTGAGTGCACTAATTTACTCAGTTACAATCACTCCCTCTCAAATTCAATACAAAGAAAAGTACAAGCTTCAATTTACAAAGAATCTCATGCTGAATTTGTTTTGAAGTCTTTATTAGTCTAAAGTTTGATTTCCTGAAATGTTAGTCCACACAAGAGCAAAAATAATTCTTACAAAAAGTGTTAAGAGAAAACAAAACTTAAAATAATAATATTTGGAATCATCAAAACTATACAAGTTGCAATTATGTAAAACAAGCAAATAGCAACTTTCTTAACAGAATATTCTTTCCTCTTTGGATTCCAAATTAGATATTCATCCATCTCAAATTATAACTTTAAAGATTTTTAACTCAATACTTGAATCAAATTACATTTAAATAGAATTAAAAATCTAGACTCAAACCACCTACATGGTTATCCTACATAATCAACATTTAAATCAATATCTTAAGAAGTTTATATTTATTAAAATATTTAAAAATCAATCACAACCATGCTTTATTAGGGTCATTTTATTTAAAAGGGGGACTTAGAGTTTTAAAGCACATGTAAAAAACTTGTAAGTTTTAAAGCTTAATTTTATGCCCCTTTTATTTTAATTTTCATGTATGAGCATGACCATCTGCATAAGAATATGTTAGCATTTAAATATTCCCTAGTCTAAGGGTAATCTAATACCCATCAAATCAAAACATAGATTGTAGAAATTAAATAAATAATCACATCAATCAATTAAATCAACCAACATATAATTAAACTTAAAAAATTTTGCTCACAATAGAAGGAAAATAAAATGTCAGCCTTACCTGAGACTAGACTTGGTTGTCCTAGCAAACCATTAGGTGTGTAAGGTAGGTTATATGATATGGATATGTCCTACATAGGATAAATTGTTGAAGTTATTTGATGTTTTAGTTGGTTAAAAGGCTTAAAGAAAAAAATTAATTCAAATTTAAGTATTATTGGTTTAAAAATTAATTTTAAAGCATATTTTAAATGTTAAATTGCTACCTCCTTTGTTGCTCACTAGGGTCATGATGTTTATTTCACCTTCCTTGAGGCTAAGCTAATAGCTTCATAGGCTGGGGTTACTTAGTAATGATAATCTGTATGATAAAATGAATTTAATTGATTAAGATTTAAGGGTTGATGATTTTAAATTAAAATCAATTGGTTGCTTTTTAATGTTCAAATTAATATTTTCTGGAATTTTAAGTGGTTATTGAGTTTTTGGATATATTTTTTTAAAATTATTTAATTGTATTAATTAAATGGCTCAAATTTTGACTTTGATTAAGATTGCTTTCTTGAAAGTTAATATTTTTTTAAATATTAGTCCTTAAAATGAGTAATTAGACTGTAAGTTTAATCAATTTAAATTTTGCTACATTTACTTATAAATTTATATAGTTTTGACTTAATTTTGACAAAAAATATTAACATTTTGAATTTTGTATAATTTCTTTGGGTTTGATATTTTTAATAAATATTATATCCCAAATGGAGTCTAATGAATTTGAGTTTTTTTTATTTGGGTTTTTTTTTTTGGAATTAGGTATGATTTTTAGATGTTTGACTACTTATTTATATTATTAATATGTTTAATTAGAGTGGTTTAAAGATTGAATCCAAATGAACTCCAACCATCTTGAAATAACCTCCAAAAGTCAAAAAATGAGATAAGGGGTGTTCTTAACTATTTGAGATATTTTTACTATTTTTTATTATTTTTAATTAAAATATTAATTAAATAAAAGTTTAAATTGAAATTAAATTATTCTTGAAATTAAAGTCTAGTTAAGGGGCTTCTTTTTTCTAATTATGGGTTGAATTTAGTCATTTAGATGTATTATATGTAATTTTTGGAAATAATTTGGATTTATTAGAAATTTTAGAAATTTCAAGGTTAATTAAAGATTAGATTTTTGAATTAATTAATTAAATTATTTTGATGAATTTTAAATTCAGTGAGGATTTTTCTATGAGCTTAAGGTGTCACTAAGTTCTAATGTCTCAAATTTCATCTTAATTGGATGTGTATTTTAATTTTTTATATTAATTTAAATTTTTAAGATAAGTATATTTAATTGTGGTCCTAGGTGCCACTATGTTGTGTAGGATTGAAATCAATATCTTGCTAACACTTAGACAAATACATCATAAATAATCATATTCAATTCATAGATCTAGGAGATCCCTAAAATAAGGTGCAAGTGTATCCTAAACATGCATATTAAGAGATAGTAAACATAAAGGATAACATGAATAGAGAATAACTGGAATACAATTATTCATTAAACCTTTTCCATTAAATTTATTCAATTAAGCTTAACTGAATTTTATAATTTCAATATCACTCAAAGCTCTCAAATGATTTTTCATATATAACTTTAAACTGTTAATTTTATATAATAAAATAAACTAATTTTAATTTTAATTTTATAATAATTAAGATAGTTTCAAAATAATATCAAAATAATTTTTTAAAATACCTTAATAAAATAAAAACATGTTAAAACAAAAGTTTCTTATTTTTAAACATTATTAATTATAAATAAAATAAATGTTCAAATATTTAAAATAACTTAAATTATTTAAAATATATTAAATATCTTAAATTAATTTTAGTTTCAAATTAAAATATATTAAACTTTTTATGATTATTTAAAATATTTTAAAATAAAAATTTTAATATTAAAATATTTATTTTAATATTTAATTAAATATTAACTTAATATTTAAATAGTTAATTAATTATATTTATTAAAAATATTAGGTTTTTAATTTTGAAATAAATTTAAAATTATAATATATGAAATTGTAAAAAAATATATATATATTATATTAATTTTTTTAATCTTTTGAAAATTCATAAGGTTTTCTCAATATTAAAAAAATTAAAATAATTACAAATAATTAATATTCAAAATTTTTTAAAATTAACTTAAAATTAAATTTAAATGTTTTCTAAATGTTTGAAATTATTTAAAAATATTTTCTTAAAATTTTTAAAATACTTTGAATTTATTTTAATTAAATATTTAACTAATTTAAAATTATTTAAAATATAGCATATATCTTAATTTAATTTTAATTTCAAATTTAAATTTTTTAAAATATTGACAAAATTAGTTGGATTGACCCATTTAAATCCTTTATGGACTATTGGTTCAACATAGGTTGACTTGGTCATCCAGGTTGACCCAAGAATTGTGTTTGGAATCAATAAATTTTAAATGGTATTTAAAGTCTATTGGAGGTAATGCTAGGGATTGGAGAGGTCATTTCAATCAAATTAATTATTTGGACCCTTTAATGAATATTTAGTTAACCTAGGTTGAGTTGGAGAACTAAATTAACCCAAGGCTTGGGTTTGTGTCCAATAGATTTTGTTTGATATTTCGAGTCTGGTAGAGGTGATCCATAGGGTTAAAATAGACATTTTAGTGAAAATGGCCATAGGGGCATTTGGGTCAACCCTATTAACTTGGTTAACCAGGTTAACTCAGGGTCTGGGTTTGAGTCCTATGAACTTCTAATGGTGTCTAGGATGCGTTGGAGGAGGTTCTAGGGTTTTATTTGACTTGGACTTCATGAAGTTTAGAGAGAACTTTAAAATTTCCCTTTTTGGGGCATTTTAGTCATTTTAACACCAGGTCAATTAGGGGCCAATGTGGGTCCACCAAAATGCAATTGCTTTATAATATATTATGATCAAGGGTCTATATATGGTTAGAAGCTTTAGATATTTCTCTAAGGTCAAAATCCTATGATTGCCAGGTTTAGTGGCATAGACCATAAATATTTATAGGTTTTATAGTTTTTGGAAATAAATTCAGTTTCTAGGGCTAAAGACCTTAAAGTGAGCTAAAACTTGAAGGGTTGAATCTAGAGACATTCTAGTCAATATGTAACTAAGAGATCATGAATCAAAGGTCATTTGACTAGGTTTTGAAATGATTAAGAAATGACTCAAAAAGGGCTTTATGACATAGGCCTTTAGCACTTAATTTTTGTCTAGATTTTTGGGTATGAACTGGGTTTTAGATTTGATCAACTAAGTTGAAATAGCTATATTAATAATAATCAATTATATGATTTCTATTAAATATATATGATTAAGGATTGATTAGATGCTGGATCAAAGGATAATTGAAGCATGGAGGGATTGAAACCTTATTTAATAGAGGTCTATATTTGATTAAATTCTAGATAGATTGAGGTATGGATTGGCTTTAATTTGTACTGATCAAAAGTTTGGATTGATTTCAATCAAGATTTATCTAAGATTTTTATTGATCGTAGGGTCAAGATTGATTTAGGGTTTTGATGTATCCTAATGATGTCATATAAAAATGAGGTCAACAACCTCATAGGAAGTAATCATGGTGACATTGACCATGTGTTCTCAAGAAGTGGTGATTAAGCTGACCTATTTAAAGTGAGGTCTCTTGAGAATCACCTTTTAGAATGTTTCAACTCTATCCCTTTAGAGAATGGTAAGTAATGCTATAGTGATGCTGATGGCATATGTAAGAACAAATCATTCCCTTTTTAGTTTTTGGGTTTCTTCCTTTGTTGATAAGCATAAAATCCTTTAGTTTTATTTCCTTTTGGACATGTTCTGCTAGACTCCAAAGTTTCTTAAATTCTTTATGTAGACATATACCTTTCTATTTATTGGGTGCTTAAAAATCACCTCATTTTGAATGGTGCTATGAGCTCAACCTTGGATATATTAAAATTATTTATGGTAGGGCTTTTATGAATAGGGTGTGTTGCTTCCCTATTATTTGGGTCAGTGGTTCATGGTGCTATCTTGAATGGGAAAATAGGTAGTCCCACAATTTTGGGGAATTTTCTTTAGTTATGACCTATACTAACTAGGATGTTATAAGTATAATGGGATGTGTGTATAATTGCCCATTTTGTAATTTGAAAGGCAATTTTTATCATGCTCTCAACTTTGATGATGATCTAACCATAGAGATAGTTCTTTTAGATGAGTGATTAAGGATACTTTAACCATATTATTAGACTCTTTCTCATTGACATGGCCATTGGAAAGTACCAATAAATTCACCAATGGTTATAGTTACTTAATTCCAAGGGCATCTCTTAACAACATTTACATCAGTATATGACTACAAATTCCAAATACGTAATCTCATCTCTTTATAGAACCTAATTATAATGCTTTATATTAATTCAATAGAGCTTATAAGTTCTTGAGTTTCTTTTTTGTAGTATTTGTAAAGTATTTAATAATTTTTCTTAAAGTTTGAGAATGGGGTAACCTCGCCTAAATGTAGGAAGAAAAAAATTCCATAGGGTATACTCTTTAAAGATAATGATGAAAAGTAAATAGTTTAAGTAGCCATTAGTGTTAATTAGTGGAATTATTACCTCGAAGTATACTACACTATCAATAAAGTCTAACTTTCCCTTGTACAACTTTAGGTTAGGCATTTTAAATTTAACAATAAACCTTATCTCTATCATCTCTTTGGAGGATGTATTTATTGACTCTATCTCCCTTATCACACACTTGGGCAGAGAGTTATACTTCTAATCACTAATGTGAACATGCTTATGTTCTAAGTTATCTATCAATGTTAGAATCTATGTACCATGTATAAAACCTTCTAAATTTATTTATAATTATGTATGTTTTGACCAAATCTAGGAAAGGTAACTCACTAACATTTTTATACCCCTTTGCATGTGTTTGGGAGTGTTCTGCATGTACATGATGGTTGAATCTATTCTGTAGTGGGTCTTATGGGGTTTATGCACAATTTGGAAATCTATAATTTCTCTTTATGGGAACCATGAGATTACAACATTGTGATCTTTATCTTTTAGAAAAATTAATTTGGGAGCTATGATATTGGTGTATTTCTGCAGCATATATGATCAGGCACCATAGCTATGCTACCTTTAGAATTAGTATACATTTCTTCCTATTATAATCTAACAAGAGATCAAGCAATCATAGATTTTTAGTTTGAACTCCCTTTGTACGTGTTTGGAAGTATTATGTGTGCATGTGAGTCTACATTTGTTCTATTATGGGTCCTAGGGGTTTTTTACATCTTTGAAAATTTAAAAAATTTCCCCTTGGGGTGCTGCTATTGTAATGTGGGAGCCTGACCTTGTGTTTTGATGATTATAAATATTATTGGATATTTAGTTACCTTTCCTTTCTTTATACATTGCATATAATTTAATATGTGTTACTAATATTTAAGGTTTATCATACAAAAAGCACCATCAATGAATCAAAGCTCAAGAAAGTATTGCTTCAATCAGTCATTGTTTAAAAGGGTTTGCATTTATTTTTCTCTAGTAAATTTCTAGATTTCATGTATGTTGGCTTAGAAACCGTGCACAGACATATAAAGGAAAGAAAAATAAATTTTTTATTTAATTATATTATATAATGCATTTCATGCTATATGATATCGTCGATTAGAAATTGATTAGAATTTTTAATTAAATGGGAGAAACTAAATTTTTGATACAATGAATCATTCTGTATGATATGAACAACATATCTTATAAGATGATCAACAATTATAAAAATGGCCATTATTTAATTTTGGTTTCTACAAATAAGTAAATTTTAAAATTTAAATTTATACTTATTTGATTACAAAAATGTTGAATTATGAATATGTTTATTTTCTTTTGGAGAATTTTAATTTTATGATTTTAGTTTTAAAATTGAACACGTCATTATGAATGATATACAACCTCGGGAGGCAAAAATATTTCATTAATGGGTTTTGATTACAAAACTTAGAATTTATCCTAATTATCTTTGTCAAACTAAGGGAAGGACAACATATGATCCCAATGGATCAAAATGATGTTTGAACAAGTGTTTGTCTATAATAATCTTGATAAGGGATCATTAATTTCATATTCAAAGTCAAAATAAAAGATGATATATCTTCTCAAGAAAAGATTATATCGTTTACTATCAATCATTTGAATATTATGATAAAGATCATTAATTTAAAGTTTTCCAAAGAGAATTAATTGGATTTAAAAAATAGACTTATTTTTTAAATTGATTAGAGTTCTAAATCTCCTACGAGTGTAAGCCCTTATAGTTAATTACATCATAGGAAATCAAAGTTTCCTATGAAAACTCTTGATTAAAATATTGGTAGAGATTTTATTTGGAATTTTCAATTATTAATGTTAATTGATTGAAGCTGAAATTTAAAATGCGAATGGAAGAAAATTGAACACTTAATTTTGGAGGTCAATTGAAGAAAAGTATGAGTTTTTTTTGTGATTCTGAAATAATTTAGAAACTCCTCAATCTACCATATGTGTTGAGCTTTTAATTTCTATTTTGAAGAGTATTAATTTGAGTTGTCAATTTTATTAAAAGGTTGAGATTAAATTCAAGAAGTTTAAGGTGTTCTAGTTTGAGCCTATCTTAGGACCTTAATCTAAATGTTGTTGTAAAAATTAGTAGTAAAAACCTAGCTAATGCAGTGCAAATCTAGATTTACCATGGCTTGGATTTTGGATCCAGCTAACTATTTAGACACTTTAAAACCATGTATCCAATTTTTTTATGTAAGAGTGGCACGGAATTTATTTTGTTAATTTGTAGGAATCGAGATTGATATCAAGAGTAGATCCTAATTGGACCCTTTACTTATATAGGGTGAAATGAAGCTTTAATTAAAATATAATTAAATTTTTTACATATTTCTTTGGTTTCTAATGAAATGCATGTCAGCTGACCTTTGAATGCATACATAATAATGAAGCAATTTTAAAATTAGGCTTAGAAAATAAAATTTATCCTAAAGAGTAACAACATTTTCTTGACAAGACTATGCCTTAATATGTCAGGTGGCTTGCCAGAACTTGCAGGTGGGTAGGTGCCTAATAATATAGAGAAAGATTAATATAAATGAGTTTGACCCTCGGTAAGCCTGTGCTTACTTCTTAAAATTATTAGAGTTTCTATCTTGCATAAAAATTTTAATTTATTTAAAGTAGAAAAATCTTCTTGGCATACCCTAATTAGCCTCCAATCGAATTCCAAGCTAAATCAAAATTAACAGGCAATAAAAATAGAAAAAGTAGGTATCTCTAAGTGCAATAAATATAAAAAATTATTCAAATTAATAATTAAATAATATTAAAGTCCATGTGACAAATGCCACTTAATCGTATATCCCATGGTATGTAGAAAAAGTAAAGTGATAGGGTACCACTAAAAACAGCCTGGATTCTACTCCTGAGACTAACTCAAGTGACTTTGAGAACTTGATTCTTCTCAAACTTCACTGATTTTTTCTTCTGTGTGATCCTTGGATCCATTAGTTCATGATATCCAAATGAAAAGAGCCCCCACCAAAGGCGGTGCTATCTTTTTTCTTTGGATATTTTAAAAATATGCATATTTGGATCTCCAAATGGATAAGAACTCTCTCCTTTGGTGGGGATTTTCTTTCTTCTTTAGATTCCAGATTGGATTTTACTCCATCTCCAATTTTCACTTTTATAACACTCAATTTTAACTCAAATTCATCAAAATACAATAAATATTAAAAAGAAAACTAGACTCAATCATAACCTTCAAGGTTATATTAGGCCATTAACATTTAAATAATCCCAAGTAGTTATAGAATATTAAAATACTCAACCAAGCATACTTGGCCATGCACTTTTAATTTTAAAGGTGGAATTAGCATGCCTAGCACATACTTAAATTTCATTAAATTAAAGGTTAATTTTTTCCTCCTTTGATTTAATTTTTAGCCTTATATAAGCATGAACACCTATAGAAGTTTATATTAGCATCCAAATAATCCCTAACCAAAGGATAATCGAACACCCATCAAATGAAATAACAAATTGCATTAAAATTTTAACAAATAATCACATCAATAAATTCTAGCAACCAGTATGCTTTGAAAACTCAAAAAATCTGGCTAAAAGAAAATTGAAAGAAAAACACTAGCCTAACCAAAGACTAGAGCTAGCTATCATAGCAAACCATCTAAAGTGTGTGGAGTAGGTTGGTGTTGTTGAATATGTCCTATGTAGGATAGTTCATTAACGTTATTTGATATTCTAGTTTGTTGAAAGGATTAAGGGGAAGTTTAGTAAGAGTATTTAAAATATAAGATGGCTACCACCTTTGTTGCTCACTAGGGCTGTAAAATTTATTTTACCTTTCTTGGGGAAAAGCTAATAGCTACCTAGGGCAAGGTTATCTTGTGGAAATCGATATAGTTAAGTGAATTTAAATGGTTAAAAATTAAAGGTTGATAAATTTTAATTATAATGATTTGTTGCTGGTTTTAATGTTGTATTAAAGTTTTCCATAATTTTAAATAAAATATTAAATTTCTAGAATTATTTGAATTATATAAATGCATTTATTACATGGTCAAAATTTAACTTTCATTAAGGTTGATTTGAGGTATTTTAATATTTTTGTTAAACATTAGACCTTAGGATGTGAAATGAAATGCCAAGTTTCCTTGATTTAAATTTTTCTACATTTAAATAGAAATTTTTGAAGTTTGAGTTCAAATTGTAGTTTAAGGTTGACTAAAAGAATAACTTTTTTAATTTTAAATTATTTCAGGTGATTTAACATTTTTAATGAATATTAGATCTTAAATGGTGTTAATGATTTTTAGTTTGCTCAATTTAAAATTTTATGGAATCCATTATGTATTTTCAAATTTTGGTTATTTATTTAAATTTTTTAGAATTGTTTAACTAGAAGGGTTTTAATTATTTGAATCCAAATGAACTCCAAAATTCTTGAAATCACCTCCAAAGGATGGAAATGATGTAGGGAGGTTTTCTTAAGTGTGTAGGAAATTTTATTTATTTTTAATTAAACTTAAAATTGAAGTTAAGTCAATTAGCTTTAATTTTTTCTTATTAAGGGTTGAAATTTGGTTTATTTGATGTATTATTTGTATTTTTTAGTTAAATTTGATTTATTTTAATTTCTAAAAGTTTTAATGCTTAATTAATGGGTTAAACTTAAAATTTTTTAGATAAATTTCTAAATGAATTATAAAATCAGGGGAATTTTCTTTAAGGGTGAAAATGCCACTATGTTTGAATGGTTCAAATTTCATGACTATTTGATCTACATTTTAATTTTTAAAATTAATCTAAATTTTCAAAACAAGCAAGTCTTTAATTTTTTTTCTTAAGGTGACACTAAGTTATATGGGTTCTAATCAAAGTTCCACTAAACCTTGAAACACATATAATTGCACACACAATCATAATTAAATCCTGATAACTAGGAGAGCCTAAAGCTAAGTGCCTGTGCAATCCTAAACAAGGAAATAAAAGCAAAATTTATTAATTGAAAGATTAATCAATGAGCAATTAAAAAAATAATCACTCATTGATTAATCACAATTCCCCCATCAATTCAATTCAATCAAACTCAAATATGTTTAAAATTTCTTGAATCCTCACTTAAAGAACTAAAATATTTAATATATATAGTTTATAATTAAATTAATTTTAAAAATGTATATAATAAAAAATAAGCTTTAAACCTTATAAAATTAAAATACTATTAATAAAAAAACAAAATAATTTTAAATAAATTATGAAAAATTAGTTATAATATAAAATAAACTTTCTAAATTTTAAAATTATTTGAATTAAAATTTAATTAAGAATTAATTAAATATCAAATAGTTCAAAATTTAAAATTATTTAAATTATATTAATAATTTATTTTTTAAATTAGTTTTAAATTAAATTATTTTAAATTAAAAAAAAATTGATATATTATAAGAATTTTTTTAAATTGCTTTGAATTTTCTTCGATATGTTTTGAAATTTCTAGAAATTAAACACATCTAAAAAAAATTATTATAAAACATTAATTTTAAAATCATGTTAAAATAAATTTTAAATATTCTTTGATTAAGTAAATTATTATTAAGTAAATTTGTTTTAATTTTTTGAAAATATTTCAATCAATATTTAGTTAAATATTAAGTAAAAAGTAAATAGTTAAATAGTTACAATTACATAGAAAAATCTATTAAATTTGTATAAAATATGTCAATTATTTTAAATTAATCCTAATTTCAAAATATTTGAAATATCTTTTATGAGTACTTAAGATATTTTAAACTAAAACTTTAAAATTTTGAAACTATTTAAGTTAATATTAATTAAAACTTAATTAAATACAAAAATATTAGAAATAATTTAAATATATAAAGAAAAAACTTAAATTTAATTTAATTTTATAATAAAATATTTTAAATATCTAATCAAAATATTTAATGTATTTTAAAATAAAAGTTTGGATTTTAGAAAATATTTAGATTAATTTTTAATTAAGTAGTAATTAAAATCTTAATTCTTAAAAGTTTTAAATAGTACAATATATTTAAAATATTTTAAAATTTAATTTAATTTTAATTAAACTTCTTAAATATTAGAGAATTTTGATATCTTATATCAATTTCTTAGCTTAATAATGGAATTTAAATAATTTTTGAAATTCTATTAACTAAAATGCATTAAAAACGGATTTTCAAAAGCAATTAGGTGATTTGGAAGCAGTGGCGATGGAATGACACAAGGAAGCTTTTGATTGGTCGAAGAAAACTGTAGAGGAAGTCGGCCAACATTAGCAATGATTTTTTGGCAGTGTAATTATTTTTTCCAGTTGTCATGGCATGGTGTGGCATTTAAAAGATTCGATTTCACTTATCCACGTCATTCGCGCGTTGTGACCATTGGATCATCATTGTTTGAAACAAATGATCTGGATTAAGCATTATGTATATTTAATCTAGCAGAAGCATACACATAGTTGAATTAATGCTGAGAAGGCTAGACCAGGGCTGTTGATCATAAGATAAATGGTCCAGATCTTATATTGTTAATAAACTACATAAACCAAAAACCTAAACATTCGTTCTTGAAATCTACTAAACCAAACTCAATGAAATTTTAAACACACATTAAGGAAGTGAACAAAAATCTTGGAAAAAGCTTTTAATGAATAAAAAATTACTTTTAAAAAAGCTAAATTATTATAAGTGTTGTGACCTAGGGTTTATGTTTTGAAAGAATCTCATCGATGGAATTGGTACTTTTTGCATCTCAAAATTTGGTGTTTTTCTACACTTATTTCTCCTAATGAAATTGAGTGTTAAATGTCTCTCAATTTCTGGTTGTCCAAATTAGACGGAGTTGAGGTTAATGATGTCTGAGAGCTGCCGCCAATTAGTCTTTGATGATCGGGTTGTGCTTGGAATATGTGGAGGGAGTTCCCAAGTAGAAAAATGAAAGAAGATCTAGCTGGAGGAGCTTAGGTTATTTAGAGATGATAACTTGAGTGACTCATTTAATTTTAAGTGTTTTGCACAATTCAAATGAACCTAGACCTATTGGATGGTCCTGATTGACTTACAGGCTTTTTTGATGCATGCTAGATGTCCCAGGGTAGGCAGGAGGTAGAGGGAAAGGATTAGCCAATGACACATAGGTGGAAAAGTGTTTTTCCTATGGAGCACATGGGGGCATTTGGTTTAATAAGAACTAAACCATGGATTAGAAAGGATCTTAAAATTCTTTAAATAATGCTTAGACTATTGGAATAGATGGGAAATTCATTTGAGATTGGTTGACCATGAATAAAGCCTTTTAAGCTCCTTGATGATTGTTTGACTTGTCAAAAAATCATCCTAGCCTTAGTTGGAAATGGGGAATATCTTTAGAAAGGTTTGAAGGAATTAATCAAATCTATATGCAAGATAATAAGTATTTAATGGAATATAACCAAATTCAAATTAGTTGACTTGGTCAAATACATTGAAATTTATTTAACCTATGGTTTGGATAGGTTCAAGCCATGATATGAGCAAATTTTGAAATCTTGCTAGAGTTTTAAAAACTTGAATTTGAAAGAATAAGTGTATAGGCTTTAATTAGATCTATTTTTACTTGAGTAAGACTCAGTTGACCTTGTTTAATAGTGGCTAGGTTAGGATGCTTAATTACATCCACATCATATGGAAGGTTGCACATGAAGTTTTATGAAGGTTTGAATGTCTATAAAGTTCAAATTAAAATAAGAAGGGTCTAAAGGTTGGTCTGGTCTACCTAGGTTAATTGGTACAACCAAGTTGAACCACGACCTTAATTTGGATTTAGCAAGTTTGATTTGATGTTCGAAGTTTATTGGAGATGGATCCAATGATCAAAATGGTTATTTACATCAAATTGACTATTTAAACCCATATGGAGTGGTTTTGTTAACCTAGGTTGACTTGGTCAGCCATATTGACTTAGGGTCTATGTTTGAGTCTATTAAACTCTTAATGATGTTTAGGATATATTAGAGGATGTTCCAAGTGAAAGTCTTTTAAGGTTGTTAAACCCTTATGAAGTAGTCCAAGGTTAACCAAGTGGGGGGGGGGGGGGGTGAATTTGTAGTTATGAAATTATTAAAACAAAAAGAAAATTCTTTTTGAAGCCTTTTTGAATATTTTAAAATAAACAAAATTAACCCTTGATGAAGAAATGATCAACAAAATAAATCAGATATTTTAACCATATAATCAACCACAAAAAATTAAAGTGCAGAAATTAAAATGCAAAAAATAATAAGGAAGAACACAAGATTTGTAGTGGTTCAGTCAACTTGACATTTGTCCACTCCTTGGAAATACCCTCTCCAAGTATTGCACTAAACCTTCAATGACTCTCCTTTAGCTCCCACAACAAGGTGGAGATGCCCTTACAAACTCTTTCCACCGTTACGGTGAGGATGAGAACCTTGAATCCTTTTTCACCCTCCTGGTGAAGGTAGAGAACCTGGAATCCATTTACTCCCTCTAGGAGTAAGCATAGAACCTGATCTAATGATGATGATTGTCTCCATAGAGCCACCAAGGAACTAAGAATAAAGCTTAAAGAAGAAAAATAAATCCTTAGAGCAACCTTTTTTATTCCCCTCACAAACTACCCCTCACAAGATTCTCCCACTCTCTTCCAAACTCAGCTTCTCCTTTTCTAAGTTCTTTTAGGTTGGAACTTCAACAAAAGATTTGTCAAAGGAAAACTACTTAAGCTTAAATAAAAGAGCTCCTAAAAAAGCCTAATTTTTAATTCTGCACAATTGATCATCCAGGATGATTGATTGATTATCCTGAACGATCAACAGATTATGCAGTATAATTAGTACAAATCTAACTTATCAAGTAGGATGGCCGCCTCTGCTATGTACAACCAGTATAATAATTTATATAAATCATCCTAGATGATTATGTGATCATCGGGGATGATTAGTTCAATATGGTTGACAATTGACAAATCTTCCCATAATAGTCTCGGGATGTCCAGGACGATCAACTTGGATGATTAGAAGAAAATCATTATTTTTGTCCTTGACAATGGGTATCGCCTAATACAAATATAATAGATCATCTGGAATGATCATAGTGGATCGTCATGTTTGATTAGATTGAACAATTTAACCATACTTACTATCATTATCATCAAATAAATTTAGGCATGGTTATCTTGCATTGTCCAAGACTAGGTCGATTATCTGTGATGATTAGACAAAAATTGCAATTTCAAAAACATGCCTACAATATGATTGGTGGTAAAATTTTATACATATAATTGATCATCCTAGATGATCGGGATCATCTAGTATGATTAGTTAATTTTCTCATCTTAATAGGATCCCATAATTTGGATTTCTATTTTAAACTGATCATCCTATAATAAATACTAAAAAATATAGAAACTCTAACTCACCAAAATTTCTCCCCATGAGTGTGTGTGTAAGGTTACTTACCTTTAGGATCCATCATAGTACATTTGACTTAAGAAAAAGAAAAACATGCATTCAAATATAAATTACAGACTGGCTCATTCCTAGTCTACCTTATCTTAAGTTGATTGACATTCCAAGTAGTGGATCTAAAGGTTAGTGAACATGGAAAATAAAATAATTATAAAAGAATAGTAGTAGTCAAGAAATAATAATGTTTGTTATCATCAAAAGCATAGTACTTGAGTCTAGATTTATGATAACCTCTACCTTTTTTATGATGTTAAACATTATTGTTAAAAAATTTTTAGGCCAGAAGAATTTTTGTTTCTTTTTTGTAATTTTTGAAATAGACATAAAAAATATAATAGAAATAGAGCAAACTAAATTTCACTAAATCATAAGCAAGAAACTAAACAGACAACATTCTTCTCCCCATTTTAACATTGTAAAATGGAGGAAAAAAGAAAAACACAAACAACTGATGAAGGTACAAAAAATAAAGACCAATACAACCATAGAAACATAAGCACTAACAGACTAGAAGGAAGAACTCTGATCATTTAGAGGATGTGGTGGTGGATGAAACTATCTGAAAAGAGAGGAAGACTGCTCGTCAAACTAGGTTATATCCTAATCGTGCTGCTGATGTTGGGTTGTATATGCCTCAAACCTAATTATTTCATGATCATTTTGTGGCACTGTTGGTGACATATGACTCAAATCTAGCCTTCCAGTGATCAAATCTCTATGAACCAGCTGATGAATCTGATGTTGCTAGGGGAGAGGGTCAGGAGCAAGAATAGGACCTTCCTCTTCTTCCCCAACCTCGTCATACACTTGGTGACAATGAGCATTGTGAAGGGAATGAAAAGAGCTATTGGAGTATATGATAGGGTGGTGATCAGGTGGAGAAGGGAATTAAATGTTGTATTTTGATTCAATGACATAGGTAATTAGGTGTCCTACAGCTATATTTTTGTTTCTTTTATGGTATGGAACCCTAATGTATATTAAATATTCAATGTATTGGATGATAATATCAGTTGCAATAAATTCAAGGTTGATCAGGACATAGTATGTGGTGAGCGAAAGGATAGTAGTAATGTGAGTCTGATCCCCAGTTTTAAAAATAATTGTGTTACTAAAGATATGCTAGATGGTACAAGCATCCTTGTCTAAGGTATTGATAGTGGAATCATTAGAGTGAGCATTTATTTCCCTAAAAATATTGTTAACATGGATCCAATTGAAATCAAATTTGAAGCTAAGTTGTGAATTTTGTTGCTAGTGGTGGATAAGTAAAGATATTCAAAGAAGTCCTGATAGGTTATCTCTACAGGCTTTCTGTTTACTAAGGATTACACAGTAGTAAAATCATAATTAAGGTGAAGGCTAGCAAAGAATTTAAATTGTGGTTTGGAGTTTAAAGGGAAGGCAAAAGTTAGAATGAATTCAAGAGTTCTGTTGGCAAAGAGGTGTAGTACCTGAAAGTTCAAAGTTGATAGGTTGATAATCCTGGGAGGGTTTGTTGAGTCTAGTAAATAGGATGTTATACCTAAGTTAATGTCCCAAGGCTACCAAGAGGGGGGGGGGGGGGGTGAATTTGTATTTTAAAAATTTAAACCCTCTTTGAAAATGTGTTGAACCGAAATGAAAATTTTTATTAAGTTTTTATAGAAAACATTTTTCAACCACAGAGTTTTTAAACAAAAGAAAAATGCGGAAAATAAAAAGCAGTAAAGTATGTTTGAAAAGTTGCTATTTGAATGATTTATATTTGTGCAACTTATGTAGTTTTGATGATTCCAAACATTATTGTTCAAATATATAGTTATCTCCTATCAATTTCAGAAGATTTGCACTTGCTCTTGTGTGTACTAACATTTCAGGTAAATCAGACTCCAGACTACGAAAACTTCAAATCAAATTCAACATGAGAAATTTTGTTTATTTGAAGTTTGTCTTTTCTCTGAATTAATTTTGAAAGGGAGTGATTGTAATTGAGTGAATAAAATCTTACACACACACAAATAAGGAGATCTTGAAATTCTATACTGATCGTACAGGACGATATTTTTCGTACTGGACGATATGTCAGTTATCTCCTATAGAGCATTTGGAACGAATAGGAACTTGCTTCAAAAAATTTTTCTAAGTCCTATTCGTCCAGGACGAATTTTAATATCGTCCCGGACGATGGGTTCTCTGTAAAATTTTGTCCAGACGAATTTTACCATCGTACGAGGCGACCAGGTCTCTAGAAAAATTTCGTCCAGACGAAAATAATTATCGTACCGGACGATCAGCTCTCTGGAAAATTTTCGTCCAGACGAAACCAAATTATCGTCCCCGGCGATTGGTCCTCTGGAAAATTTTCGTCCAAACGAAATAAAAAATCGTCCAGGACGATCGGCTCTCTGGAAAATTTTTGTCCAGACGAACAATTTTTCGTCCAAACGATAAACCGACTTAGGACAATTTTCAGCAGTTTCTAGAACCGACCTTGTAATAACCGTTCGTACTGGACGAACCTAGTTCGTACAGGACGATCAGCTGTATGAAGTCATTTCGTACACATATACAAATTGGGTCGTTTCAGATCGTTTAAGTAAAATCGTCCAGGACGATCCAGGATCGTACGGGACGATCCACTGCGTACAGAATTGAAAATATGCAGTTTTTGGGCGGTTTTTCATGTCTTTTGTATAAATAGTCCAAATTAGACTTCCACCCAATCTTTTTGTCATTTGATCTTCGTGCCTATTGAGAGAATAGCCAAGGGGAGAGTGGAAGAGAGCATTCAAAGGAGGATTCCTACTATTGGAGCAAGAAGGCTTCACTTGGATTGCTAAGGTAAGAGTCTCTACTTGTGAAATTGGATTTCTTCACTCTTTTCTTTCTTCCTTCTAGATTCTTGTGAGAAGATCATTCAAGAAGGTCCGGTTCACTGCCGACACTTGGAGAGTGTGAATAGACGTGGGTTCTCTGCCTACACTAGGAGAGTGTAAAAGGAAGAAGGTTCTCTGCCTACACTTGGAGAGTGTGAACAGCCGTAGGGTTCTCTGCCCACACTAGGAGAGTGTGAAAGGACGACGGTTCTCTGCCCACACTAGGAGAGTGTGAAAGGACGATGGTTCTCTGCCAGCACTGTGGATTGTGTAAAAGGACGACGGTTCTCTGCCGCACCGGGGAGTGGTGAAAAGAGTGTTTTGTACAGGCTTCTCCGCCTTGTTGTGGGTGTTAAAGGAGAGTCACTTTGTGGTATTAGTGCAATACTCAGAGGGTGCCTCTGAGGAGTGGATGTAGGTCTGGTTATAGACCGAACCACTATAAATCTGGTGTCATTTATTTTATTGCTTTTACGTTTCCGCATTTTAAATTTCAGTTTTAACAACTCTGTGGTTGAAAAACATTTTTCTACAAACTTTAAAAGAAAATTTTATTTCGGTTCAACTTTAACATTAAGAGGGTTTAAAATTTTAAAACTACCAATTCACCCCCCTCTTGGTAGCCGTGGGACATTTACTTAGGCTTAACAACCTAATTACTAGACTCAACAAGTGGTATCAGAGCATTGTTTCAAAATTATAAGTTTGAACTACTTTTTGATTAACGTAGATGGCTACATTTGGAAACCGAAACACACCTGAGGGTTACTCTATCACTAGACCTCCACTGTTTGACAATATTCCTTTTGATTTTTGGAAAACACGCATGTCTACTTTCTTACAGTCACTTGATTATCGCATGTGGATGTTAGTCCAGGAAGGTTACACAAAACCAACTAGATTAGTTGATGGAATTAGGGTAGATACACCCTATGCAGATTGGACTATAGAAGAACGTGACTTAGCACAATTAAATGCGAAATGTTTAAATAGTTTCTTTTGTGCTTTAAAATCTGAAGACTACATGCGAGTTTCTACTTGTAAAAGCGGAAAAGACATATGGGATAGACTTTGTATTACTTATGAAGGGACAAATGAGGTTAAGCAATCAAGACTCAATATCTTGTTACATGACTACGAATTATTTCGCATGAAACCTAATGAATCAATATCTGACATGTACACAAGATTCACTCAAATTGTCACCTCTTTGCATGCACTTGGTAGGGAATTAACTAATGCTGAAATGGTTAATAAGATTCTTCGTTGTTTACCTACTGCATACGATGCTAAAATTACTGCAATTACATAGTCAAAAGATCTGAACATTTATTCTATCGACAATCTTCTTGGTTCACTCATTGCTTACGAGCAAGGAGTAAGTCAAAGAAAGATTGATGCAGGTGAACCAAGAAAGGACAAGAATATTGCACTAAATGTGGAAGAGTCAGAAAGTGAACACTCACAACCTGAGGATGAAGATGATATAGCACTGATGACTAGACAATTCAAAAGCTTTTTAAAGAGGAAGCAGAATAGACGCCAGCAATGGAATAGAGGTAAGTATAACAGAAATGGCAAGGTTTCTAATGAAGTGATTTGTTATGAATGCAGGAAACCAGGTCATATAAAGACTGATTGTCCAAAACTCAAAGCCACTCCTAGCAAGGAGAAGGTAGAGGAGAAACCAATGGTAAAGAAGGGCAAGAAGAAGTTTCAAAAGGCTTTTTGGGCGGACTCAGCTTCAGACTCATCTGAGACTGAAAAAGAAGAAGAAGTCACCAACCTTTGCTTGATGGCAGATAAAGCTGAACAATCAGATCAAGAAGAGGTATGTGATTTAACCTATAATGAATTGTTTGAAGTTTCTGAACACATGCATGATGCATATAGGAAAATGAAAAAGATGCATGATAATTTAGTTTTAGAATTGGAAGAGCTTAATAAGGAACACGAAATCCTTAGGAAAGATCATGCTTTAATTGATAGCAACCACATGAAACTACTTGATGAATATGATGACTTGAATAAAAATTTTGAGAATTTAAAATCATCCTATGCTGAACTTGAAAAAGAATTTGAGAAATTTAAGGATGAATCTGAGCACAAGACATATAGAGTCAATTATACAAATCGAATCTTGGAGGAAATGAATTCATTTTACAAACTTACTATAAGAGCTCTCGAGGATAATAGGAACCCCCCTAAACTTGAAGATTTTACAAATCCTAAATATTATCCTAAATTTATGAAATCCCTTAGAAGACAATCATATGAGAGAAAACATAGGAATATTTTTCCTAATGTTAAATGTAACAATTGTGGATTTTTGGGACATATATCTCACACCTGCACTTTAAAGATGAAACCTAATTTGGTGTGGAGAACTAAGATGCATAAACCTAGACATATCACACATGCATCTGATTATAAATTTCATAAAGGTGAACCCAAACTAGTTTGGGTTCCCAGGTCTAACATTTGAGAATTTTGCAGGAATACTCTCACACAAGACCTTGTGAGTGAAAGTTCGATGGGGATGTTAAGCCCTATGAACTTAGTCCCAAACTAACCAAGAGGGGGGGTGAATTGGTATTTTAAAAACTTCTTTTTAAAATAAAGAAATTAAAGTAACATAAAACCAAATCACACCACGAAAATAATGCGGAATTTAAACGTGCGGAAGCAAGAAAAGAAACACAGAGATTTATAGTGGTTCGGTCGACTCGACCTACGTCCACTCCTTGGAGGCACCCTCCAAGTATTGCACTACACAAAAAGTGACTCTCCTTTAGCCCCCACGGCTAGGTGGAGAAACCCTTACAAGAACCTCCTTTTTGCCACCCCGGCAAGGCAGAGAACCTATCTCCTTTTGCTTCCTCCTGAAGCCGGCAGAGAACCAGAACCAACGGCACACCTTACCTCTACCGACCCTTCCACGGACGAGAAACTCTAGACGAAGACGACGCAGAGAGATCCTTGAAGCAACCCTTGTGAAACCCCTCACAAGCTCCCCCTCACAAGATCCTCTCTCTCTCTTCTCTCTCTCTTTCTCTCCTCAAGGTCTTCTCAGGTCAAGGCAGCAGCCAAAAGGTCTTGAAAAATGTTGAACAAGAGCTCTTTAAATAGAAGAGCTTCAAAAGAGCTCATTAATTGCAAGTTGCCGACTTTATCGTCCAGGCCGATCTGTACATCGGCCTGGCCGATCAGTACAAATTAATGAAGATCGGCCAGAGCATAGCCCTGAATGGAAAACAGGACGATTGAAAAATAGCTTGATCGTCCAGGCCGATCTCACAATCGTCCTGGCCGATTAGTTCAAATCAGAGGAAAATCGTCCTGACAATAGCCCTGAATATGGCCTGGCCGATACTGATCGTCCTGAAGTAACTTAAGGTTTTGACTAGATCGTCCTGGCCGATCTTTCGATCGTCCAGGACGATATGATCGTATCAATCATCCTTAATTACTTCCTTGATTTCCTGAACAATTATGGCATAATCTGTTAATATCGTCCAGGCCGATCCGAGGATCGTCCTGGCCGATAATTTAAAGATACACTATACCATACTTGTCTAAGGCGGCTACTTCTTTCTGTTTTGAGCTTATCGTCCTGGCCGATACACGTATCGTCCAGGCCGATCGGTTAACGTTGGCTGCCTTAATCAAGAATCCTTAATTAGACTTTCTGTTTTAAGCTGATCGTCCAGGCCGATAAAAGATATCGTCCTGGCCGATATGAGTAAAAACAGAATTTCTAATTCTCTCAAGTGTGTGTGAAGGGTTACAAAGTATCAGTCTTTTTGACTACTACAAGAGGACTCAAAAGGTAAAAAACAAAAGTACAGACTGACTCAACCCTAAACCTACGCATTCCTGAACTTGGCTCCTTTTTGATTGTCCGATCGTCGATTCCTGAAAAGTTAGAAGCAACAAGCTATCCAAGAAAAGCAGTGTTTGTCAATCATCAAAACATAAGACATGAAAAATAGATTTGCAACAATCTCCCCCTTTTTGATGATGACAAAACACAAGTAGGAAAATTAAAGATTCATTAGAAAAAAAACAAAGGTTACAAACCACACATCCTATCCTACTCCCCCTTTTTGTCATCACAAAAAGAGAGTCCAAAAACAGTAAAAAAGAACAACAAACATCACGAGAGACTACTACAAAAAGACAAGAAACAATAAAGCACAAACTAAAAGAACGAGGGATCCTGATCATCAGATGGAGGAGGTGGAGGTGGCTGCTGAAAGTAGCTGGCAAGGGTAGTAAACTGAGCATTGAACCAGGCGATGTCCTGGTCATGCTGCTGCTGCTGGTGAGTGAGAAAACTGTCAAAACGAGCTAAGTCTTCGGCGCGATGATGCTCGTAGCGGGCGATGTCCTCAGAGTGTTGCTGCTCTTGGGCAGCAACATATGCATCAAATCTGGTCTCCCAACGATCAAATCTCGCTATCAACTGATCTACCGGTGAATGTTGGTGGAGAGGGGCAGGGTCAGGAAAGGGAGCTGGAGCGGGAGCCTCCTCCTCTCTAGCCTCCCGTGGTTCATCCGGGTGGAGACGAGTACTGTGAAGGTTGCTGAAAGAATTGTTCGAGTAGAAGAGAGTTGGGAAATTTGGTGGATTGGGATATTGAATTTGGTATTTGGTCTCAAGAACATAGGCTATGATATGTCCTAAGGCTAGATTTGGTTTTCTTCTGTGGCCTGGGTCGCGAATTGTTGTGAGATGATCAATGTAACGAAAGAATAGATCTGTAGTGTTAAATTCCCTATGTGCCATGATGTAGAAGGTAGTGAGGGAAAGTAGAGGGGTAATGTGGACACGGTCACCGGCTTTTGGAATGACAGATGTGCGAAGGACATGTTGGATTGTCCTAGCATCTCTGACTAGAGAGCTAGTCTCTCCAACATGGTAACGGGCATTTGTCTGGCGAAGAAAGTGGTTTGCCGTGGACCAGTCAAAATCAGGGTCAGGGGCAATAAGGTGCAGCTTATCTCCGGTGGTGGATAGCTGTAAAAGTTCAACACAGTCCTGATATGTGATTTCGACAGGGCGTCGATTCACATAGGAGGACAGGGCTGTGAAGGGAGAGTTTATGCGGAGGTTTGCAAAGAATTCTAACAGGAACTCAGAATTGAAAGGAAAAATAAGAGATAGGATGAAGCAAAGAGAAGTGTGGGCAAAGAGATCCATTACCGGGTAGGAAATGTGGGTCGGATTGATAATTCTTGAAACAGTAATTCCACATTCCTTATAGCGATGATAAGCGGCTTCATCTTCTGCTTCACGGAACCGAGGGTCAACCCTTGCCCTCGAGGAACTTCCAGAGGTCTGCCGGACGCGCTTCCCACCAGCCATATGAGAGAACTTTAAGCAGAAAATCAAAGGAGAAAGGATGAGTTGTGAGAAAACATGGCTGGATCGGCCTATATTTAAAGAATCGTCCATATCGTCCTGGCCGATCGCGAAATCGTCCAGGCCGATATGTGTCAATTATTACGTACAGGCCGATTGGTCAAAAAGCGGTCCAATCGTCCGGGCCGATCAGATATCGGCCAGGCCGATTAGACACAGGCTATCGGCCCGAGGAGTCAGTCCGGACGACCGTTGAAAAAGCAGATCGTCCGGGCCGATGAGGTGTATCGTCCAGGACGATGCACAATAATTGATCGTACCGGCCGAAGTTAAAACGTTTTAAATGCTTGCCACGTGTATCGTCCAGGACGAACAGTGGATCGGCCCGGCCGATGGTCCAATAATGGATCGTCCGGGGCCGAATTTAAAGTTCAAAACGTACTGACACGTGGATCGTCCGGGACGGTCCAGTGTATCGGCCAGGACGATGCACATAGAATGCATCGGCCAGACAAATAAACTATCGGCCAGGACTATCACCAAGAGTTTGATCAAATCGTCCAGGACGATGATGTATCGGCCAGGACGATGAATTTCAGTAAGCACAGAAAAAGGTCAGCAGATGGATTTTGGAAAGAATTTGTCCTATCGGCCAGGACGATAAAAATATCGGCCAGGCCGATGTGACTTGAAATTGAAATTAAGAAAGGAATGGTGATGATCAAGACCCTCAAAAATAAAACAAAAGAAAAGACAGTCAACAGACACACAAAAAATAAAAATAAAACAAACACCGAATATTTTTGGATTTTAATTTTTCTATTTTTTTTTGTTTTATGAAGGCATCATATGAGAATTCTTTTCTTGAATTTAAATTTTTGAAGTTTCTAGGAGATCAAGAGGTTTAACAAAATCCAAATTAGAAGAAGATTGAAAAACTGATTCTATTAACCCTAGATTGGACATTCTTCAGGGTACAAAAAATCTCTTAAAAACAACAGAGTCCTAACTTGGAATAACACAAGAGGTTTTAAGAGATCAATCAAGACTTGTTAACAACTAAAGTATCTTATAAATAATAAACCAAAATAGTTTTTCTCAATCATGGAATTTGAAATCAAATCTTTGAATGTATCACATAATCAATGAGTTTTCTAAGTTTTAAGAGTTTTACCAAAGAGATCATAGCTTGCAATTAGTGGGCTAATTTTATGCCTCTTTTTACTTTTATTGGCTCTTTGAGCATCTTTTGATTTTTGATACACTTTTGTGTATTTTTCTTTTCAATTTGGCTTCATTGGCCTCTTTCCTTTTTGTCTTTTGCAAGCTAATAACTCTTTAATATACCCTTAAAGAAAAATACTTAGTTGTGAGTATATCCTCCAAATATTAGAGAATAGGGGCTCTCTCTCTAACATAGGGAAGAACAATTCACAACACAAAATCAAAATCACGTGATGACTGCAATGGTAAGATTTCAAAAGCTTGAATGATATCAAAGAATTTTGACTATTATGCATAAGATGATTTAATGTAGCAAGATTAGAACGATATCTTAAAAAACCATTGGTTAAACTGAGTTTAGACTTTTTGTTTTATAAAAGAAAATCATGCCACTAAACAAGGTCAGAAGAAGGGAAAACATCAATAGTTTACTCTCTTTAGCTAATTTAAAAAAGCTAAACCCTATCTCCCAAAAAACTCCAATTTTTAAAAGCTTGAAAAGTTTTTATCATACGGAAGCCAAAAATAAGGACCAAAAATAAAAACAAAAACAAACAATAAGCAAACTAAAGACAACAACAAAGTCAACACAAAAACTAAAAAATAAAAGTCACACAAAAACTAACGATTTCAAGCAAGTGATAAAACAACGGATTTTAGCAATTGAGCTGCAAGCCTCCTTATGTTCAGTTATCCTATGCTCCCACGAGGTCTTTGATGAGAGCACTCCTGCAAGACTCAACAACAGTCAGTTTTAGGAACCCAAACAGATTTGGGCTCCTTCTTAGGAAATATAGAGTGCAATGCAGATGTGGTATGTATTGAATCATGCATCTTAGGTCTCCACACCCAATGTGTACTACGGTGAACTGTGCAAGTGTGTGAGATGTGTCCTAACATGCCACAAGAAAAACATTGAACTCCAGGAAAAGGTTTTCTTAAATGATTTGAGTAAAAATGCCTCTTCCTAGGTTCTGGCCTTTGATTAAAAGTTGGTGTCATCCTAGCTCTCTTACATGTTTCCAAATCATTTTGAATTCTCAAGTTAGTTCTTTTTAATGCATCATTCTCAATCCTCAAATTTTTCTCAATCTCTTTAGATTTCTTAAGATCATCATTAAGTGAGGTGTGTGAAGCTTTTAATGCATTTCTTTTATCAACTAATTCCAAATGCTTCTTGTTTAATTCATCAAATTCATCAAGTAGAGCCATGTGATTTGAATCAATCGTTGCATGATCTTTGAGAAAAACTTCATGCTCTTTTTGTAGATTTGAATGTTCTAATTTTAGGCTAGCATGAGTTTTCTTTAATTTCCTATATGATGTATGGATTTTTTCACAAATTTCAAATAATTCATCATAGGTTGGTCTACATACCTCTTCCTCATCACTTTGGTTTTCTCCCATGAAACACAAGTTTGTTGTTTCTTCCTCTGGTTCAGTCTCAGAGGAATCAGTGCCAGATTCTGCCCAGAAGCCTCTTTGGATTTTCTTCTTGTCCTTCCTAGACTTAGCTTTTTCCTCACCTTTTTCCTTTTCTTTGCTTGAATGTTCTTGAAGTGTAGGACAATCAGATCTTACATGTCCAGGTTTCCTGCATTCAAAACAAATAACATCAGAAGATCCTTTACTATGTTTATGATCCTTACCTTTTCTCCAACTTTGATGATGCTTTTGTTTCTTCCTTAGAAAGCTTTTGAATTGCCTTGTGATGAAGGCAACTCCATCGCTTTCAGACCCGGAAGATTCAGAATCCGATTTGTGTGCCTTCAATGCAATGGTTTTCTCCTTTTTCTTTTCACCTACATCAAGATTTCTTTGATTCACCCCTTGCTCGTAAGCAATGAGTGAGCCAAGCAAGTTATCAATAGAATAGGTGTTTAAATCTTTAGATTCAGTAATTCGCAGTAATTTTTGCATCATAGGATGAAGGCAAGCATCTCAAAATCTTGTTAACTTTTTCATAGTTTGAAAGTTCTTTTCCTAGTGCATGCAATGAGGTAGCAATCTGAGTAAACCTAGTGTACATGTCAGAAATTGATTCATGAGGTTTCATACGAAAAAGTTCGTAGTCATGCAAGAGAATGTTTAAACGGGATTGTTTAACTTCATTAGTGCCTTCATAAGTAATGCATAGTTTATCCCAAATTTCTTTACCAGTTTTGCAAGTTGAAACACGCATGTAATCCTCAGATTTTAATGCACAGAAAAAACAATTCAAACATTTAGCATTTAGTTGAGCTAAATCTCGTTCATCAAAAGTCCATTCGGTAAAAGCAACTTCCGTTTTAAAACCGTTAATTTCACGAGAAGGTGGAGAATAACCTTCTTGAATAAGCATCCACATGTGATAATCAGTAGATTGTAAAAAAGTTGACATGCGAGTTTTCCAGAAATCAAAAGGTAGGTTATCGAACAGAGGAGGTCGGGTAATAGAATACCCTTCCGTAGTGTTGCGATTCCCAAAGTTAGACATGGATCAAATTCAAAAAGTTTTTAAACTTTAATTTTCGAAACAGGCTCTGATACCACTTGAAAGTTCGATGGGGATGTTAAGCCCTATGAACTTAGTCCCAAACTAACCAAGAGGGGGGGTGAATTGGTATTTTAAAAACTTCTTTTTAAAATAAAGAAAATAAAGTAACATAAAACCAAATCACACCACGAAAATAATGCGGAATTTAAACGTGCGGAAGCAAGAAAAGAAACACAGAGATTTATAGTGGTTCGGTCGACTCGACCTACGTCCACTCCTTGGAGGCACCCTCCAAGTATTGCACTACACAAAAAGTGACTCTCCTTTAGCCCCCACGGCTAGGTGGAGAAACCCTTACAAGAACCTCCTTTTTGCCACCCCGGCAAGGAAGAGAACCTATCTCCTTTTGCTTCCTCCTGAAGCCGGTAGAGAACCAGAACCAACGGCACAACTCCTTACCTCTACCGACCCTTCCACGGACGAGAAACTCTAGACGAAGACGACGCAGAGAGATCCTTGAAGCAACCCTTGTGAAACCCCTCACAAGCTCCCCCTCACAAGATCCTCTCTCTCTCTTCTCTCTCTCTTTCTCTCCTCAAGGTCTTCTCAGGTCAAGGCAGCAGCCAAAAGGTCTTGAAAAACGTTGAACAAGAGCTCTTTAAATAGAAGAGCTTCAAAAGAGCTCATTAATTGCAAGTTGCCGACTTTATCGTCCAGGCCGATCTGGTACATCGGCCTGGCCGATCAGTACAAATTAATGAAGATCGGCCAGAGCATAGCCCTGAATGGAAAACAGGACGATTGAAAAATAGCTTGATCGTCCAGGCCGATCTAACAATGGTCCTGGCCGATTAGTTCAAATCAGAGGAAAATCGTCCTGACAATAGCCCTGAATATGGCCTGGCCGATACTGATCGTCCTGAAGTAACTTAAGGTTTTGACTAGATCGTCCTGGCCGATCTTTCGATCGTCCAGGACGATATGATCGTATCAATCATCCTTAATTACTTCCTTGATTTCCTGAACAATTATGGCATAATCTGTTAATATCGTCCAGGCCGATCCGAGGATCGTCCTGGCCGATAATTTAAAGATACACTATACCATACTTGTCTAAGGCGGCTACTTCTTTCTGTTTTGAGCTTATCGTCCTGGCCGATACACGTATCGTCCAGGCCGATCGGTTAACGTTGGCTGCCTTAATCAAGAATCCTTAATTAGACTTTCTGTTTTAAGCTGATCGTCCAGGCCGATAAAAGATATCGTCCTTGCCGATATGAGTAAAAATAGAATTTCTAATTCTCTCAAGTGTGTGTGTGAAGGGTTACAAAGTATCAGTCTTTTTGACTACTACAAGAGGACTCAAAAGGTAAAAAACAAAAGTACAGACTGACTCAACCCTAAACCTACGCATTCCTGAACTTGGCTCCTTTTTGATTGTCCGATCGTCGATTCCTGAAAAGTTAGAAGCAACAAGCTATCCAAGAAAAGCAGTGTTTGTCAATCATCAAAACATAAGACATGAAAAATAGATTTGCAACAGTGAGAGTATATGGTACCTGGACAACGGATGTTCTAAGCACATGACTGGAGATACTGCTCAATTCATAACGCTGGAAGCCAGGAGTGGAGGCAAGGTTACACTTGGAGATAATACCACAAAGAAAGTGGTTGGATCAGGTATGATTGGAAATTTAAAAAACTTTTTCATAGATAATGTTTTATTAGTTGAAGGCTTAAAACATAATTTGCTTAGCATAAGTCAGCTATGTGATAAGGGTTATAATGTAAAATTTTTACCTACTAGCTGCATAATTAGCCTAAATGGGAAAATTATTTTAAATGGAAAAAGGGTGAACAATGTTTACATGCTAGATTTAAATTGTATTCAATCTCCTACTGCTTTTTGTTTGAAAACTGTTTCTGATGAATCATGGCTTTGGCATAGGAGACTTTGTCATTCTAGTATGAAAAATCTTAGAAAAATTACCCAAAAGAATTTGGTGAGAGGAATACCTAAACTAGACTTTACTAAGGACCATCTGTGTGATGCATGTCAATTAGGAAAACAAGTGAAGTCCTCTTTTAAGTCCATTAAAGATCTTAGGACCAGTAAACCTTTAGAAATTCTACACATGGATCTTTTTGGACCAGTAAGCACTGTTAGTCTAGGAGGGAAGGTATATGGATTTGTTATAGTAGATGATTTTTCAAGATTCACCTGGGTTAAATTTCTTTTTCATAAGAGTGAATCATTTGAGGAATTCAGAAATTTTTCAACTTGGATACAAAGAAAACTAGGATGTGAAATAATTTCTATACAAAGTGATCATGGAGGAGAATTTGAAAATGAAAGATTTGAAGATTTCTGTAAAGAAAAGGGGATTGATCACAATTTTTCTGCACCTAGAACTCCTCAACAAAATGGAGTAGTTGAAAGAAAGAACAGAACATTAATAGAAGCCGCCCGAGCAATGTTAGCAGAATACTCACTTCCTAGATATTTTTGGGCTGAGGCGGTTAGCACTGCATGCTATGTTCTGAATAGGGTGAATGTGAGATCAAATTTGAATAAAACACCCTATGAGTTGCTAAAAGGAAGAACACCAAATTTGTCTCATTTGCATGTATTTGGTTGCAAGGTGTTCATACATAATAATGGAAAATCTGCCTTAGGAAAATTTGATCCAAAATCAGATGAAGGAATTTTTGTTGGATATTCAAGTGTTGGAAAATCTTATAGAGTATTCAACAAAAGAACTTTAGTCATTGAAGAAACCACACATGTTGTTTTTGATGAAAATGGAAACATGGAAGAGCCAAAAGTTGTTGAAGAAGAAATTGAAGAAAACTCCCAAAAGATTGATAGATTAAATTTGGAAGAAAATGTGGAAGAAAATTTAGAAAGAGAAGACCCTTTGCCTAGAGATTTGAGATTTTCTAAAAACCACCCAAAGGAATTAATCATAGGTGAACCAAGTGAGGGTGTTAGAACTAGGCGTGGATTAAACAAGGAAGTCAATCATTCAGCCTTTATTTCAACTGTTGAACCCACTAACATTGATCAAGCACTTTCAGATGAATTTTGGATATTGGCCATGCAAGAAGAGTTGAATCAATTTGTAAGAAATAAAGTTTGGGAACTAACTACAAGGCCAAAAGATCAAAGTGTTGTTGGAACCAAGTGGGTGTTCAAAAATAAAATGAATGACTCAGGAGTAGTCATTAGAAATAAGGCTAGATTAGTAGCTAAGGGGTATAATCAAATTGAAGGAATTGATTTTGAGGAAACTTTTGCCCCTGTAGCTAGACTTGAAGCAATTAGGGTTTTACTAGCCTTTGCCTGTTTTAAAGGTTTTAAATTGTTTCAAATGGATGTCAAAAGTGCCTTTTTAAATGGAGTAATTGAAGAAGATGTTTTTGTAGAACAACCTCCAGGTTTTGAAAATTCTAAATTTCCAAATCATGTTTTCAAATTAAAAAAGGCATTATATGGATTGAAACAGGCACCTAGGGCTTGGTATGAGAGGTTAAGCACCTTCCTACTTGAAAGATCTTTTGAAAAAGGAAGTGTGGATACAACTCTCTTTTTAAGGAAAATTGGAAAGGATATACTTATTGTTCAAATTTATGTGGATGACATCATCTTTGGATCTTCAAATAAACATCTTTGTGATGATTTTTCTAAAACAATGAGTAGTGAATTTGAAATGAGTCTAATGGGAGATTTAAATTACTTTCTAGGATTTAGCATTAAGCAACTTGAGGAAGGTACTTTTCTTAGTCAAACCAAATATATTAAGGACATCCTCAAAAAATATGAAATGGACAATGCTAAACCTGTTAGTACACCAATGAGTTCTTCAGTTCAGTTAGATAAAGACCTTAAGGGAAAATCTGTTGATCAAAAGAAATTTAGAGGGATAATTGGATCTTTACTTTACTTGACTGCTAGCCGACCAGATATTATGTTTAGTGTTTGCCTATGTGCTAGATTTCAATCAGATCCAAAAGAATCACATTTGACAGCAGTGAAAAGGATTTTAAGATATCTACTAGGAACTCAAAACTTAGGAATTTGGTATCCTAAGTTTAGCTCTTCATTTGAAATTATTGGTTACTCAGATTCTGACTTTGCAGGCTGTAGAGTGGATAGGAAAAGCACTTCTGGAACATGTCAATTCATTGGAAATTCATTAGTTTCATGGTCTAGTAGAAAACAAAATTCAGTGGCACTATCTACTGCAGAAGCAGAATACATTGCATTAGGAAGTTGTGTGGCACAAGTACTTTGGTTAAAACAACAGTTGATTGACTTAGGATTAACTATAGGCACTATTCCAATTTATTGTGACAATACTAGTGCTATTTGCATTTCCAAAAATCCTATTCAACATTCTAGAACCAAACACATCGATATAAGGCATCATTTCATAAGGGATCATGTATCCAAAGGAGAAATTGAACTCATTCATGTTTCAACTGAAAATCAACTTGCAGACATTTTTACAAAACCTTTAGCCTTTGATACCTTCAGTACTTTAAGAACAAGGCTTGGTGTTATTGATTTGAATGCTTAACCAAAATGTCTTTGCAACATTGATACTTGTTGTGTTTTGTTTTTGTGATTTTGTGAATTTTGTGTATTTTTGAATGAATTGTTTTTGGATTTATGATTTTGTCTTATGTTTTCTGTGTTTTTGATTGTTTTTGTTGATTTTGTTAAATTAAAAAATTTAAAATTAAAATTTTTTTTGGAGGAAATCGTCCAGGACGAAATATTTTCGTACGGGACGATGTGTAAAGAAACAGTTTACGCGAATTTAAACCGTTTTGAGAGCAATTTTTTATTGGATCGTCTGTACGATCTGTGATCGTCCAGTACGAATTTTTTCTTTTTCTCAAACGTCGGGACGATTGAATGCAGCGGTTGAGTGGATAAGACAGTTTTTAATACGAACTTCGTCTGTACGAAATTTTTTTCGTCTGTACGAACATGTGTCGGTTCATTGTAGGGGACGGTTTTCAAGAGTCATTAAAACGAAACACTTTTCGATCGTCTGTACGAAATTTTTTCGTATGTACGATCGGTCAAGTCAAAAAGCCTGTACGAAGGGACGCATCGTAAGTTGTGTTGAATACGAAAAGCCGTTACATTTTGGACGAATTGGATCGTCTGTACGAAATTACTTCGTCCAGAAGAACGATAATTTTTCGTCCAGGACGAATATTTTCGTCCAGGACGAACATATCGTTTTTCTTTAAATATGAAGGCTTTCAAACTTGACAATCACACTTTCAAACATCTTTTTCAATCCCTTTCTACATCAAATCAACTATGGCCTCCTCTAGCAAAAGACAAAAAGTTTTGGTGAAGAAACCTAACAGGAATGCCCCAGACAACTTTCTTTCCAAGGCAAATGAGGAATCTTTTCCTCGTTTTGCATCTGCAAAAATCACTCCGTCTCGCATTCTTATCCAAACAGAGTTGAAATTTCGGGTATTACACCTCTTCGCCTCAACCCAATTTCAGTTCATTCTTTCTCTTGTCCACTTCTACAATAAGCAAACCTACCATTACTTCCTAGCCAACATGAGTTTCAATTCTGACCACTCTATCATTAGTTCTTTTGTTTTTAAGAAAAAAGTTGAGATCACCAAGCACGACCTTGGTGCATTTTTAAACCTAAGAACTGAAGGATATAGAGCCCACACCCTAGCATCAGAAAACACCTTCCAATGGTTTGAAATCAATAGGGTAATTAGAGAAAATGCAATTGACAATCATGTTGCTAGAGTAGCCGGTATGACCCAAGATGCCCGAATCATCCAGCATATCCTTAGATCCTCAATTATTCCTAAAGCTGGTGATAGGATTAATATTACTCCTCTCCTTTCTTGTCTAACTTTTTTAATCATGAAAAGACAACCTATTGATGAAGCCCAACTCATCCTAGATCATATCTATGGGCTTTCAGAAATAGGACATCCTGATCAGAAGAGGAAGAAGAACATTTCTTTAGGGCACTTGATTACTTATATTTTGGAGAAGAAGTACAATATAGTGCATCCTGATGAGGAATATGAAGAGCCTGTTTACTACAACGATGCATCATTCAGACTGCTCTTCAAGGAGGAAAAAGAAAAAGAAAAAGCACATGGCAGTGCTTCAGAAGAAGAAGAAGAAGGAGTGCAAGCTTCTGCTTCTCAATCAGATTACCAGAATCTGATTGAGAGATTTGATAGACTAGAGACTCACATTGATCAAAGGTTTGATCAATTTGATGCTCATCTTACGCAGCAGCAACATGAAATTGGTAATATTAGAGATGAAGTTCATGAAATAAATACCAATGTAATGTTGATGGCCTCCTACTTCAACCTCTTTGGCGGCATTCCTCCTCCTCCTCCTCCAGAACAGTAGAAGTTTTTTTTATGTGTGTCTGTTGTATTTTTTTTGTTGTTTTTTTTTTTTTTTCGTATATGTGTTATTGTAATTGTTGTTATGTTTTTGTTTAAGTTCGATGTTTTTATGTAATTTTTTTTTTATCAATGAAAGTTTGTTTGTTTTAGATTTGTTTTGAAATGTGGCTAATCTTTATGAATTTCATTAATATTGTTTTTAATCTACATTGTGCTCAAATTCGATTGTAATGTGAGATTATCTATATTAGAAAATCTAGACTTTTTAAATTTATAATTTGTTTATAACTTGTTGTATTTAGAATTTTTTTAATTCATGTCTATTCATTTAGACTACATAAAATTTAATATTGTTATTGCAATTTTGATGTTTTCTTATTTTGTATTTCTATGCTCAAATGATATTTATGCACCTAGAAATATTTGAAATGTTAGATTATAGATTTTGGAAAGAATTGGTCAAATTACTCTTGAACATTGTACAAATGTACAAAAATCAAAAGGGATTCGCAAAAATTTGCAAAGTGAAAAAGAGGCACAAAATAAGCCCAACCAAAGAAAAATGCACAAAAATGTGCTCCAAAACTTTGAAAAGATGTGCAAAGCACCACATGAGGTAATTCTCTTCTTTCCAAATTCGTTTAATCTCTTAATTCAAGTTGATCTACTGTTCATTTATATTCTATTGAACTTTGAAATATAGAATTTTTTTTACATCTCACTTGTAATGATTTTCAATAATCAAAATGTCTAAATTGAATCATGTCTTTGATAAATTCTTCTTACTTACAATGTTATATCATTTCATAAATTTTATGAATTTCTATGATTGACCTAATATCTTTAGTTTAAAATTGCATACCCTATGTCAAATCACAATTTAGATTAAATTTTAACAATGAATTTCATATTATTATTTACATTTCTTGTCTTTTTCTTCTTCACTTTTTGTTGCTGTCAAAAAGGGGGAGAAATTATTATGTTTGTGTTTGTGTTTTTGTGGGTTTTTATGGTTTGTGTTTTCTGTTAAAATTTTTTGAAAAACAAAAATATTGTTCTTTAATGCCTCCTTATTTTAATGTACTCATAAATTCAGGGGGAGTTTAGGAGATAAGAGATTTGTTTTAACTTGAAATCATACTAATAATAATTGTTTTGCCATCATCAAAAAGGGGGAGATTGTTTGAAAGGTTGCTATTTGAATGATTTATATTTGTGCAACTTATGTAGTTTTGATGATTCCAAACATTATTGTTCAAATGTATAGTTATCTCCTATCAATTTCAGAAGATTTGCACTTGCTCTTGTGTGTACTAACATTTCAGGTAAATCAGACTCCAGACTACGAAAACTTCAAATCAAATTCAACATGAGAAATTTTATTTATTTGAAGTTTGTCTTTTCTCTGAATTAATTTTGAAAGGGAGTGATTGTAATTGAGTGAATAAAATCTTACACACACACAAATAAGGAGATCTTGAAATTCTATACTGATCGTACAGGACGATATTTTTCGTACTGGACGATCTGTCAGTTATCTCCTATAGAGCATTTGGAACGAATAGGAACTTGCTTCGAAAAATTTTTCTAAGTCCTATTCGTCCAGGACGAATTTTAATATCGTCCCGGATGATGGGTTCTCTGTAAAATTTCGTCCAGACGAATTTTACCATCGTACGAGGCGACCAGCTCTCTGGAAAAATTTCGTCCAGACAAAAATAATTATCGTACTGGACGATCAGCTCTCTGGAAAATTTTCGTCCAGACGAAACCAAATTATCGTCCCCGGCGATTGGTCCTCTGGAAAATTTTCGTCCAGACGAAATAAAAAATCGTCCAGGACGATCGGCTCTCTGGAAAATTTTCGTCCAGACGAACAATTTTTCGTCCAAACGATAAACCGACTTAGGACAGTTTTCAGCAGTTTCTAGAACCGACCTTGTAATAACCGTTCGTACTGGACGAACCTAGTTCGTACAGGACGATCAGCTGTACGAAGTCATTTCGTACACATATACAAATTGGGTCGTTTCAGATCGTTTAAGTAAAATCGTCCAGGACGATCCAGGATCGTACGGGACGATCCACTGCGTACAGAATTGAAAATATGCAGTTTTTGGGCGGTTTTTCATGTCTTTTGTATAAATAGTCCAAATTAGACTGTCACCCAATCTTTTTGTCATTTGATCTTCGTGCCTATTGAGAGAATAGCCAAGGGGAGAGTGGAAGAGAGCATTCAAAGGAGGATTCCTACCATTGGAGCAAGAAGGCTTCACTTGGATTGCTAAGGTAAGAGTCTCTACTTGTGAAATTGGATTTCTTCACTCTTTTCTTTCTTCCTTCTAGATTCTTGTGAGAAGATCATTCAAGAAGGTCCGGTTCACTGCCGACACTTGGAGAGTGTGAACAGACGTGGGTTCTCTGCCTACTCTAGGAGAGTGTAAAAGGAAGAAGGTTCTCTGCCTACACTTGGAGAGTGTAAACAGCCGTAGGGTTCTCTGCCCACACTAGGAGAGTGTGAAAGGACGACGGTTCTCTGCCCACACTAGGAGAGTGTGAAAGGACGACGGTTCTCTGCCAGCACTGTGGATTGTGTAAAAGGATGACGGTTCTCTGCCGCACCGGGGAGTGGTGAAAAGAGTGTTTTGTACAGGCTTCTCCGCCTTGCTGTGGGTGCTAAAGGAGAGTCACTTTGTGGTATTAGTGCAATACTCAGAGGGTGCCTCTGAGGAGTGGATGTAGGTCTGGTTATAGACCGAACCACTATAAATCTGGTGTCATTTACTTTATTGCTTTTACGTTTCCGCATTTTAAATTTCAGTTTTAACAACTCTGTGGTTGAAAAACATTTTTCTACAAACTTTAAAAGAAAATTTTATTTCGGTTCAACTTTAACATTAAGAGGGTTTAAAATTTTAAAACTACCAATTCACCCCCCTTTTGGTAGCCGTGGGACATTTACTTAGGCTTAACAACCTAATTACTAGACTCAACAAAGTAAATGACACAAGATTTATAGTGGTTCGGTCTATACCAGACCTACATCCACTCCCCAGAGGTACCCTCTGAGTATTGCACTAATATCAATAGTGACTCTCATTTTGCACCCACAGCAAGGCGGAGAAGCCTTTACAAACACTCTTTTCACCACTACCCGGTGCGGCAGAGAACCATCGTCCTTTTACATAATCCACAGTGTTGGCAGAGAACCATCCGTCCTTTCACACTCTCCTAGTGTGGGCAGAGAACCCTTCGTCCTTTCACACTTTCCTAGTGTGGGCGGAGAACCCTTCGTCATTTTACACTCTCCTAGTATGGGCAGTGAACCCTTCATTTTTTCACACTCTCCTAGTGTGGGTAAAGAACCCTTCGTCCTTTCACACTCTCCTAGTGTGGGCAGAGAACCCTTCGTCCTTTCACACTCTCCTAGTGTGGGCAGAGAACCCTTCGGCTGTTCACACTCTCCAAGTGTCGTCAGCGAACCGGATCTCCTTGACAGATCTTCTCACAAGAAATCTAGAAGGAAAAAAGAAAAGAGTGAAGTAATCCCAATTCACAAGTAGAGATTCTTACCTTTAAACACCAAGTGAAGCCTTCACGCTCCAGTGGTAGGAATCCTCCTGGTAATCCACTCTTACACTCTCTCCTTGGCTATTCTCTCAAGAGACACGAACATCAAATGACAAAAAGATTGTGTGGCAGTCTAATTTGGACTATTTATATAAAAGACAAGAAAAACCGCCCAAAAACTGCAAGTTTTCAATTCTGTATGCAGTGGATCGTCCCGTACGATCGTGGATCATCCTGGACGATATTAGTTAAAAGCCTTGAAACAAACCTCTTTGTATACGTGTACGAAATGTTTTCGTACAAGCTGATCGTCCCGTACGAACCAAGTTCGTACGTTACGAACGGTTATTACAAGGTTGATTCAAAAAACTATAGAAAAACAGTCCTAGGTCGGTTGTATCGTCTGGACAAAAATTGGTTCGTCCGGACAAAATTCTTACAGAGACCAGATCGTTCTGGAAGATATTTAATTTTATCTGGATGAAAATCTTACAGAGAGCAAATTGTTTTCTGACGATAATTATTTTTGTCTGGACGAAATTCTTAAAGAGAGCAAATCATCCCAGATGATATTTAATTTCGTCCTGGAAGAATAGGACTAAGAAAAATTTTTCTTGCCAGTTCTTATTCGTTCCATGTGATCTTCATAGGAGATAATGAAAGTTCGATGGGGATGTTAAGCCCTATGAACTTAGTCCCAAACTAACCAAGAGGGGGGGGGGTGAATTGGTATTTTAAAAACTTCTTTTTAAACAAAGAAATAAAATCACATAAACCAAATCACACCACAAAAAGTGCGGAATTTTAAAGTGCGGAAGCAAGAAATGGAACACAGAAATTTATAGTGGTTCGGTCGACTCGACCTACGTCCACTCCTTGGAGGCACCCTCCAAGTATTGCACTACAAAAAAAGTGACTCTCCTTTAGCCCCCACGGCTAGGTGGAGAAACTCTCACAAGAACCTCCTTTTTGCCACCCCGGCAAGGCAGAGAACCTATCTCCTTTTGCTTCCTCCTGAAGCTGGCAGAGAACCAGAACCAAAAGCAAAACCCCTTACCTCTACCGACCCTTCCACGGACGAGAAACTCTAGACAAAGACGACACAGAGAGATCCTTGAAGCAACCCTTGTGAAACCCCTCACAAGCTCCCCCTCACAAGATCCTCTCTCTCTCCTCTCTCTCTCTTTCTCTCCTCAAGGTCTTCTCAGGTCAAGGCAGCAGCCAAAGGTTTTTAAAAACGTTGAACAAGAGCTCTTAAATAGAAGATCTTCAAAAGAGCTCATTAATTGCAAGTTGCCGACAATATCGTCCAGGCCGATATGGACATCGGCCTGGCCGATCAGTACAAATCAATGAAGATCGGCCAGAGCATAGCCCTGGATAAAAAACTGGACGATTAAAAATTAGCTTGATCGTCCAGGCCGATCTCACGATCGTCCTGGCCGATCAGTTCAAATCAGAGGAAAATCGTCTTGACAATAGCCCTGGATACGGGCTGGCCGATATTGATCGTCCTGAAGTAACTTAAGGTTTTTGACTAGATCGGCCAGGCCGATCTTGCGATCGTCCAAGACGATCTGATCGTATCAATCATCCTTAATTACTCCCTTGATTTCCTGAACAATTATGGCATAATTTGTGAATATCGTCCAGGCCGATCCAAGGATCGTCCTGGCCGATAATTTAAAGATACAGTATACCATACTTGTCTATGGCGGCTACTTCTTTCTGTTTTGAGCTTATCGTCCTGGCCAATACACGTATCGTCCAGGACGATCTGTTAACGTCGGCTGCCTTAATTAAGAATCCTTAATTAGACTTTCTGTTTTAATCGGATCGTCCAGGCCGATCAAAGAAATCGTCCTGGCCGATATGAGTAAAAACAGAAATTCTAAGTCTCTCAAGTGTGTGTGTGAAGGGTTACAAAGCATCAGTCTCTTTGACTATTACAAGTGGACTCAAAAGCTAAAAAACAAAAGTACAGACTGACTCAACCCTAAACCTACACATTCCTGAACTTGGCTCCTTTTTGATTGTCCGATCTTTGATTCCTGAAAAGTTAGAAGCAACAAGCTGTCCAAGAAAAGCAGTGTTTGTCAATCATCAAAACATAAGACTTGAAAAATAGATTTTTAACAATCTCCCCCTTTTTGATGATGGCAAAACACAAGTAGGACAAAAATAGATTCATTAGAAAAACAAAGTTACAACATCAACTTTTTCCTACCACACCTTATCGTACTCCCCCTTTTTGTCATCACAAAAAGAGAGTCCAGAAACAGCAGAGAAAAAAAAATCACGAAAGACTAACTACAAAAAAACAAGAAACAATAACTCAAAGCACAAACTAAAAGAACGAGGGATCCTGATCATCAGATGGAGGAGGTGGAGGTGGCTGCTGAAAGTAACTGGCAAGGGTGGTAAACTGAGCATTGAACCAGGCGATGTCCTGGTCATGCTGCTGCTATTGGTGAGTAAGAAAACTGTCAAATCGAGCTAAATCCTCAGCGCGGTGATGCTCGTAGCGGGCAATGTCCTCAGAGTGTTGCTGCTCCTGGGCAGCAACATATGCGTCAAACCGGGTCTCCCAACGATCAAATCTCTCAATCAACTGATCAACCGGTGAGTGTTGGTGGAGAGGAACAGGGTCAGAAAAGGGAGCTGGAGCGGGAGCCTCCTCCTCTCGAGCCCCCCGAGGTTCCTCAGGGTGGAGACGAGTACTGTGAAGGGTGCTGAAGGAATTGTTTGAGTAAAAGGGAGTTGGGAGGTTTGGTGGAATAGGATATTAAAGTTGGTATTTAGTTTCAAGAACATAGGCTATGATGTGTCCTAAGGCTAGATTTGGCTTTCTTCTGTGGCCTGGATCGCGAATTGTTGTTAGGTGATCAATGTAACGAAAAAATAGGCCCGCAGTGTTGAATTCCCTATGAGCCATGATGTAGAAGGTAGTGAGGGAAAGTAGAGGGGTAATGTGGACACGATCGCCGGCTTTTGGAATGACGGAGGTGCGAAGGACATGTTGGATTGTCCTAGCATCTCTGACTAAAGAGCTAGTCTCTCCAACATGGTAACAGACATTGGTCTGGCGAAGAAAGTGATTTGCCGTGGACCAGTCAAAATCAGGGTCAGGGGCAATTATGTGCAGCTTATCTCCGGTGGTGGATAGCTGTAAAAGATCAACACAGTCCTAATATGTGATTTCGATAGGGCGTCGATTCACATAGGAGGACAGGGCTGTGAAGGTAGAGTTGATGCGAAGGTTTGCAAAAAATTCTAGAAGGAACTCAGAATTGAAAGGGAAAACAAGAGACAGAATGAAGCAAAGGGAAGTGTGAGCGAAGAGATCCATTACCGGGTTAGAGATGTGGACTGGATTGATAATTCTGGAAACAGTAATTCCACATTCTTTATAACGATGATATGCGGCTTCATCTTCTGCTTCCTAGAAATGAGGGTCAACCCTTGCCCTCGAGGAACTTCCAGAGGTCTGACGGACGCGTTTCCCACCAACCATTTGAGAGAACTTAAGCAAAAACACAAAGGAGAAAGGATGAAGAGTGAAAAATCATGGCTGGATCGGCCTGAATTTAAAGAAACGGCCATATCGTCCTGGCCGATCGCGGAATCATCCAGGCCGATATGTGTCAATAATTACGTACAGGCCGATTGGTCAAAAAGGCAGTCCAATCGTCCGGGCAGATCAGATATCGGCCAGGCCGATTAGACACAGGCTATCGGCCCGAGGAGTCAGTCCGGACGACCGTTGAAAAAGCAGATCGTCCGGGCCGATTAGGTGTATCGTCCAGGACGATGCACAATAATTGATCGTACCGGCCGAAGTTAAAACGTTTTAAATGCTTGCCATGTGTATCGTCCAGGACGAACAGTGGATCGGTCCGGCCAATGGTCCAATAATGAATCGTCCGAGTCCGAATTTAAAGATCAAAACGTACTGACACGTGGATCGTTCGGGACGGTCCAGTGTATCGGCCAGGACGATGCACATAGAATGCATCGGCCAGACAAATTTACTATCGGCCAGGACTATCACCATGAGTTTGATCAAATCGTCCAGGACGATAATGTATCGTCCAGGACGATGAATTGCAGTAAGCACAGAAAAAAGGTCAGCAGATGGATTTTGGAAAGAATTTGTCATATCGTCCAGGACGATATAAATATCGGCCCGACCAATCTGACTTGAATTTGAAATCAAGACAGGAAAGGTGATGATCAAGACTCTCAAAAATAAAAATAAAATAATAAAAAATAAAAATAAAAAAAAAACAGTCAAAGACATAAAAAAAATAAAACAAACACCGAACATTTTTGGATTTTAATTTTTCTTTTTTTTTTGTCTTATGGAGGCATCATATGAGAATTCTTTTTATGAATTTAAACTTTTAAAGTTTTAGGAGATCAAGAGGTTTAACAAAATCTAATCAGAAGAAGGTAGAAAAACTGATTCCATTTACCCTAGATCGGACATCCTTCAGGGTACAAAATTCTCTTAAAAACAACAGAGTCCTAACTCGGAATAACAAAAGAAGATAAGAAGATCCAATCAAGACTTGTTAACAATAAAAATATCTCATAAATAATAAACCAAAATAAATTTTCTCAATCATGGAAATTGAAAATCAAATCTTTGAAGGTATCACATAATCAATGAGTTTTCTAAGTTTTAAGAGTTTTACCAAAGAGATGATAGCTTGCAATGGGCTAATTTTATGCCTCTTGTCACTTTTATTGGCTCTTTGAGCATCTTTTGATTTTTGATATACTTTTGTGTATATAGTTTTCTTTTCAATTTTGGCTTCATTGGCCCCTTTCCTTTTTAACTTTTGCAAGCTAAAAATTCTTTAATATACCCTTAAAGAAAAAATACTTAGTTGTGAGTATATCCTCCAAATATTAGAGAATAGGAGCTCTCTCTCTAACATAGGGAAGAACAATTCACAACACAAAATCAAAATCACGTGATAACTGCAATGGTAAGATTTCAAAAGCTTGAATGATATCAAAGAATTTTGACTATTATGCATAAGATGATTTAATGTAGCAAGATTAGAAAGAGATCTTAAAAAGCCATTGGTTAAACTGAGTTTAGACTTTTGTTTTATAGAAGAAAATCATGCCACTAAACAAAGTCAGAAGAAGGAAAAAACATCAACAATTTACTTCCTTTAACCAATTTTAAAAAGCTAAACCCTATCTCCAAAAACTCCAATATTTAAAAGCTTGAGAAGTTTCATCATATGAAAGCCCAAAAAATAAAGACCAAAGTAAAAAAAAAAACAAAAACTAAAAAAAAATAAAGCAAACTAAAAACAACACAAAGTGAACACAAAAACTAAAAATAAAAGACACACAAAAACTAAAGATTTCAAGCAAGTGATAAAGCAATGGATTTAAGCAATTGAGCTACAAGCCTCCTTATGTTCAGTTATCTTATGCTCCCACGAGGTCTTTGGTGAGAGCACTCCTGCAAAACTCAACAACAGTCAGTTTTAGGAATCCAAACAGATTTGGGCTCCTTCTTAGGAAATGTAGAGTGCAATGCAGATGTGGTATGCTTTGAATCATGCATCTTAGGTCTCCACACCCAATGTGTACTGCGGTGAACTGTGCAAGTGTGTGAGATGTGTCATAGCATGCCACAAGAAAAATATTGAACTCCAGGAAAAGGTTTTCTTAAATGGTTTGGGTAAAAATGCCTCTTCTTAGGTTCTGGCCTTTGATTAAAAGTTGGTGTCATCCTAGCTTTCTTACATGTTTCCAAATCATTTTGAATTATCAAGTTAGTTCTTTTTAATGCATCATTCTCAATCCTCAAATTTTTCTCAATCTCTTTAGATTTCTTAAGATCATCATTAAGTGAGGTGTGTGAAGCTTTTAATGCATTGCTTTTATCAACTAATTCCAAATGCTTCTTGTTTAATTCATCAAATTCATCAAGGAGAGCCATGTGATTTGAATCAATCGTTGCATGATCTTTGAGAAAAACTTCATGCTCTTTTTGTAGATTTGAATGTTCTAATTTTAGGCTAGCATGAGTTTTCTTAAGTTTTTTGTATGATGTATGGATTTTTTCTCAGATTTCAAATAATTCATCATAGGTTGGTTTACATACCTCTTCCTTATCACTTTGATTTTCTCCCATGAAACACAAGTTTGTAGTCTCTTCCTCTGGTTCAGTCTCAGAGGAGTCAGTACCAAATTCTGCCCAGAAGCCTCTTTGGATTTTCTTATTCTCCTTCCTAGACTTAGCTTTCTCCTCACCTTTTTCCTTTTCTTTGCTTGAATGATCTTGAAGTGTAGGACAATCGGCTCTTACATGTCCAGGTTTCCTGCATTCAAAACAAACAACATCAGAAGATCCTTTAATATGTTTATGATCCTTACCTTTTCTCCAACTTTGATGATACTTTTGTTTCTTCCTTCGAAAGCTTTTGAATTGCCTTGTGATGAAGGAAACTCCATCGCTTTCAGACCCGGAAGATTCAGAATCCGATTTGTGTGCATTCAATGCAAATTGTTTTCTCCTTTTTCTTCTCACCTGTATCAAGATTTCTTTGATTCACCCCTTGCTCGTAAGAAATGAGTGAGCCAAACAAGTTATCAATAGAATAGGTGTTCAAATCTTTAGATTCAGTGATTGCAGTAATTTTTGCATCATAAGACGAAGGCAAGCATCTCAAAATCTTGTTAACTTTTTCATAGTTCGAAAGTTCTTTTCCTAGTGCATGCAATGAAGTAGCAATCTGAGTAAACCTAGTGTACATGTCAGAAATCGATTCATGAGGTTTCATACGAAAAAGTTCGTAGTCATGCAAGAGAATGTTTAAACGGGATTGTTTAACTTCATTAGTGCCTTCATAAGTAATGCACAATTTATCCCAAATTTCTTTACCAGTTTTGCAAGTTGAAACACGCATGTAATCCTCAGATTTTAAAGCACAGAAAAAAAAATTCAAACATTTCGCATTTAATTGAGCTAAATCTCGTTCATCAAAAGTCCATTCGGTAAAAGCAACTTCAGTTTTAAAACCGTTAATTTCACGAGAAGGTGGAGAATAACCTTCTTGAATAAGCATCCACATGCGATAATCAGTAGATTGTAAAAAAGTTGACATGCGAGTTTTCCAAAAATCAAAAGGTAGGTTATCGAACAGAGGAGTTCAGGTAATAGAATACCCTTCCGTAGTGTTGCGATTCCCAAAGTTAGACATGGATCAAATTCAAAAAGTTTTCAAACTTTAATTTTCGAATCAAGCTCTGATACCACTTGAAAGTTCGATGGGGATGTTAAGCCTGTTGAATCCAGTAATTAGGTTGTTAAGCCTAAGTAAATGTCCCACGGCTACCAAGAGGGGGGGTGAATTGGTAGTTTTAAAAAATTTTAAACCCTCTTAATGATAAAGTTAAACCGAAATAAAAATTTCTTTTAAAGTTTGTAGAAAAATATTTTTCAACCACAGAGTTGTTAAAACTGAAATTTAAAGTGCGGAAACGTAAAAGCAATAAAGTAAATGACACCAGATTTATAGTGTTTCGGTCTATAACCAGACCTACATCCACTCCTCAGAGGCACCCTCTGAGTATTGCACTAATACCACAAAGTGACTCTCCTTTAGCACCCACAGCAAGGCGGAGAAGCCTGTACAAAACACTCTTTTCACCACTACCCGGTGCGGCAGAGAACCGTCGTCCTTTTACACAATCCACAGTGCTGGCAGAGAACCGTCGTCCTTTACACTCTCCTAGTGTGGGTAGAGAACCCTACGGCTGTTTACACTCTCCAAGTGTAGGCAGAGAACCTTCGTCCTTTTACACTCTCCTAGTGTGGGCAGAGAACCCTCGTCCTTTTACACTCTCCTAGTGTGGGCAGAGAACCCTCCGTCTATTCACACTTTCCAAGTGTCGGCAGAGAACCGGATCTCCTTGACTGATCTTCTCACAAGAATCTTGAAGGAAGAAGGAAAAGAGTGAAGAAATCCAATTTCACAAGTAGAGACTCTTACCTTAGTAATCCAAGTGAAGCCTTCTCGCTCAAGTGGTAGGAATCCTCCTTTGAATGCTCTCTTCCACTCTCTCCTTGGCTATTCTCTCAAGAGGCACGAAGATCAAATGACAAAAAGATTGGGTAGCAGTCTAATTTGGACCTTTTATAGAAAAGACAAGAAAAACCGCCCAAAAACTGCAAATTTCAATTCTGTACGCAGTGGATCGTCCTGTACGATCCTGGATTGTCCTGGACGATTTTACTTAAACGATCTGAAACAACCCAATTTGTATATGTGTACGAAATGACTTCGTACAGCTGATCGTCCTGTACGAACTAGGTTCGTCCAGTACGAACGGTTATTACAAGGTCGGTTCTAGAAACTGCTGAAAACTGTTCTAAGTCGGTTCATCGTTTGGACGAAAATATGTTCGTCTGGACGAAAATTTTCCAGAGAGCCGATCGTCCTGGACGATTATTTATTTCGTCTGGACGAAAATTTTCCAGAGCACCCATCGCCGCGGACGATAATTTGTTTTCGTCTGGACGAAAATTTTCCAGAGAGCTGATCGTCCGGTACGATATTTATTTTCGTCTGGACGAAAATTTTCCAGAGGACTGGTCGCCTCGTACGATGATAAATTTCGTCTGGACAAAAATTTTACAGAGAACCCATCGTCCGGGACGAAAATAAAATTCATCCTGGACGAATAGGACTTAGAAAAAATTTTTCAAGCAAGTTCCTATTCGTTCCAAGTGCTCTATAGGAGATAACTGACAGATCGTCCAGTACGATAAATATCGTCCTGTACGATCAGTATAGAATTTCAAGATCTCCTTATTTGTGTGTGTGAGATTTTATTCACTCAATTACAATCACTCCCTTTCAAAATTAATTCAAAGAAAAGGCAAACTTCAAATAAACAAAATATCTCATGTTGAATTTGATTTGAAGTTTTCGTAGTCTGGAGTCTGATTTTCCTGAAATGTTAGTACACACAAGATCAAATGGAAATCTTCTAAAATTGTTTAGAGATAACTATACATCTGAACAATAATATTTGGAATCATCAAAACTACATAAATTGCACAAATATAAATCATTCAAATAGCAACTATTCAAACAATCTCCCCCTTTTTGATGATGGCAAAACAATTATTATTTGTATGGTTTCAAGTTAAAACAAATCTCTTATCTCCTAAACTCCCCCTGAATTTATGAGTACATTAAAATAAGGAGGCATTAAAGAACAATATTTTTGTTTTTCAAAAAATTTTTAACACAAACAAATAAAAAACTTGCAAACAGAACAATTAAAAATAGAAAACACAAACCACAAAAACACAAACATAATAATTTCTTCCCCTTTTTGACAGCAACAAAAAGTGAAGAAGAAGAAAAAAAACAAGAAATGTAAATAATAATATGAAATTCATTTTAAAATTTAATCTAAATTGTGATTTGACATAGGGTATGCAATTTTAAACTAAAGATATTAGGTCAATCATAGAAATTCATAAAATTTAAGAATGATATAACATTGTAAGTAAGAAGAATTTATCAAAGACATGATTCAATTTAGACATTTGACTATTGAAAATCATTACAAGAGAGATGTAAAAAAAATTCTATATTTCAAAGTTCAATAGAATATAAATGAACATAAGATCAATTTGAATTAAGAGATTGAATGAATTTGGAAAGAAGAGAATTACCTCATGTGGCGCTTTGCGCATCTTTTCAAAGTTTTGGAGCACATTTTTGTGCATTTTTCTTTGGTTGGGCTTATTTTGTGCCTCTTTTTCACTTTGCAAATTTTTGCGAATTCCTTTTGATTTTTGTACATTTGTACAATGTTCAAGAGTAATTTGACCAATTCTTTCCAAAATCTATAATCTAAAATTTCAAATATTTCTAGGTGCATAAATATCATTTGAGCATAGAAATACAAAATAAGAAAACATCAAAATTGCAATAACAATATTAACTTTTATGTAGTCTAAATGAATAGACATGAATTTAAAAGTTCTAATTACAACAAGTTATAAACAAATTATAAATTTTGAAAGTCTAGATTTTCTAATATAGATAATCTCAAATTACAATCGAATTTAAGCACTATGTAGATTAAATAATACTAATGAAATTCACAAACATTAACCACATTTCAAAACAAATCTAATAGAAACAAACTTTCATTAAAATTAAAGGAACGGATTACATAAAAAAAATACATTGAACTTAGAAACATAAAAACAAACACAATAACACAGATAAGATAAAAACAAAACAAACAAAACAAAACAAAAAAAATACAACAGACACAAAAACAAAAAAAAATTCTACTGTTCTGGAGGAGGAGGAGGAGGAATGCCGCCAAAGAGATTGAAGTAGGAGGCCATCAACATGACATTGGTATTAATTTCATGAACTTCATCTTTGATGTTACCAATGTCTTGTTGCTGCTGCGTAAGTTGAGCATCAAATTGATCAAATCTTTGATCAATGTGAGTCTCTAGTCTATCAAATCTCTCAATCAGATTCTGGTAATCTGATTGAGAAGCAGAAGCTTGCACTCCTTCTTCTTCTTCTTCTTCTGAAGCACTGGCATGTGCTTTTTCTTTTTCTTTTTCCTCCTTGAAGAGCAATCTGAATGATGCATCATTATAGTAAACTGGCTCTTCATATTCTTCATCAGGATGCACTATATTGTACTTCTTTTCCAAAATATAAGTAATTAAGTGCCCTAATGAAATGTTCTTCTTCCTCTTCTGATCAGCATGTCCTATTTCTGAAAGCCCATAGATATGATCTATGATGAGTTGGGCTTCATCAATAGGATGTCTTTGCATGATTAAAAAGTTAGACAAAAAGGAGAGGAGTAATGTTAATCCTATCACCAGCTTTAGGAATAATTGAGGATCTAAGGATATGCTGGATGATTCGGGCATCTTGGGTCATACCGGAGACTCTAGCAACATGATAGGTTATGCCTACTTCTCTAATCACCCTATTGATTTCAAACCATTTGAAGGAGGTTTCTGACATTAGGGTGTGGGCTCTATATCCTTCAGTTCTTAAGTTTAAAAATGCACCAAGGTCGTGCTTGGTGATCTCAACTTTTTGTTTAAAAACAAAAGAACTAATGATAGAGTGGTCAGAATTGAAACTCATGTTGGCTAGAAAGTAGTGGTAGGTTTGCTTATTGTAGAAGTGGACGAGAGAAAGAATGAACTGAAATTGGGTTGAGGCGAAGAGGTGCAATACCCGAAATTTCAACTCTGTTTGGATAAGAATGCGAGACGGAGTGATTTTTGCAGATGCAAAACGAGGAAAAGATTCCTCATTTGCCTTGGAAAGAAAGTTGTCTGGGGCATTCCTATTTGGTTTCTTCACCAAAACCTTTTGTCTTTTGCTAGAGGAGGCCATTGTTGATTTGATGTAGAAAGGGATTGAAAAAGAAGTTTGAAAGTGTGATTGTCAAGTTTGAAAGCCTTCATATTTAAAGAAAAACGATACGTTCGTCCTGGACGAAAATATTCGTCCTGGACGAAAAATTATCGTTCGTCTGGACGAAGTAATTTCGTACAGACGATCCAATTCGTCCAAAATGTAACGGCTTTTCGTATTCAACACAACTTACGATGCGTCCCTTCGTACAGGCTTTTTGACTTGACCGATCGTACAGACGAAAAAATTTCGTACAGACGATCAAAAAGTGTTTCGTTTTAATGACTCTTGAAAACCGTCCCCTACAATGAACCGACACATGTTCGTACAGACGAAAAAATTTCGTACAGACGAAGTTCGTATTAAAAACTGTCTTATCCACTCAACCGCTGCATTCAATCGTCCCGACGTTTGAGAGAGAAAAAATTCGTCCTGGACGATTACATATCGTACAGACGATCTAATTAAAAACTGCTCTCAAAACGGTTTAAATTCGCGCAAACTGTTCCTTCACACATCGTCCCGTACGAAAATAATTTCGTCCTGGACGATTTCCTCCAAAAAAAATTTAATTTTGAATTTTTTAAATAAACAAAAACATTCAAAAAACACAGAAAACATAAAACAAAATCATAAATCCAAAAACAATTCATTCAAAAACACACAAAATTCACAAAATCACAAAAACAAAACAAAACACAACAAGTATCAATGTTGCAAAGACATTTTGGTTAAGCATTCAAATCAATAACACCAAGCCTTGTTCTTAAAGTACTGAAGGTATCAAAGGCTAAAGGTTTTGTAAAAATGTCTGCAAGTTGATTTTCAGTTGAAACATGTATGAGTTCAATTTCTCCTTTGGATACATGATCCCTTATGAAATGATGCCTTATATCAATGTGTTTGGTTCTAGAATGTTGAATAGGATTTTTGGAAATGCAAATAGCACTAGTATTGTCACAATAAATTGGAATAGTGCCTATAGTTAATCCTAAGTCAATCAACTGTTGTTTTAACCAAAGTACTTGTGCCACACAACTTCCTAATGCAATGTATTCTGCTTCTGCAGTAGATAGTGCCACTGAATTTTGTTTTCTACTAGACCATGAAACTAATGAATTTCCAATGAATTGACATGTTCCAGAAGTGCTTTTCCTATCCACTCTACAGCCTGCAAAGTCAGAATCTGAGTAACCAATAATTTCAAATGAAGAGCTAAACTTAGGATACCAAATTCCTAAGTTTTGAGTTCCTAGTAGATATCTTAAAATCCTTTTCACTGCTGTCAAATGTGATTCTTTTGGATCTGATTGAAATCTAGCACATAAGCAAACACTAAACATAATATCTGGTCGGCTAGCAGTCAAGTAAAGTAAAGATCCAATTATCCCTCTAAATTTCTTTTGATCAACAGATTTTCCCTTAAGGTCTTTATCCAACTGAACTGAAGAACTCATTGGTGTACTAACAGGTTTAGCATTGTCCATTTCATATTTTTTGAGGATGTCCTTAATATATTTGGTTTGACTAAGAAAAGTACCTTCCTCAAGTTGCTTAATGCTAAATCCTAGAAAGTAATTTAAATCTCCCATTAGACTCATTTCAAATTCACTACTCATTGTTTTAGAAAAATCATCACAAAGATGTTTATTTGAAGATCCAAAGATGATGTCATCCACATAAATTTGAACAATAAGTATATCCTTTCCAATTTTCCTTAAAAAGAGAGTTGTATCCACACTTCCTTTTTCAAAAGATCTTTCAAGTAGGAAGGTGCTTAACCTCTCATACCAAGCCCTAGGTGCCTGTTTCAATCCATATAATGCCTTTTTTAATTTGAAAACATGATTTGGAAATTTAGAATTTTCAAAACCTGGAGGTTGTTCTACAAAAACATCTTCCTCAATTACCCCATTTAAAAAGGCACTTTTGACATCCATTTGAAACAATTTAAAACCTTTAAAACAGGCAAAGGCTAGTAAAACCCTAATTGCTTCAAGTCTAGCTACAGGGGCAAAAGTTTCCTCAAAATCAATTCCTTCAATTTGATTATACCCCTTAGCTACTAATCTAGCCTTATTTCTAATGACTACTCCTGAGTCATTCATTTTATTTTTGAACACCCACTTGGTTCCAACAACACTTTGATCTTTTGGCCTTGTAGTTAGTTCCCAAACTTTATTTCTTACAAATTGATTTAACTCTTCTTGCATGGCCAATATCCAAAATTCATCTGAAAGTGCTTGATCAATGTTAGTGGGTTCAATAGTTGAAATAAAGGCTGAATGATTGACTTCCTTGTTTAATCCACGCCTAGTTCTAACACCCTCACTTGGTTCACCTATAATCAATTCCTTTGGATGGTTTTTAGAAAATCTCAAATCTCTAGGCAAAGGGTCTTCTCTTTCTAAATTTTCTTCCACATTTTCTTCCAAATTTAATCTATCAATCTTTTGGGAGTTTTCTTCAATTTCTTCTTCAACAACTTTTGGCTCTTCCATGTTTCCATTTTCATCAAAAACAACATGTGTGGTTTCTTCAATGACTAAAGTTCTTTTGTTGAATACTCTATAAGATTTTCCAACACTTGAATATCCAACAAAAATTCCTTCATCTGATTTTGGATCAAATTTTCCTAAGGCAGATTTTCCATTATTATGTATGAACACCTTGCAACCAAATACATGCAAATGAGACAAATTTGGTGTTCTACCTTTTAGCAACTCATAGGGTGTTTTATTCAAATTTGATCTCACATTCACCCTATTCAGAACATAGCATGCAGTGCTAACCGCCTCAGCCCAAAAATATCTAGGAAGTGAGTATTCTGCTAACATTGCTCGGGCGGCTTCTATTAATGTTCTGTTCTTTCTTTCAACTACTCCATTTTGTTGAGGAGTTCTAGGTGCAGAAAAATTGTGATCAATCCCCTTTTCTTTACAGAAATCTTCAAATCTTTCATTTTCAAATTCTCCTCCATGATCACTTTGTATAGAAATTATTTCACATCCTAGTTTTCTTTGTATCCAAGTTGAAAAATTTCTGAATTCCTCAAATGATTCACTCTTATGAAAAAGAAATTTAACCCAGGTGAATCTTGAAAAATCATCTACTATAACAAATCCATATACCTTTCCTCCTAGACTTACAGTGCTTACAGGTCCAAAAAGATCCATGTGAAGAATTTCTAATGGTTTACTGGTCCTAAGATCTTTATTGGACTTAAAAGAGGACTTCACTTGTTTTCCTAATTGACATGCATCACACAGATGGTCCTTAGTAAAGTCTAGTTTAGGTATTCCTCTCACCAAATTCTTTTGGGTAATTTTTCTAAGATTTTTCATACTAGAATGACAAAGTCTCCTATGCCAAAGCCATGATTCATCAGAAACAGTTTTCAAACAAAAAGCAGTAGGAGATTGAATACAATTTAAATCTAGCATGTAGACATTGTTCACCCTTTTTCCATTTAAAACAATTTTCCCATTTAGGCTAATTATGCAGCTAGTAGGTAAAAATTTTACATTATAGCCCTTATCACATAGCTGACTTATGCTAAGCAAATTATGTTTTAAGCCTTCAACTAATAAAACATTGTCTATGAAAAAGTTTTTCAAATTTCCAATCATACCTGATCCAACCACTTTCTTTGTGGTATTATCTCCAAGTGTAACCTTGCCTCCACTCCTGGCTTCCAGCGTTATGAATTGAGCAGTATCTCCAGTCATGTGCTTAGAACATCCGCTGTCCAGGTACCATATACTCTCACGAGGTCTTGTGTGAGAGTATTCCTGCAAAATTCTCAAATGTTAGACCTGGGAACCCAAACTAGTTTGGGTTCACCTTTATGAAATTTATAATCAGATGCATGTGTGATATGTCTAGGTTTATGCATCTTAGTTCTCCACACCAAATTAGGTTTCATCTTTAAAGTGCAGGTGTGAGATATATGTCCCAAAAATCCACAATTGTTACATTTAACATTAGGAAAAATATTCCTATGTTTTCTTTCATATGATTGTCTTCTAAGGGATTTCATGAATTTAGGATAATATTTAGGATTTGTAAAATCTTCAAGTTTAGGGGGGTTCCTATTATCCTCGAGAGCTCTTATAGTAAGTTTGTAAAATGAATTCATATCCTCCAAGATTCGATTTGTATAATTGATTCTATATGTCTTGCTCTCAGATTCATCCTTAAATTTCTTAAATTCTTTTTCAAGTTCAGCATAGGATGATTTTAAATTCTCAAAATTTTTATTCAAGTCATCATATTCATCAAGTAGTTTCATGTGGTTGCTATCAATTAAAGCATGATCTTTCCTAAGGATTTCGTGTTCCTTATTAAGCTCTTCCAATTCTAAAACTAAACTAGCATGCATCTTTTTCGTTTTCCTATATGCATCATGCATGTGTTCAGAAACTTCAAACAATTCATTATAAGTTAAATCACATACCTCTTCTTGATCTGATTGTTCAGATTTATCTGCCATCAAGCAAAGGTTGGTGACTTCTTCTTCTTTTTCAGTCTCAGATGAGTCTGAAGCTGAGTCCGCCCAAAAAGCCTTTTGAAACTTCTTCTTGCCCTTCTTTACCATTGGTTTCTCCTCTACCTTCTCCTTGCTAGGAGTGGCTTTGAGTTTTGGACAATCAGTCTTTATATGACCTGGTTTCCTGCATTCATAACAAATCACTTCATTAGAAACCTTGCCATTTCTGTTATACTTACCTCTATTCCATTGCTGGCGTCTCTTCTGCTTCCTCTTTAAAAAGCTTCTGAATTGTCTAGTCATCAGTGCAATATCGTCTTCATCCTCAGGTTGTGAGTGTTCACTTTCTGACTCTTCCACATTTAGTGCAATATTCTTGTCCTTTCTTGGTTCACCTGCATCAATCTTTCTTTGACTTACTCCTTGCTCGTAAGCAATGAGTGAACCAAGAAGATTGTCAATGGAATAAATGTTCAGATCTTTAGACTCTGTAATTGCAGTAATTTTAGCATCGTATGCAGTAGGTAAACAACGAAGAATCTTATTAACCATTTCAGCATTTGTTAATTCCCTACCAAGTGCATGCAAAGAGGTGACAATTTGAGTGAATCTTGTGTACATGTCAGATATAGATTCATTAGGTTTCATGCGAAATAATTCGTAGTCATGTAACAAGATATTGAGTCTTGATTGCTTAACCTCATTTGTCCCTTCATAAGTAATACAAAGTCTATCCCATATGTCTTTTCCGCTTTTACAAGTGGAAACTCGCATGTAGTCTTCAGATTTTAAAGCACAAAAGAAACTATTTAAACATTTCGCATTTAATTGTGCTAAGTCACGTTCTTCTATAGTCCAATCTGCATAGGGTGTATCTACCCTAATTCCATCAACTAATCTAGTTGGTTTTGTGTAACCTTCCTGGACTAGCATCCACATGCGATAATCAAGTGACTGTAAGAAAGTAGACATGCGTGTTTTCCAAAAATCAAAAGGAATATTGTCAAACAGTGGAGGTCTAGTGATAGAGTAACCCTCAGGTGTGTTTCGGTTTCCAAATGTAGCCATCTACGTTAATCAAAAAGTAGTTCAAACTTATGATTTTGAAACAAAGCTCTGATACCACTTGTTGAGTCCAGTAATTAGGTTGTTAAGCCTAAGTAAATGTCCCACGGCTACCAAGAGGGGGGTGAATTGGTAGTTTTAAAAATTTTAAACCCTCTTAATGATAAAGTTGAACCGAAATAAAAATTTCTTTTAAAGTTTGTAGAAAAATGTTTTTCAACCATAGAGTTGTTAAAACTGAAATTTAAAGTGCGGAAACGTAAAAGCAATAAAGTAAATGACACCAGATTTATAGTGGTTCGGTCTATAACCAGACCTACATCCACTCCTCAGAGGCACCCTCTGAGTATTGCACTAATACCACAAAGTGACTCTCCTTTAGCACCCACAGCAAGGCGGAGAAGCCTGTACAAAACACTCTTTTCACCACTACCCGGTGCGGCAGAGAACCGTCGTCCTTTTACACAATCCACAGTGCTGGCAGAGAACCGTCGTCCTTTTACACTCTCCTAGTGTGGGCAGAGAACCCTACGGCTGTTTACACTCTCCAAGTGTAGGCAGAGAACCTTCGTCCTTTTACACTCTCCTAGTGTGGGCAGAGAACCCTCGTCCTTTTACACTCTCCTAGTGTGGGCAGAGAACCCTCCGTCTGTTCACACTTTCCAAGTGTCGGCAGAGAACCGGATCTCCTTGACTGATCTTCTCACAAGATTCTAGAAGAAAGAAGGAAAAGAGTGAAGAAATCCAATTTCACAAGTAGAGACTCTTACCTTAGTAATCCAAGTGAAGCCTTCTCGCTCCAGTGGTAGGAATCCTCCTTTGAATGCTCTCTTCCACTCTCTCCTTGGCTATTCTCTCAAGAGGCACGAAGATCAAATGACAAAAAGATTGGGTGGCAGTCTAATTTGGACCTTTTATAGAAAAGACAAGAAAAACCGCCCAAAAACTGCAAATTTCCAATTCTGTACGCAGTGGATCGTCCTGTACGATCCTGGATCGTCCTGGACGATTTTACTTAAACGATCTGAAACGACCCAATTTGTATATGTGTACGAAATGACTTCGTACAGCTGATCGTCCTGTACGAAACTAGGTTCGTCCAGTATGAACGGTTATTGCAAGGTCGGTTCTAGAAACTGCTGAAAACTGTTCTAAGTCGGTTCATCGTTTGGACGAAAATATGTTCGTCTGGAAAAAAATTTTCCAGAGAGCCGATCGTCCTGGACGATTATTTATTTCGTCTAGATGAAAATTTTCCAGAGCACCCATCGCAGCGGACGATAATTTGTTTTCGTCTGGACGAAATTTTCCAGAGAGCTGATCGTCCGGTACGATATTTATTTTCGTCTGGACGAAAATTTTCCAGAGGACTGGTCGCCTCGTACGATGATAAATTTCATCTGGACGAAAATTTTACAGAGAACCCATCGTCCGGGACAAAAATAAAATTCGTCCTGGACGAATAGGACTTAGAAAAAATTTTTCAAGCAAGTTCCTATTCGTTCCAAGTGCTCTATAGGAGATAATTGACAGATCATCCAGTACGATAAATATCGTCCTGTACGATCAGTATAGAATTTCAAGATCTCCTTATTTGTGTGTGTGAGATTTTATTCACTCAATTACAATCACTCCCTTTCAAAATTAATTCAAAGAAAAGGCAAACTTCAAATAAACAAAATATCTCATGTTGAATTTGATTTGAAGTTTTCGTAGTCTGGAGTCTTATTTTCCTGAAATGTTAGTACACACAAGAGCAAATGCAAATCTTCTAAAATTGTTAGGAGATAACTATACATCTGAACAATAATGTTTGGAATCATCAAAACTACATAAATTGCACAAATATAAATCATTCAAATAGCAACTATTCAAACAAAGCCCTATGAACTTAGTCCCAAACTAACCAAGAGGGGGGGTGAATTGGTATTTTAAAAACTTTTTTTTAAACAAAAAAATAAAATCACATAAACCAAATCACACCACAAAAGTGCGGAATTTAAAAGTGCGGAAGCAAGAAAAAAAACACAGAAATTTATAGTGGTTCGGTCGACTCGACCTACGTCCACTCCTTGGAGGCACCCTCCAAGTATTGCACTACAAAAAAAGTGACTCTCCTTTAGCCCCCACGCCTAGGTGGAGAAACCCTCACAAGAACCTCCTTTTTGCCACCCCGGCAAGGCAGAGAACCTATCTCCTTTTGCTTCCTCCTAAAGCTGGCAGAGAACCAGAACCAAAAGCAAAACTCCTTACCTCTATCGACCCTTCCACGGACGAGAAACTCTAGACGAAGACGACGCAGAGAGATCCTTGAAGCAACCCTTGTGAAACCCCTCACAAGCTCCCCCTCACAAGATCCTCTCTCTCTCCTCTCTCTCTCTTTCTCTCCTCAAGGTCTTCTCAGGTCAAGGCAGCAGCCAAAGGTTTTTAAAAACGTTGAACAAGAGCTCTTAAATAGAAGAGCTTCAAAAGAGCTCATTAATTGCAAGTTGCCGACAATATCATCCAGGCCGATATGGACATCGGCCTGGCCGATCAGTACAAATCAATGAAGATCGGCCATAGCATAGCCCTGGATGAAAAACTAGACGATTGAAAATTAGCTTGATCGTCCAGGCCGATCTCACGATCGTCCTGGCCGATCAGTTGAAATCAGAGGAAAATCGTCCTGATAATAGCCCTGGATACGGGCTGGCCGATATTGATCGTCCTGAAGTAACTTAAAGTTTTTGACTAGATCGGCCGGGCCGATCTTGCGATCGTCCAGGACGATCTGATCGTATCAATCATCCTTAATTACTCCCTTGATTTCCTAAACAATTATGGCATAATTTGTGAATATCGTCCAGGCCGATCCGAGGATCGTTCTTGCCGATAATTTAAAGATACAGTATACCATACTTGTCTATGGCGGCTACTTCTTTCTGTTTTGAGCTTATCGTCCTGGCCGATACACGTATCGTCCAGGACGATCTGTTAACGTCGGCTACCTTAATTAAGAAACCTTAATTAGACTTTCTGTTTTAAGCGGATCGTCCAGGCCGATCAAAGAAATCGTCCTGGCCGATATGAGTAAAAACAGAAATTCTAAGTCTCTCAAGTGTGTGTGTGAAGGGTTACAAAGCATCAGTCTCTTTGACTATTACAAGTGGACTCAAAAGGTAAAAAACAAAAGTACAGACTAACTCAACCCTAAACCTACGCATTCTTGAACTTGGCTCCTTTTTGATTGTCCGATCTTTGATTCCTGAAAAGTAGTATTTGTCAATCATCAAAACATAAGACTTGAAAAATAGATTTGCAACAGATAACTGTCTGATCGTCCCGTACGAACTGATATCGTCCCTTACGATCAGTCTAAATTTTATATGATCACCTTATGTGTATGTGTGTATGTTTTTATTCACTCAAATACAATCACTCCCTTTCAAGTTTATTTCAAAGAAAAATACAAGCTTCAAATTCACAAAGTATTTCATGCTGAATTTGATTTGAAGTTTTCGTAGCCTGGAGTTCAATTTTTCTGAAATGTTAGTACACACAAGAGCAAATACAAATCTTCTAAAATTATTTAGGAGATAACTACACATTTGAACAATAATGTTTGGAATCATCAAAACTATACAAGTTACATAAATGTAAAACATGCAAATAGCAACTATCTTAACAATCTCCCCTTTTTTGATGATGACAAAACAATTATTGTTTGTATGATCTCAAATTTTAAAAAATCTCCTAAACTCCCTCTAAATTGATGAATACATGAAAATAAGGAGGCATTTTGAATTAAAGAACAATATTTTTGTTTTTCAAAAAATTTTTAACAAAAAATAAAAAATACAATAACACAAGCTTTAACAAAAAATAAAAAATACAATAACACAAGCTTTAACAAAAAATAAAAAATACAATAACAGACAAGTCAAATGACACAAAATCAAAATACAAACAAACACAATAATTTCTCCCCCTTTTTGACAACAACAAAAAGTGAAGAAGAAATAGAGAAGAAATGTATGTAATTATATGAAATCCATTTGAAATTTTAATCTAAAGAGTGATTGACATGAGGTATGCAATCTAAAATTAATAACATTAGGTAAATCATTGAAATTCATAGAATTTAAGAAGTGATATAACATTGTAAGTAAGAAGAATTTATCAAAGACATGATTCAATTTAGACATTTGGGATATAGAAAATCATTACAAGAGAGATGAATAAAAATTCTATATTTCAAAGTTCAATAGAAATATAAATGAACATAAGATCAATTTGAATTAAGAGATTGAAAGAATCTGGAAAGAAGAGAATTACCACATGTGGCGCTTTGCTCATCTTTTTCAAAAATTTTTGGCACATTTTGTGCATCTTTTTACATTGGGCTTATTTTGTGCCTCTTTTTCATATTTGCAAACCTTTGCGCATTCCTTTTGATTTTTGTACTCTTTGTACAATTTTCAAGAGTAATTGAAACCAACTCTTTCCAAGATCAATAATCCAAAATTTCAAATTTTTCTAAGTGTATAAATATCACTTGAACAAAGAAATACAAAATAAGAAAGCATCTAAATTGCAATAATAATATTAACTTTTATGTAGTCTAAATGAATAGACATGAAATTAAAAAAATTCTAATTATAACAAGTTATAAACAAATTTTAAATTTAGAAAGACTAGATTTTCTAATGAAATTAATCTCAAATTACAATCTAATTTAAGCACAATTAAGATTAAAAAGACTAATGAATTTCATAAAAACTAAACACATTTCAAAAATAATCCAAATTTAAAGCAAATATAACATATATTGATATTAATGAAAAAGATTACAAAATCACTTCATAATATCAATACTAAAATAAAAAGGAAAAATATACTGATCTTTTAACACAACTAAAACAAACTAAAAATAAACACTAATACAAGAAACATCTAGAAAATCATCACTCAAATTTCTATTCTTCTAGAGGAGGAGGAGGAATGCCACCAAATAAGTTGAAGTAGGAAGTCATCAACATAACATTGGTATTAATTTCATGAACTTCATTTCTTATACTACCAATGTCCTGTTGCTGCTGCTGAAGTTGACCATCAATTTGATCAAATCGTTGATCAAGATGAGTCTCAAGTCTATCAAATTTCTCAATCAAATTTCTCAATCAAATTTTAATAATTTGATTGAGGTGTAGATGTTTGTTCTCCTTCTTCTTCTTCTTCAGAAGCACTGGCAGGTGCTTTCTCTTTTTGCTCCTTGAAGATTGCTCTAAAAGAAGCATCATTGTAGTAGACCGGCTCCTCATATTCTTCATCAGAATGAACTAGATTATATTTCTTTTCCAAAATAAATGTAATCAAGTGACCCAATAAAATATTCATTTTTCTTTTCTGATCAGCATGTCTAATTTCAGAAAGTCCATAAAGATGGTCTAAGATAAGTTGGGCTTCATCAATAGGACTATTATTCATAATCAAAAAAGTCACAACAGAAAGGAGTGGAGTAATGTTGATCCTATCACCAGCTTTTGGAATAATAGAAGATCTAAGAATGTGCTGGATGATTCAAGCATTTTTGGTCATTCCAGAAACTCTAGCAATATGATAATCCAGGCTATTTCCTCTAATCACCCTATTGATTTGAAACCACTTGAAGGTGTTATCATTCATAAGAGTGTGGGCTCTAGAACCTTCAGTTCTTAAGTTAATAAAAGCACCTAAGTCATACTTAGTGATTTTAACTTTTTGTTTAAAAACATAAGAACTGACAGAAGAGTGGTTAGAGTTGAAATTCATATTTGCTAGGAAGTAAAGGAAGGTTTATTTGTTATAGAGGTGGATGAGACTTAGGATAAATCCAAACTGAGTGGTAGCGAAAAGGTGCATTACCTTGAAGTTTATTTCACTATGGATCAGAATGCGAGAAGGAGTGATTTTTGCAGAGGCAAATTGAGAAAAGGATTCCTCATTTGCTTTTGAAAGAAAGTTGTCGGAAGAATTCCTATGGGGTTTCTTTGCTAACACCTTTTGTCTCTTGCTAGAGGAGGCCATTGTTGATCAAAAGGGATTGAAAGAGATGTTTGGAAATGTGATTGTTGAGTTAGAAAACCATCCCATTTAAAGAAAATGATACGTTTGTCTTGGACAAAAAATGTTCGTCCTGGACGAAAATTATCGTTTGTCTGGATGAAATAGTTTCGTACAGACGATCAAATTCATCCAAAATGTAACGACTTTTGGTAATCAACACAATTTACGATACGTCCTTTCGTACAGACTCTTTGACTTGACCGATCGTACAGACAAAAAAATTTCGTACAGACGATCAAAAGTTAATTCGTTTTAATGTAAGTTGAAAATTGTCCCCCGCTATGAATCGACGTCTGTTCGTCTAGATGAACCAAACGTTCGTACGAATGAAGTTCACAATTAAAGCCTTATTCATTCAACTGCTGCATTCAATCATCCCGATGTTTGAGAGAAAAAAAAATTCGTCCTGAACGATCATTCAGATCGTACAGACGAACTACATTAAAAACTGCTCTCAAGATGGTTAGAATTCTCGTAAACTGAATTTTACTCACATCGTCCCGTACGAAAAATTTTGTCCCGTATGAAAAATTTTGTCCCGGACGATTTCCACATTTTTGGATTTTTGAATTTTTATTAAATAAAATCAAACAAAACATAAATCACAATACACTATGACAAATGCACAGACTCTAAAAATAAAATCACTCAAAACACAAAACAAAAAAATCACAAAAACAAAAATCATAAAAACATAAACTACAAAAACATAAATATCAATGTTGCAAAAACATTTTTATTTAAGCATTCAAATCAATTACACCAAGCCTTGTTCTTAATGTACTGAAAGTATCAAAGGCTAAAGGTTTTGTAAAAATATCTGCATGTTGATTTTCAGTTGAAACATGAGTAAGTTCAATTTCTCCCTTGGATACATGATCTCTTATGAAATGATGCCTTATGTCAATATGTTTTGTTCTAGAATGTTGAATATGATTTTTGGAAATGCAAATAGCACTAGTATTATCACAAAAAATTGGAATTGTGCCTATAGTTAATTCTAAATCAATCAACTGTTGTTTTAACCAAAGTACTTGTGCCACACAACTTCCTAATGTAATGTTTTATGCTTCTGCAGTAGATAGGGCTACTGAATTTTATTTTCTACTAGACCATGAAACTAATGAATTTCCAATGAATTGACATATTCCAGAAGTACTTTTCCTATCCACTCTACAGCCTGCAAAGTCAGAATCTGAATAACCAATAATTTCAAATGAAGAGCTAAACTTAGGATACCAAATTCCTAAGTTCTGAGTTCCTAGTAAATATCTTAATATCCTTTTCACTGCTGTCAAATGTGATTCTTTTGGATCTAATTGAAATTTAGCACATAAGCAAACACTGAATATAATATCTGGTTGGCTAGTAGTTAAGTAAAGTAAAGATCCAATAATCCCTCTAAATTTCTTTTGATCAACAGATTTTCCCTTAATGTCCTTATCAAACAGAACTGAGGAACTCATTGGTGTACTAACAGGTTTAGCATTATCCATTTCATATTTTTTGAGGATGTCTTTAACAAATTTAGTTTGACTAAGAAATGTACCTTCCTCAAGTTGCTTAATGCTAAAACCTAGAAAGTAATTTAAATCTCCCATTAGACTCATTTCAAATTCACTACTCATTATTTTAGAAAAATCATCACAAAGATTTTTATTTGAAGATCCAAAAATGATATCATCGACATAAATTTGAATAATGAGTATATCCTTTCCAAATTTCTTTAAAAAGAGAGTTGTATCCACACTTCCTTTTTCAAAAGATCTTTCAAGTAGGAAGGTGCTCAACCTCTCATACCAAGCCCTAGGTGCCTGTTTCAATCCATATAATGCCTTTTTTAACTTGAAAACATGATTTGGGTATTTAAAATTTTCAAAACCTGGAGGTTGTTCTACAAAAACATCTTATTCAATTACCCCATTTAAAAAGGCACTTTTGACATCCATTTGAAACAATTTAAATCCTTTAAAACAGGCAAAGGCAAGTAAAATCCTAAATGTTTCAAGTCTAGCTATAGTGGAAAAAGTCTCCTCAAAATCAATTCCTTCAATTTGATTATACCCCTTAGCAACTAATCTAGCCTTATTTCTAATGATTACTCCTGAGTCATTCATTTTATTTTTGAACACCCACTTGGTTCCAACAACACTTTGATCTTTTGGCCTTGAAGTTAATTCCCAAACTTTATTTCTTACAAATTGATTCAACTCTTCTTGCATGGCCAATATCCAAAATTCATCAGAAAGTGCTTGATCAATATTAGTGGGTTCTATAGTTGAAATAAAGGCTGAATGATTGACTTCCTTGTTTAATCCACGCCTAGTTCTAACACCCTCAATATGTTCACCTATAATCAATTATCTTGGGTGGTTTTTAGAAAATCTCAAATCTCTAGGCAAAGGGTTTTCTCTTTCCAAATTCTCTTACACATTTTCTTCCAAATTTATTCTATCAATCTTTTGGGAGTTTTCCTCAATCTTATCTTCAACAATATTTGGCTCTTCCAAATTTCCAGATTCATCAAATACAATATGTGTGGTTTCTTCAATGACCAAAGTTCTTTTGTTGAATACCCTATAAGATTTTCCAACACTTGAATATCCAACAAAAACTCCTTCATCTGATTTTGGATCAAATTTTTCTAAGGTAGATTTTCCATTATTATGAATGAACACCTTGCAACCAAAAACATGCAAATGAGACAAATTTGGTGTTCTAACTTTTAGCAACTCATAGGGTGTTTTATTTAAATTTGATCTCACATTCACCCTATTTAGAACATAACATGCAGTGCTAACCGCCTCAGCCCAAAAATATCTAAAAAGTGAGTATTCTGCCAACATTGCTCGGGCGGCTTCTATTAATGTTCTATTTTTCCTTTCAACTACCCCATTTTGTTGAAGGGTTCTAGATGCAGAAAAATTGTGATCAATCCCTTTTTCTTTACAAAAATTTTCAAATCTGTCATTTTCAAATTCTCCTCCATGATCACTTTGTATAGAAATGATTTTACACCCTAATATTTTTTGAATCCAAGTCGAAAAATTTCTAAATTCTTCAAACGATTCACTCTTATGAAAAAGAAATCTAACCCAAGTGAATCTTGAGAAATCATCCACTATAACAAATCCGTATACCTTCACTCCTAGACTTATAGTTCCTACTGGTCCAAAAAGATCCATGTGAAGAATTTCCAATGGTTTACTGGTCCTAAGATCCTTATTGGACTTAAAAGAGGACTTCACTTGTTTTCCTAATTGACATGCATCACAAAGGTGGTCTTTAGTAAAGTCTAGTTTTGGTATACCTCTCACTAAGTTCTTTTGGGTAATTCTCCTAAGGTTTTTCATACTAGAATGACAAAGTCTCCATGCCAAAGCCATGATTCATCAGAAACAATTTTCAAACAAAAAGTAGTAGGAGATTGAATACAATTTAAATCTAGCATGTAAACATTGTTTACCCTTTTTCCATTTAAAACTTCTTTCCCATTTAGGCTTAATATGCAGCTAGTAGGTAAAAATTTTAAATTATAGCCCTTATCACATAGCAGACTTATACTTAACAAATTATGTTTTATGCCTTCAACCAATAACACATTGTCTATGAAAAAGTTTTTCAAATTTCCAATCATACCTGATCCAACCACTTTCTTTGTGGTATTATCTCCAAGTGTAACCTTGCCTCCACTCCTAGCTTCCAGTGTTATGAATTGAGTAGTATCTCTAGTCATATGCTTTGAACATCCCCTGTCCAGGTACCATATGCTCCCACGAGGTCTTGTGTGAGAGCAATCCTGTAAAAATATCAATTGTTAGACCTGGGAACCCAAACAAGTTTGGGTTCACCTTTTAGAAATTTTTAATCAGATGCATGTATGATATGTCTAGGTTTATGCATCTTAGGTCTCCACACCAAATTAGATTTCATCTTCAAAGTACAGGTGTGAGATATATGTCCCAAAAATCCATAATTATTACATTTAACATTAGGAAAAGTATTCCTAGGTTTTCTTCCATTTGTTTGTCTTCTAAGGGATTTCATAAATTTAGGATAATATTTAGGATTTGTAAAATCTTCAAGTTTAGAGGGTATCCTATTATCCTCAAGAGCTCTTATTGTCAATTTATAAAATGAGTTCATATCTTCCAAGATTTGATTTGTATAATTGATTTGATATGTTTTGCTCTCAGATTCATCCTTAAATTTTTAAATTCTTTTTCAAGATCAGCATAGGATAATTTTAAATTCTCAAAATTCTTATTCAAGTCATCATATTCGTCAAGTAGTTTCATGTGGTTGTCATCTATTAATGCATGATCTTTCCTAATAATTTCATGTTCCTTCTTGAGCTCATCCAATTCTAAACTTACACTAGCATGCATCTTTTTCATTTTCCTATATGCTTCATGCATGTGTTCAGAAACTTCAAACAATTCATCATAGGTTAAGTCACATACCTCTTCTTGATCTGATTGATCAACATTGTCTGCCATCAAGCAAAGGTTGGTGACTTCTTCTTCTTTTTCAGTCTCAGATGAGTCTGAAGCTGAGTCCGCCCAGAAATCTCTTTGAAACTTCTTCTTGCCCTTCTTTACAATTAGTTTCTCCTCTACCTTCTCCTTGCTATAAGTGGCTTTGCGTTTTGGGCAATCAGTCATGATATGACCTGGTTTCCTGCATTCATAACAAATCACTTCATTAGAAATATTGTCATTTTTGTTAAACTTACCTCTATTCAATTGCTGGCGTCTCTTCTGCTTCCTCTTTAAAAAGCTTCTGAATTGTCTAGTCATTAATGCAATATCATCTTCATCCTCAGGTTGTGAGTGTTCACTCTCTAACTCTTCCACTTTTAGTGCAATATTCTTTTCCTTTCGTGGTTCACCTGCATCAATCTTTCTTTGACTTACTCCTTGCTCATAAGCAATGAGTGAACCAAGAAGATTGTCAATATAATAAATATTTAGATCTTTAGATTCTGTAATTGCAGTAATTTTAGTATCATAAGCAGTAGGTAAACAACGAAGAATCTTATTAACCATTTCAGCATTAGTTAATTCCTTACCAAGTGCATTCAAAGAAGTGACAATTTGTGTGAATCTTGTGTACATGTCAGAAATAGATTCATTAGGTTTCATGCGAAACAACTCATAGTCATGTAACAAGATATTGAGTCTTGATTGTTTAACCTCATTAGTCCCTTCATAAGTTATATAAAGTCTATCCCATAAGTCCTTTCCACTTTTGCAAGTGGAAACTCGTATGTAGTCTTCAGATTTTAAAGCACAAAAGAAACTATTTAAACATTTAGCATTTAATTATGCTAAGTCACGTTCTTCTATAGTCCAATCTGCAAAAGGTGTTTCTACCCTAACTCCATCAACTAATCTAGTTGGTTTTGTGTAACCTTCCTGGACTAGAATCCACATACGATAACCAAGTGACTGTAAGAAAGTAGACATGCGTGTTTTCCAAAAAATCAAAAGGTATATTGTCAAACAGTAGAGGTCTAGTAGTAGAGTAACCCTCAGGTGTATTTTGGTTTCTTAATATAGCCATCTACGTTATCAAAAAGTATTTTAAACTTATGATTTTGAAACAAAGCTCTGATACCACTTGTTGAGTCTAGTAAATAGGTTGTTAGACCTAAGTTAATGTCCCAAGGCTACCAAGAAGGGGGGTGAATTGGTAATCTAAAAATTTAAACCCTCTTTAAAAATGTGTTGAACCGAAATGAAAATTTTTATTAAGTTTTTATAGAAAACGTTTTTCAACCACAGAGTTTTTAAACAAAAGAAAAATGTGGAAAATAAAAAATAGTAAAGTAAATGACACAAGATTTATAGTGGTTCGGTCTAAACCAGACCTACATCCACTCCCCAGAGGTACCCTATGAGTATTGCACTAATACCAATAGTGACTCTCATTTTGCACCCACAGCAAGGCAGAGAAATTTTTACAAACACTCTTTTCACCACTACCCGGTGCGGCAGAGAATCGTCATCCTTTTACACAATCCATAGTGTTGGCAGAGAACCATCCGATCTTTCACACTCTCCTAGTGTGGGCAGAGAACCCTTCGTCCTTTCACACTCTCTTAGTGTGGGCAGAGAACCCTTCATCCTTTCACACTCTCCTAGTATGGGCAGAGAACCCTTGGTCCTTTCACACTCTCCTAATGTGGGCAGAGAACCCTTCGTCCTTTCACACTCTCCTAGTGTGGGCAGAGAACCCTTCGTCCTTTCACACTCTCCTAGTGTGGGCAGAGAACCCTTCATCCTTTCACACTCTCCTAGTGTGGGCTGGGCAGAGAACCCTTCGGCTATTCACACTCTCCAAGTGTCGGCAGCGAACCGGATCTCCTTGACCGATCTTCTCACAAGAAATCTAGAAGGAAGAAAGAAAAGAGTGAAGTAATCCCAATTCACAAGTAGGGATTCTTACCTTTAAACACCAAGTGCAACCTTCACGCTACAGTGGTAGGAATCCTCCTTTGAATTCACTCTTACACTCTCTCCTTGGCTATTCTCTCAAGAGGCACGAAGATCAAATGACAAAAATATTGGGTGGCAGTCTAATTTGGACTATTTATACAAAATAAAAGAAAAACCGCTCAAAAATTACAAGTTTTCAATTCTGTACGCAGTGGATCGTCCCGTACGATCGTGGATCGTCCTGGACGATATTACTTAAAAGCCATGAAACGAACCTCTTTGTATATGTGTACGAAATGTTTTCGTAAAAGTTGATCGTCCCGTACGAACCAAGTTTGTCCGGAACGAATGGTTATTACAAGGTCGGTTCCAAAAATTGCAGAAAAACCATCCTAAGTCGGTTCTATCGTCTGGACGAAAATTGCTTCGTCCGGACAAAATTATTTCAGAGACCAGATCGTCGTGGACGATATTTAATTTTGTCTGGACAAAAATCTTACAGAGAGCAAAACATTTTCTAACGATAATTATTTTCTTATGGATGAAATTCTTACAGAGAGCAAATCGTCCCGGATGATATTTAATTTCGTCCCGGATGAATAGGACTTAGAAAAAATTTTCTTGCCAGTTCCTATTCGTTCCATGTGATCTTCATAGGAGATAACTGTCTGATCGTCCCGTACAAACTGATATCATCTCGTACGATCAGTATAAATTTTATATTATCTCCTTATGTGTATGTGTGTATGTTTTTATTCACTTAATTACAATCACTCCCTTTCAAGTTTATTTCAAAAAAAAATACAAGCTTCAAATTCACAAAGTATTTCATGCTGAATTTGATTTGAAGTCTTCGTAGTCTGGAGTTCAATTTTCATGAAATGTTAGTACACACAAGTGCAAATACAAATCTCCTAAAATTTTTTAGGAGATAACTACAAATTTGAACAATAATGTTTGGAATCATCAAAACTATGCAAGTTGCAAAAATGTAAAACAAGCAAATGGCAACTATCTTAACAGGATTTATGCCAGCAACTTTATAGAGTTTGTAAGAGGCTTCATTCACTACATCAATAAATTTGGGATTGACAACACTCCTAAAAGAGCTGTCGTAAAGTGCACAAGTCATTTTACCACCATCCATTAGCTAGACTTGAGAGTTTGAGTAAGAGGGAGGATGAATTATAAGATTTTGTATTGAAGAAAAATGGTTCAAATAAGCTATCAATATACGGTCAGGCAAATCATGTAGGATGATTATGGGATTGTTTAGGACAATCATGAGAAATAATATCATCCAGACGATTGGTCAAAAAAGGTGGTCATATTGTTTGGGATGATTTGACATTGTCCAGGATGATTAGACACAAGCGATCGTCAAGAGGAGTGAGCCAATACAATCTTTGACTTTAAAGATCATCCATGACCAATAGGTGGATCATCCAAGACAATTAGTAATTATGGATTGTACTGACTGAATTCAAATCATCCAACCATTTTTACCATGTGCATCGTCCAGGATGAAGATGGAATCGTCCAAGATAATCAGTAATAATAGAGTTAGAATTTGATCCTATCATCAAGGATAATGTGGATCATCCATGACAATCATAAGTATTTGAGCCAAATTAACTGTAGGATTTTGGTTTGATTAGGAATTTGATCATATCATCCAAGACAATGTGGATCATCCAGGACAATGTGAACAAAATTTTTTTAAAAGATTGAATGTTGGAGAGGGTTGTTCAAGTAGGATCCAAAACACAAAAAAATCAAATCAAAATAACAAAAAAAGTAGAAAAAATATGATAAAAACCAAACATTAAAATAAAAACTAGATTTTTTAATCAATCAATGCTAAAAAATATAACATTCCCTTGCGATTGGATTAAAAATTAGTAAAAAAATAATTAGCAATGCTGAAATCCTAAAATAGTAGAACAACTGATCTTCTTAACCCTAGCTTGGACTCTTTATAGGGCAAAAAATCTTTTGAAAAGTAATATATAACTCAGAAAAGAAATCAGATAAGAAAAGTGATATGTTCAAAACTTTGTGCCAGAAAAATATCTAATATAATAATATAACAAAGTAATTTGTCAAAATAATGGTTTTAAAAAATAAAGTGTTTGAAGGTATCAAGTGACACAATTATTCTTCTAAGATTTAAAGGTTTGAAAGAGATGGAAGCTTATTTCTTTTTGGGCTCATTTTATGCCTCTTATCTATTGTTTGATGCACTTTATGCATCTTTTGATTTTGATACACTTTGTGTATCTTTCAATTATTTAATGATTATTTCATATCTTTTTCAGTTTTTTTGGGCTCATTTTATCCCTCTGATACTTTTTGCGAGCTAGCTCCCTTTTAAAATATTTAAAGACTCTCAATTGGGATAATATCTTTCATTTATAAGAGAGAAAAAACTCACTCTCTAATATAAGAAAGAATAAATCACAAATCATAATCATATTCATCTGATAAATGTAACAACCTGATCAAGAAAACATAAAAGTGATTTAATGAAATTGAACATTATTCATATGAGATAGATTACTTTAAGAAGAAAGAAAATATCTTAATTTCAAAATCCAACTTTCAATTCAAAATAGATTATTTCTTTAAAGAGAAAATTACACTATTAAAGGAGTTAGAGGAAGATAAAAAATCAATGGTGTTTCTTCCTTTTCCAGATTTAAGGAGGTCAATAAACATTTATAAATTTTCAAAATCAAAAGTAGGCAAATATGTCATTTAATAAAGCAATACCGGTAGCAACCATTATTTAAAAAAAAAAACTTAAGTGAAAAATAATAGAAAAATATAAAAAATAAAAAACAGAAGTACATAAACAAAAAAAACATGCAAACAAAAAAAAAAGAAAGATTAGAAAATATAAAGCAACATTTTTAAGCATTAATATTAGTGACACATAATCTAGTTCTCAAGATGCTGAAAATTTTAAAGGCTAGTGGTTTAGGAAAGATATCAACAAGTTTGTTTTGAGTGGCTACATGGTGTAGCTCCATATCCCCTTTAATAATATGGTCCCTTATAAAGTGATGCATTATGTCAATGTGTTTTGTCCTATAGTGTTGGAATTGGTTTTTTAAAATATAGATGGCACCAGTATAATCACAGAGAATTAAAATTAAACCTATAGTAATCCTAAACCAAAAATTTATTGATTTAACTAAAGGACTTAAGCCATCTAACTTCTTAAGTTAATGTACTATGCTTTAACAACGGACAGGGAAACTAAGTTTTATTTTTTACTAGACCAGAAGAATAAAGATCATCCTATGAATTGATAAGTTCCAAAAGTTATTTTTCTATCAATTCAGCATCCTACAAAATTAGAATTAAAATATCCTATGATTTCAAAAAAAGGTGTTATTCCTAGGAAACCAGATTCCTAAGTTAGGGGTTCTTAAAAGATACATAAGAATTTTCTTAACATCAATCAAGTGCGGCTCTTTTTGACCACCCTTAATTCTAGCAAAGAATAAAACACTAAACATAATATCAGGTCTGCTAGTAGTCCACAAAAGAAGTGATCCCATTATCCCTTTGTATTTCTTTTGATCAACATATTTACCATATGAATGCTTATCTAACTAAACAATGAAACTCATGGGAGTGTTGATTAGCTTGGCTGTATTGATCTCATATTTCTTAAGAATGACCTTAATGTATTTTCATTGACAAATTAAAGTTCCATCATCATTATTTCTTATGCTAAACCCCAAAAAGTATGTTACTTCTCTCATCATACTCATTTTAAATTTTTTACTCATTGTTCTAAGAATTTATCACATACATTTTTATTCGATGGTCCAAACATAATATCATCAACATAAATTTAACAATCAGTAATTAATCTCCTACTTACCTTTTTCAAAAATAGGGTGGTGTCTATGCTCCCTTTAACAAAATATTTTTCTAATAGGAATGTGGTTATCATTCCGTACCTTGTCTTTGATGCTTATTTAAGTCTATATAATTCCTTTTTTTCATTTGAACACATGATTGAGAAATTATGAAATTTTAAAGCCTAGGGATTGTCCAATTTACCCATTCTGAATGGCTCTCTTAACATCTATTTGATATAGTTTGAAACCCTTAATATAAACAATGGCTAGTAGCACTCAAATAGCTTCCAATCTAACTATAGGGGCAAACGTTTCTTCAAAATAAAAAAATTCTATTTGATTATACCCCTTAGCCACCAATCCTGTCTTATTCCTCACAACTACACAAGAATTATTCATTTTTTTTAAAACCCATTTTATTCTAACCAAACTATAGTCCTTAGGTCTTCTAACTAGGTTTCAAACATCATTCCTTACATATTGATTCAATTTTTCTTGCATGGCTGAGATCCAAAATTTATCATATAAGTCTTGAATTAAGTTGGTGGGTTCAGTCATTGAAATAAAGGAAGAGTGGTTTACCTCTTTTCTAAGTCCATTTTTAGTTCTAACACCTTCATATGGGTCTCTTAAGATCAGTTCTTTAGGATGACTCAAAAAATATCTCAATTTTCTAGGCAAAGTGTTTTCAGACTCTAATCTTTCCTCCAAATTTGTAGATTCCAATCCTTGGGTAACTTCTACAACTTCCTCTTCTTCTACTCGAGACCTTCTAAAATTATCAGATTCATGAAACATAATATGAGAAGTCTCCTAAACTACCAGTATTCTTTTATTAAAAACTCTATAGGATTTCCCAATACTTGAGTAACCTTGGAACACTCCCTCATTAGATTTTGGGTCAAACTTCCCTACTTGAGACTTCCCATTATTTAGAACAACCCCTTTAAATTCAATAACATGGAGGTGAGAGAGGTTTGGTGTCCTACCCTTCAAAATTTCATAGGGTGTCTTGTTCATTTTGGATCTAACATTCACCCTCTTCAGATCATAATAGGTTGTATTCACCACTTCTGTTCAAAAGTATTTTGGAAGTAAGAATTTAGCTAACTTGGCTGTAGTTGCTTCTACCAGGCTCCTAATCTTCCTTCTTGCTACCCTATTTTGCTGAGGGGTCCTAGGAGCTGAAAAGTTATAATCTATCCCTTGCACCTATTAGAAAGATTCAAATTTTTCATTCTCAAGTTCTCCACCATGATTATTATGAATTATCATACTTTCACAACCTAACTTCCTCTGAATGTAAGTGGAAAATGACATAAACTCCTCGAATGATTCACGTTTTTTAGATATAAATCTAACAGAAGTAAACCTCAAATAATCATCAACAATCACATGCCCAAAGACTTTCTTCCTAAGCTTGTTGCGCTGACAGGTACAAAGAGATAACTATGCAAAACTTCTAAGGGTTTGCCAATGGAAATATGTTTAATTGAAGGGAACAAGGATTTGAATTTCTTTTGTAACAGACAGGAAACACACATGTGATACTTAGTGAACTCTAGTTTGGGTATCCCTTTCACTAAGTATTTTGGGTGATCTTTATAAGGTTTCTCATGCTTGAATGACAAAGTCTTCTATGCAACAACCAAGATTCATCAGTAATGTATTTTAAGCTAAATGAAGCAGGACATTCAATATTATTTAAATAAAGCATATAGACAATAATGATCTTTTTTCCTATAAAATAATATAATTATTTAAGCTTATAATGTAGATCTTTGACAAAGCATTTATGTTGAGGCCTTTATCACATAGCTGACTGATGCTAAATAGGTTGTGTTTCTATCTATCTATGAGTAAACTTTTTTCAATGATAAATTTTTTTGAATTACCAATTATACCTGAGTCTACCACTCTCTTGATGGTGTTATCTCAAAGTGTTACCTTACCTCATACCTTGGACTCTAGAGAAATGAATTAATTTGCATCTACAGTCATATGTCTTTAACATCTGCTGTCTAGGTATAACATTCTCTCACAAGGCCTTCTGTTAGAACACCGTTATTAAATCATCAGTTGTTAGATTTGGGAACCCAAACAGGTTTGGGTCCCATATTATGGAAAGAAGAATAAATTATATGCATAAAACCAAAAGCACCTACTCGTATCTGCTAGCAATCTTAATTTGATTAGATGTTATAGAGATTTAATCTATGGGAGGTTCATTTTGATGCCTACGTAGCTGAGCAGCAGTAGCAACACAAGCATGACTTAGCTTGTTTAGATCAGTACATATCTCAACAGTAGAAGTGACATGATCAAGATATAGTGTGGTTTGTAAACCAATTTTCCTCTTTCCATCAGTACTTCTGGCCACCACCATATGATAAGGATCCTTTTTTGTTTAAGGTTTTTTTTCTATGATTTGTGTGCTTTCTTATTTTATAGTTTCCAATTTGTTTGATGTTATTTCCTCCTCTTTTTTATGTTAAAAGGGGGAGTAGCATGTGTTGGTATCCTTTAGTTTGCTTTGAAAGGTTCAATTCCATGTTGTCCTTAAAATTCTATTTTCTCCTATTCTATTTTTTTTTTTTTTTGAAGAAATGCAGTATTGCATAATTTTCTCCTATTCAGTGTTGTTTTACTTTCTTTTTATTTTTAAAATTTAAAAAATATGTATTTTTTTAACACCTCTCCTATTTTTTAAAATATTCACTTAGTAAGGGGGAGCATAGGGAATAACAAAATACTCTTGAATAGTAAACGAACAATATTTGCCAGCATAAAAAAGAGGGATATTATTGCAAATCTCAACCAAAGTCTTTATTTTATTAAAAAAAAAACATTATTGAAATTTTCACTATACTATTTCAATATATTGTATATATGTTTTTCCCTGCTCACTAACATTTTAGGATCATAGCTCATCTACAACCTTGAGTTGCTCAAGACTAGGTCGGCTAGGAATAAAGTCTATATTTTCAATATTTTTTATAATTTTAACCTTTTTTTTAGTCAATTATGTATTGTGGTTGATCCTAAAGCTATGTAACCCTTACACACACACTCAAGCGAATGAGTTGGTAAGTTAGAAAATTTTTTGTTTTAATATAATTATAAAGTACAATTTATATCGCATGGATAATCAATTTACCAGAAAATGAATTAGGGCACCGTTTGTTAATTGATATTGATTAAATTAGTCATAATGAGTGATCCATATCCTATAAGAAGATCAGTATAATCATAATATTCAGCTGTCAATTAAAATTTAGGAATTTTTTTAATATTCAAATTTATGCCTAATTATATTGTAAAATACATATCAAACAGTATGATATATGAAAATCATACCTAAATTAGTATTATGATTATGGTTTAATTATTCAATCACATCATATAAGATGATCAAAATGATCATAATGTTTTACCCGAGTGTAGCATAGGATAATAATTAAATACTTCCCCTCATAATGGACGATTAGCTATGTATTTGTTATGATTGTACAGGATGATTAAATATTATAGTATTGTACAACCTTATTCCTATATTTGACAATAATTAAATGCCACCACTCACACTATGATTAGCTATGTGTTTGATCTAATTATAGGAATATGTGCCAAATCATATGGGATGATTAATATAATCACTCGAACTAATTGTACAGTGGGCTGAAAGTTCATATTGGCCAAAAGAGCTATGTAAACTTATCAAATAATATGATCTTAGATAGTACTAGATGGTCATATGCACCAATATTAAATTTAAGGCTTCTTTGGAATCTCTCTATTTAAAGTATTTTGTCAAGACATTGGCGGGTATGTTTTTTTATTTTTTAGGGAGCAATGAGGTGCATAGGAATGCTTTAGAAGAGAGAGAGAGAGAGAGAGAGAGAGAGAGAGAGAGAGAGAGAGAGAGAGAGAGAGAGAGAGAGAGAGAGAGAGAGAGAGAGAGAGAGAGAGAGAGAGAGAGAGAGCTTTTGGTAAGGGAGAATTGTGAGGGATTCATAAGGTTAGTCCAAGAAAGGTTCGTCCTCCTCCTCTTATAGCTTCTTCTTTGAACCTTTCGATGCTTTGTCTTCTATAGCAACAGTCTTAGGTTCTTTTCCTTCTGCTTGAAGGAAAAAAGGATTGTTTGTTATCTACTATCTCCTAGAGGGTGAAAAGGATTATAGGTTCTCTGCTTTCACTAGGATCGTGAAAAATGATTTTTGATTCTCTTTCTTCGTCAGGTTGGTGATAAAGATTTTTATGGACTTCTCTACATTGCTGTGAGGGAAAAAAAGAGAGACACTGCTTTTAGTGCAATACCTAGAAAGGAAGTTTCCATGGAGTGGATGTAGGTTAGGTTGGTCTAAACCACTTTAATTTTTTGTCTTTTATTTTTATTGTTCATCACTTTTACTTTTCTTTAGTTTATTTTGTGGTTCAAAAACTTTAAATTTCTTCTATCGTAATTTTAATTTGCTTCCACATTATAGGGATTAAGGTTCTTTTCTTTGGTTTAAAATTTTTAAATAGTTAATTCACCTCCCTCTTCATTAGCCTCGGGCTAGTTTCTTTAGCTTTAACAACCTACTCAAACATTCAATTTAATCTTAGATACTTAAAATAAGTAAATTTGTACTGATCACACTTTATGATACCTTTCATATAATATAATAAAAAAATAAAATTACTTAATTAAATTCTAAGGATTAAGGATTTGAATCAGATTATATTCCAAATTAATCATAATTTGTAAACATGTATTATACTATATGGGTCACCTGAAAGGCCAATGCACAAGCCTTATTTTAACCTGGGTGATTTGGTGGTCAATTTTAACTTATCGAACTACATAGTTTGAGCATTGAACTATACTAATAGAAGAAAATAAATTAAAAATTAGGATTTTTCATCCCTCTTTATAAGATCTTATTATGTTTTTTAACAAGTGTTTTTAGGTAGTCAAGGGACAATTTTCTTAATGGAGGGAGCCTAAAGAGAGGTCATCACACAAGGGAGAGAGGTTTTGAAGCCAAGAGAAAGAGAAGTCTCTTGAGAGTTTTAATAGACTGTTAGGGGGTTTCACGTGGTTGCTTTTTCTAGCCTGCTACTTGGGTCCTTTGGTTGTGTTGATGTTTTTTCTTAAGAGGAGCTCTATGAAGCAAAGCCTTTAATACCAAAGGATTGGTAGAGGAGGTTAATGGTATAATAACACAACCATATATGGGATTGAAAGGTGGAATCATTGACTCCACTAGGGAAAGGAGCCGAGTGGAGGGGACGAAAACTTTGTATGGCTAACAGTAATAAAAAAATAACTCTGCGAGGTCGAGGAGGCAAGATAAGGAGATTCCTTGGGGGTGAAGAGTTTGTAAGATTCAATCTCCACTTGTGAAGTGCGAAAGGCTTCTCCACCAAAGTGATTGCTGAAGGAGAGATACAAATAGTGCAATACAAAAGAGGAGGACATTTGGAGAGTTGGCGTAGGTCAAGTTGATTGAAAAAATATAAATTTTTATTTGCATTTTCTTACTTTTCACATTTAGTTTTACATTTACATTTTTGAAATTTACTTTCATTAAACTCTTGTGTTGATTTGGTTATGTTTGAGAAAGAGGCACTATGAAGAACAATCGTAGGTTGAATACTATTTTGAAAATTAGAAAGCAAAAGTAACAAAAATATATTTTATGCCTTCAAAAATTTTCTTCTTGTACAAAATTAATTTCTTCAAAGACAAAATAAGATAATATTTTTTTTATATTTTAGTCTCTATTTTAGAATTGTTTTACTTATTTAATACTTCCTCATATTAAAATTATTTTTAAGAAAAAGTTTATGAAAATAATAAAATATTTTTCAAGAACAAATTCACTCCTCTTATTGTGTAGCATAAGCACTTTTAAGTGTTAATCACTCTTCTCGCAATGTCTCTCTACTCTGGTGCCTCGAGACACTCTTAGGTTGATGACATGATGGAATATAAAGGCAACCTACCAACCGACCCTAAATTAATAGGGGATCGATTGGTCGCTAAGGTAGTACAATAAATTAAGGATATTCTGAGAAAGAAGAAAGCTAAACATGTATTTGACCCATATTTGGATGACATGTTAATGGATGAAGATATATCTACTAGTGATATTTACATAGTTGAAACTAGGGGATCCATCAAGGAAACTAAGCCGAGTAAATGCTATTCTGGCTATGAGGAAGGCTCAGTAGCTGCTAATTTAGATTTTGATGGATTAGTAAAAGTTAGAGAGGACAATAAGCATATTAAGAACCTAGAGGTATAATTCACAGGCATGTTACTATAGATCAAGGAAAAGCAATAACGATTAGATAAGTAATAGGAGGCTTTTCTCAAACTCTAATAATCTGCCATTCAGAAAATTACTTACCAAGATAAAAACATATAGTCCAGTTGTAAGATCCCAGAGTCAATTTCAATAGTTCCAGCCGTCCAACAACCAGTTTTGTCAACTCCCCTAGTTCACCCAGTGGTCCAACCTACAATTCTTTTAACCCCTATGGTACTAGTTCAGAAAGATATTAAATAGATGACTAAGGACTAGGTAAGGGATGCCTTAGCCCACTTATAAGGAACTACATCTACTCCAAAGGGTATACCTTACTTCAAGAAATATTATTTAGTTCCTTATCTAAAGGGTTTTGTGCCACTATCTTCTAAAATTTTCATAAAAATTGAGAACCCGAGATAACACCTTGCTCATTTCTAAGAAAGTTATTGTAATATCAGTTGGTCAGATGCTATACTATTTCATAAATTTGTTTATAGTCTTTTCGACATAGATTTTGAATGGTATGTGGACCTGCCCTATAATTTATTTAAAACTTGCAGTGAACTTAAAAATATATTCTTAAAGAGATTTTTAGGAGCATAGTAATACACAACCATGGGTGATCTCATTATTGAGAAGCAAAAGCTTAAAGTTTTTGAAGGTTGTTAGACCTTATAGAACTAGTCCCGAGGTTAACTAAGAGGGGGTGAATTGAATATTTAAAAAATTCTTTAATAACAATAATTTTTTTTATAACTTGATATGGAAGCAAATTAAATTCACAACAAAAAGTTAAACTAGAGTTTTCACCCATGCAATTTATTACAGAAAAATAATGTACAGAAAAAAATCAATATAAATATACCAGAATTTAAAGTGATTTGGTCAACTTGACCTACATCTACTCCTTGGAGACTCATTCTCCAAGCATTACACAAAACTGTAGTGACTTTCCCTTTACTGTCAAAGCATGGCGGAGTATCCCATATATATGTTATTTCTCTAACCCGGTGCGATAAAGAACTATGATTTTTTACAAGCAGAGAATCTAAATTATAATTTCAAATTCATGTGATGTTAAAAGAACCATAACTCTACTTTTACACTCCAGATGATGGTCAGAGAACCATAATATTTTTTTAAAAACATTTTCTCTTGAGCCACAAGGAATCCAGACAAACTCTTGTAGATATTAGGCAAGATCCTTTCTTGGAGCAACCTTGTGAATCCCCTGACAACTTCTTCCTAAAAAAATCTCCTTGTCTTATCACACAAAGCTCTACTTTCTAGCTCCGAAAGCTCCCTCTCTTGAAGTCTAAATAGCCAAAGAATTTCTAAAATAACCATTAAATAACCTTAAGTAGTGGGCTTCAAGAAACCTTAGTTTTCATGAGTTCCATCTTCTATTCATACACTACGATACACTTACCATACCATATGATATGTGTAATTTAGACTTGTCCAGTACATTCGTCCAGATAAATTATTCAAAGTTTATAGCACTTGGTATAGTATGATGCGAAGATTGTCTGGTATGAACTATAGAAATTCCTTTTATTCATTTAGGATAACGCATTGGATGGCCAACTTTGTACACGACTTGTTCGTCTAGCACTATAGACTCTATATTGTATGATCAACATAAAATTCATGGATTTTATTTGGTATAATCTATGGGACTACCAATTTTATACACAGTTAATCGTATAGTATAAACTATATCGTACAGTATGATCGGCGATAAGAATTATCCATGATTTGATTGCTTAATATTTAAGGGTTAATTAGGAAAGATTTTAATTAGGGTATACAAAATGAACACCATCGTATCATACAATTAACACATAATTAGTATCTTTCTTAACCTTTGGCGGCTGGGGTTTTGATAGAGCACAATAGATCGTATAATATGAATTAAAATTATACCATACAAAATAAAGTCGTATAGTATGAACTAAAATTGTACAGTATGATTTACATAAAAAATAAACTCTCCCAAAACTATTTTTTTCTCTCCCCATATGTGTGTGCTAGGTTACTTAGCAATGATATCCACCTAATTATAAGATACGACTAAAGAAGGGAAAAATATAGAATAAATTAAAAATATAGTCTGTAATCCTAGTCTACCCAATCCTAAGCTGATCAGAATTACAAGTGAATGGTGGACTGATTTCCTAAAATTTTAGTACACTCAAAAGAAAAAAGAATATTATAAAATTAGTAGAAAGTAGTAACTAACATAGTAATGTTTGTTATCATCAAAATCATAGTGCTTGGATCATATTTGAAAAAATCACCTCTATTTTATGATGACAAATATTATTGTTTAAGGATTTTCAAAAACTTGCTTTCCTCTAAACTCCCCTTTAGAAGATATCTAAATATAAGAAAAGGAAGTGTAAAAAATATATTTTATTATTAATTTTAAATTTTTAGTAAATACCAATACAAAAAAATAAACAAAATAACCATACAACATCACATAATAACATAACAACACATTTCTCCCTTTTGAGAAAAAAAAAAAACAAACAATAACACAATTCTCCCCCTTTTGATATTATAAAAAGAGGAAAACAACATCAAGAAAATACATAAACATAAACATAAAACAAATAGATTAAAAAAAGACTAACAATTTAAAATAAAGAAAAATAACATAGCTATGATAACTCTCGTGGGTAATTTCAGAATGTTATAAACTTACTATACAAAGAGAAAGGACCATATAAGATAAGGGTTGACTTTAATGAAACTAAAGGATTTTGATTCTAGAGTTTGTACACCCAAATCAAAGTCTTCACAGGCTAAAGTTCGTAGTTTAACCAAAAATCTAATTCAGGAATGAAAATTAGATAGGGAAACTTAAACTTTTAAGCTTTTAGCATGAAGTACATCGAAGAGAATATTACTGCATAAGTGATGAACGTAGAACAAAGATTTTTCAAATTCAAGTATTAAACATATTATGATACACATAGTTTTTTTTAAGATTTAAAGATATACAAGAAAGGAAAGCTAATTTAAGTTGGGATCCTTTTGTGCCTCTTTAATAATTTATAACATACTATGCGCATCTTTTGAGTTTAATACACTTTATGTATCTTGCAATTTTATTTGACAAACATTACATATATTTTTGATTTGGGCTCATTTTGTACCTCTTTTAATTTTCACAATTTGCTTCCTTTCTAAATGTTTAAAAATCTAAGTTGTAAAATTATCTTCCAAATAGAAGAGAAGGATAACCCACTCTCTTATATAGGGAGGAATAATTTACAAAACCATACATGATATTCTAATATGAATAAATAGCTTGATTTAGAAAAAAATAATGAATTTCATTTGTCAATTTATAGAATATAGCCACGATATATAAAAAATGAAGTAGAATGAATATGTTCTAATTTCAACCATCTCAATTCTATTTAGAGTTTTATTTTTAAATATTTAAACAAAAAAGTTTCTTGAAAAAGAAATCAGAAGGAATATGTAAATTCATAAATTTTTATCCTTTTTGTGTTAAGCAATATTAGCAATTATTTATTTAAACTTTCAAGTCTTAATAGAAGTATTTTTATAACTAATGAAAAAGAGTATTGCAATATGAGTTCATTCGTATAGTACGATCAAAATCATACATTATGGGTTATTTCATACAGTATAAATATAAGTCCTACAATACAATCAACATAAACACAATTTTATTTGAACTATAGATATCTCAAGCAAAGAGCACATAAAAGAGATATAAGAGCATAGATCCTACTTGAAAGAAAAAGTAAATACCACTTGAAGGTGAAAATAAACACAAAATAAAAATTTTTGTTAAAAAAAAAGATAATGGCATGAGAGGTGCTATAAAGAAAAATGTGATACAAAAATAGAACAACAAAATATAATAGGAAAACATACATATAAAAAAAGAAGTACAAGATGGACAAACTAGAATAGAGGTGGATCCTGATCAGATGGTGGCCGTGGAGGTGGTTTAAAGAATTGCCTAAAGCTATCATACTGTTGCTGGATGGAGTTGAACTACTGTTCGATTGTTCCAAATTTCTCTATGAACCAACTCATATAATTATCATATTGGGTTTCCTGTTGATCTAGGTGAGTCTCAAGTATGTAAAAATTCTAAATCATCTCCTCATATGGGTAGGGATGAAGAGGTAGTGCAGGTGCAAGATGAAAGATCGAAAATTAATTTAAGAATTTTTCACAATAATTAAAATTTTCTCAAAAACGTTTTTCAACCATAAAAATTAAAATATGTAGAAAAAAATTAAAAATTAGTAAAAAGAAAGGACATAAGAACACATAATTTTATAATGATTCGGTCCAACTAAACCTACATCCACTCTTTGACAAATCCTTCTTTAGGTATTACACTATATTAAAGTGACTCTCCTTTTTCTTCCACAGCAAGGCGGAGAAGCCCTTACAATAACCTCTCTTCCACCACCCTCAGTATGGTAGAGTATCGACATCCTTTCTCATCCTCTTGGTGATAGCATAGTACCATCATCTTTTCTCACCCTCCATCACTTGGCAGAGTTCCAACATCCTATCTCACTATCCTCATGATGATAGAGTACAAACATCCTTTCTCACCCTCTTAATGATGGTATAATATCGACGTCCTTTCTCACCCTCCTGGTGAAGGCAGAGTACCGGATCGTTTCTAAAGATCTTCTATTAAGATTCTTCAAAGAAGTAGGGAAAAGATTTGAAGAGCATACAAAAAGATCCTCACCTTTGTGCAATCTTGTAAACCCTTCAATATTTTAACTTATTATATCTCTCAATCCTCACTCACAAACACTCTCCCAAAATACTCTCACTCTCACTCCCAAGAGAAAATTCATAGAAGAATATTTGACAGTAAATTTTAGGAATCTTATATATAAAGGATAAGAAAAAACATCCAAAAAACTAAAAATTTTAACTTGAACGTACTTGGATCATATAATACGATCGTACTTCATATGTACGAACAATTCAGAAAATATTTTTATGATCCTAGATGATTTTTTTGTACTTTGTTAGTCGTGCGTACGAACTAACATCATATTGTACAAATAGTTCAAAATTGAATAGATTCTTCTAGTACAATTCTATACGAATCCAATTCATACTATGGTTGATATACTGTATAAACCCTATATTGTAAATTATGAACTTGTTAATTCAAAATGTGCTTCATATGTTATGAACATGGATGGTCCCATTTTGTACTCTAGACATCGTCTATATGAAACTAATTTCATATACAGTACAAACCGTTTAAAAAAAATTTGCCTGTTTAAATGGGGCAAACTGGTACGTACCCATTTCGTACTCTAGACATCATCTATATGAAACTAATTTCATACAGTATAATCTGCTCAGAAAAATAGTGAGTTTATTTAGAACAAACTGGTATGTATCTATTTCATACTCTGGACGTCGTCTATACAAACCTAAGTTCATACAGTACGAACAGTTCAAAAGAAATTACCATGGTATGATTTGATTAACTTTATTATGGAGGAACTTTCGTGTCAAATTATCCTGTATGATTTCATAATTATACAGGATGATTAGTTTTAAAACTACAAGTTTTAACTCACTCCCCTATTGTGTGTGTGTACGGTTACCCAATTACAATCACAATCTCTCAAAATCAAGAAAAATAGAAAAAGTACATACTTCAATTATAAGAAACACTAATTTAATCGAGCTTGAAGTTTTAGGTAGTCTAGGGTATGATTTTCTTAAAATATTAGTACACACAAAACAATAAAAATAAAAATTTTCCTATATGTATTAGGAGAAATAGGTACCTTCTCATTTTTCTCCCTCCTGGAGAAGGCAGATTACCTTAGAGAACACGGATGTATAAGTGTCTCCCCCTAAGAAAGCCTCCCACAAAATCTACTTGTGCCATAGGAGGAGCAAAGTGCAGCAAGCTCAGAGCAACCGTGTGATCTCCCTCACACCCCTTCTCCCTCACCAAGCCCACCTTCTCCTTCCGCTCACAAACCCTAAAATCTTCTCAAGAGCTCTCTCCCAAGGAAACCCTCTCTAATCACGTTCCTCTCTCTTTTTCAAACTTAAAAAGTAGAACTTTTTGGTACTTAAAATGGGCTCCAAAAAAACCTGAATTTTTTAAATTAGCCATTAATATCATACAATACGATCCAATATCGTACAGTATGATTAGTACAAAAGGGCTTCATCATGGTATAAAGGTTTACAAACAGGAAAAAAATACTGAACACATTCATATAGTACGATTTAAACTCGTACAGTACGATATGAAAAACTCTTATATTTGTACAGGATGATAGCCAGGACGATCAAAACTCGTCTCTGTACATCATAGGGTACAAAATACCGCATACAATATGATTAGTCAAAATTAAGGGATTAATCAGTATGAAGTCCGAGACAATAAAAAATAGCCTCGATTAATCGTACGGTACGATGTGCTTCGTACAGTACGATAACCAATAAGAAATTAAACCTTGATTTTTCAACTAATCATGGGATTAATTTAAGTATTTAAATTAAATAGTATAACACGAATGTCTTTGTACCGTACAAACGACTATAATACTTACTTAAACTAAATCTGGGGGCTAGGGTTTTTGATAGGTAACACATCATATAGTATGATATATATCATATAGTGCCACCTATTTATAGAAAGACATTTTAGCCAGATCAGATTGTACGGTATAATATAAACTCGTACAGTACGATCAGCAGAGAGAAAAAAATCTACATTTCCTTAAAACCCTCCCCCCTATGTGTGTGTATGGTTGCTCAGACTTACATGCAATTTGTGGCTAGAATCAAGAAAAGAAAAAATAAATTAAATGAGAAAATTATAATGTTACAAACTCACACTCCTACTCTACCCAATCTTGAGTCTTCTTGTTATCCTGAGTAACTTGTGATCTCCCTGAAATGTTAGTATTCACAAATAATAGCAAAAATAAAAGATATTCAATGAATAGTAATTCAAACAACATTATTTGTCATCATCAAAATCTCAGAATAGGGATCATGTATTCCAACAATAAGAGACTTTGTCACGATAGTATGAAAAATCTTACAAAAAATACCCAAAAGGAATTGGTTAGAGGTATACCAAATCTAGACTTTACAAAGAATCTCCTTTACAATGCATGTGAACTAGGAAAATAGGTGAAGTCCTCATTTTATTCCAATAAAGATCTTAGAACTAGCAAACCTTTGGAGATTATACGTATGGATCTTTTTGAACCAGTTAGCACAGTAAGTCTAGGAGGTAAGGTATACAAATTATGATAGTTGATGATTTCTCAAGATTTATATGGGTTAAAATTTTTTTTTCATAAGAATTAATCATTTAAAGAATTTTGAGTTTTTTTGACTTGGATTCAGAGGAAACAAGGATGTGAAATTTTAACTATTCAAAGTGATCATGGAGGTGAATTTGAAAATAAAAGATTTGAGAATTTTTATAAAGAATGAGAAATTGATCACAATTATTTTGCACCTAGAACCCCTTAACAGAATGTGGTAGTTAAAAGAAAGAATAGAACATTAATTGAAGCTACTAGAACCATGTTGGCTTGATATTCACTTTATAAATATTTTTTGGCTGAAGCAGTTAGTACAGTATGTTATGTTCTTAATAGGGTGAACATTAGGTCAAAACTGAACAAAACATCCTATGAGCTTGTTAACGTAGAACACCTAAATGTCACATTTGCATATTTTTGGATGTAAGATCTTCATACATAATAATGAAAAATCTTCTTTTGTAAAATTTGATCCAAAATCAGATGAAGAAATTTTCTTGGATACTCTAGTGTATGAAAATTATATAGAGTATTTAACAAAACAACCTTAATAGTTGAGGATACACATATATTGTATTTGATGAATCAATAATTTTAGGAGAGCCAAGTTTGGAAGAGGATGGATTAAAAAATAACTCCTAAATGATTGAGAAGGTTCATTTGAAAGAAAATTTGGAAATAAAAAACTCTTTGCCTATAGATTTGAAATTTTCTAAAAACCACCCTAAGGAATTAATTTTAGGTGAACTTAGTGAGGGTGTTAGAATTAGGCATGGACATAGCAAAAAAGTCAATCATTCTACTTTTATTTCAACGATATAATCAACAAATGTAAATCAAGAACTTTTGGATGAATTTTGGATTTTGGCAATGCAAGAAGAATTAAATAAGTTTGTAAGGAATGATGTTTGAGAATTAATTTCAAGCCAAATGATCAAAGTGTAGTTAGAATTGAGTGGGCATTTAAAACTAAAATCAATGACTTACGAGTTGTTGTTAGAAATAATGTTATATTAGTGGCTAAAGGGTATAGTTAAATTGAAGGGATTGATTTTGAGAAAACTTTTGCTCCTGTAGCAAGAGTTGAAGAAATTAGGGTTTTATTAGCCTTTGCCTTTTTTAGAGTATTTAAATTATACCAAAAGAATGTTAAATATGCCTTTTTGAATGGGGTGATATAGTAGGATGTTTATGTTGAACAACCTCTAGGTTTTGAAAATTCAAAATACCCAAATCATATTCTTAAATTAAAAAAGATATTATATGGATTAAAATAGGCACCTAGGGCTTAGTTTGAGAGGTTAAGAACTTCCCTTATTAAGAGATCTTTTGCAAAAAGAAGTGTGGACACCACTCTCTTTTTAAATAAATTTGAAGGCAATATACTCATTATTCAAATTTAGGTTGATGATATCATTTTTGGATCTACAAATAAAAAATCTTTGTGATGTTTTTTTTAAAATAATGAGTAGTGAATTTTAGATGAGCATAATGGAAGATCATAGTTATTTTATTAGTTTTAGTATTAAGCAAATTGAGGAGGAAATATTTCTTAGTTAGTCCAAGTATGTTAAGGATATCCTCAAGAAGTATGAAATGAATAATGTTAAGCCAGTTAGTACACCTATGAGTTCCTCATTTCAATTGAATAAGAACCCAGAGGGAAAATTTGTCGATCAACAGAGGTTTAGAGTAATTATTAAATCTTTGATTTATTTTACTGCTAGCAGACCTGATATTATGTTTAGTGTTTATTTGTGTGTTGGATTTCAATTAGATCCAAAAGAATCACATTTGATAGTAGTAATAAGAATTTTGATATATCTTTTGGGAACTCAAAACTAAATAATTTGGTATCCTAAGTACAACTATTCATTTGAAATTATCAGATATTCAGATTCAGATTTATTAGGTTGTAGGGCTGATTAAAAAATTACTTCTGGAACTTATCAATTTATAGGAAATTCTTTATTTTCTTTGTCCAGTAGAAAATAGAATTCCATAGCCCAATCTACTACTGAAGTTGAATACATTTCATTAAAAAGTTTTGTGACATAAGTTTTTTAGTTGAAATAATAGTTGACTGATTTAAGATTTAGAATAGGCACAATTCAAATTTATCATGATAATACTGGTGTCAATTGCAATTTAAAAAATCCTATTCAACATTCTAGAACTAAATATATAGACATAGGGCATCATTTTATTAGGGATCATATATCCAATGGAAAAATTGAATTTAACCATGTTTAAAAGGAAAATTAACTTGTAAATATTTTTACAAAACCAATAGCTTTCGATACTTTTATCACATTAAGAACAAGGCTAGGTGTGATCGATATAAATGCATAGATAAAATCTTCTATAAACTCGATATATTTCCACGTGTATTTTCTCGTTTTTGTTTGTTAATGGTTATTTGTGTGTGTTTGTGTTTGTGTTTTTTGTTTTTAGTTTTATTTTTTATGTTTTTTATTTGAATTGAACAAGTAAAACATATCAAATGTTCTGTTTCTTATCTTTCATGCTGAATTTTCAAAGTGTTATATTAATTCTATATGAAATTATTTTCACACTGTAGAAATTCTTTAGCATGTTAATCGATGTTTTGGACTGAATGCGTAAATTTTTTATTTTCTAATATAGATCATATTCAATGATTATTAAATTATCCCGTATGATTTGTATTCATTTGTCTATACTCAGGTAGACGATTGTCCAGCTAGAAGCAGTTATTATAATGAATTATACGTATGAAATTTTATTTCGTCTGTATGAACCACGTTTTATTCTATATAGGTGAAAAACCTAACCTTCATTAAAATGATCTTAAATAACTGATCCTCACAGATGAACACTTGTTTGTACATACGATCGTCTGGTCAAAAAGTCTGTACAAAAGGATGGATTATAACTTGTGTGATTACGAAAAGTCATTTTGTTTTAAACATTATTGTTCATCCATATAAAAAATTTTGTCCCATGCGATATCATGATTGTACGTATGAATTATTTCCATACTGCATGAAGGGTCATTTTTCTTTTAATAGGAAGGATTTAGAATTCATTTTCATTCACTTCAACATCCTCCTTGAATCCTTCTCATCTTTAAAATTTTAAGTTTTAGCAAGCGCGGTAGAGTTTCTAAGGGTTTGTAGTCTAGGGGTGGAGACGAAAAAATTCTGTCTAGAGAAAATGTGGATTCCTACTATAAATTTGTTGCTGCAAAAATAACTCCATCTAGACTACTGATTCAAGATGATATCCATTTTCAAGTAATGCTTCTTTTTGCCTAAACCCAATTTTCCTTCATTTTAACTCTGATTGACCCTTATCATTAAGAGATCTTTCACTGCTTCTTGGCATATATGAGTTTTAGTGAGGATGAGAGCAGGATAAAATCATATGTCATAAAGAAACGGGTAAAAATCACTAAGGAATATCTAGGAACTTTTCAACATCTATGGACTCAAGAGACTAGAGCACACACTATGACCTCTAAATCTTACTATGATTAGTCTGAAATAAGTAAAACTTTTAAAGGGGTTACTCAAGTTGGTCACTTGGCTAGAGTCTATACTTTAGATCAAAAGGCTAGGATCAAATAGCATATCCTTAGAACATCAATCATTCATAAGGTTGGTGATTGCATAAACATTACTCCTCTTATGTCCAAAGTTACCTATTTAATCATGACTGGACAACCAATTGATGAAGTCCAACTTATTTTAGATTACATTCATAACCTTTTTGGAATTAGGTTTGTTTCTTATAGAGGGAAGAAAAATATTGCTCTAGGTCATCTTATGACCTATATCTTAGAAAAGAAGTACAATATTTATCATTCTGATGTTCCCACTGAGTTGCTAAACTACTTCACCGATGCCTCTTTTTGATCTCTTTTTGGGAGGAATGAGGATACAAGTGAGGATACTGAGGCATAAGGGGGCGCACCTATACTTGCTCAGGGACATGTCTTTCAGGAGATGGTCCATCGCTTTGATCAGTTAGAGTGTCCTTATGATTGACAATTTAATAAAATTTAGACTCACTTAAATAAGCATGATGCATTGTACCAGCAAGATATCGGTTGGATTCGAAGTCATTTCAACTTGATGTTATGATGAATAACAATTTCTTAGTCTTCAACCAGCCTCCTTCAGACCAGGGTCCCTCAGAGTTTAAAATGTAGTTTTTTATCTTATCTTTGCTAGTCCTCTCTAGATGTAATGATATCTATGTTTATGTCTTTATGTTGTACTCATCCTTGATAGGTTTAGGTTGATGTTATGTTGTTTTATTATTATGATTTGATATCAATTGCTTTAATATATCTGATCCGTAATTGATATCAATAAAAAAAAATTCTTATTCTGATTTGTTGTTTTTATTCATTATTTGAAATGTGAGTTTTCTTATATGATAGTTCTATCTTAATTGATTTAAAAAGTATTATAAATTAACCTGCAATGCAAAATTAATTTCATTATAAAATCTAATTTTTCAAAAAATTTAAGTTAACTTATAATTCGATCAAGTTAAGGATATCAATCTCATGTTCTTTTTAGGCAAATATAATATGAATATTTTTATTGCAATTTTGATGTCTAATTATTATTATTGTTCTTTTTCCAATGTAATTATCATAGTAATTAGAGAAATTTGATTTTTTAGATTATTTATTTTGGAAATATCAATTAAAAAGGAGGAAATTCAAAAAGAAATTTACAATGTGTATAAAAATTGAATGAATGCACAATAGTTTGCAAAATGAATAGAGGCATAAAATTAGCCCAAATATAAAAAGATGCACAAAGTGTGCCATAAATATATGAAAAGATGCATGTTGTCTCCAATTGAATATGTTCTTTCCTCTATAGTTTAATCTTTAAATTAAAATAATCTAATGTTCAATTATGTTTTATAATAAAAATTAAAATGAGCTAATCTTCATTTCATCATTTTTGCAATAATTCTCATTGTCTAATTATCTAGAATGCTTCATGACGATGATTAATTTTTCTTTTCTAAGTGAGGCTTTAATTTAAATGCTTTTGAATCTTTCTTTTTCATGTAATAATAATTAATTTTTTATTGCAATTATATTTCAATCTCTTTCAAGATCAATTACTAAGGTCTCTTATATGACTCCTTTCATTTGCATCTTTCTTTTCCCTTTTTGTTGTTGTCAAAAGGTGGAGTAATATATATATATATATATATATATATATATATATATATATATATATATATATATATATATATATATATATATATATATATATATATATGGTGTTTGTAGTTTTTTGTGCTTTGTTGTACAGTTAGTGTTTTATTGTACTGTTTTTATTTTTGTGTTTTGTTTTCGGTGTTGTTTTGTTTTTATGTTGTGTGTTTGTGTATTTCTTTGTTGTGTTTTTTGTCATTTGTGTAAAATAAATATAATAATAATAATAAAATTATGTTCTTCAAGGAACCCCCTATATTCATGTTTATTCCTTTAGGGGGATCTAAGGAGAAACTTAGGGTATTCAATTTTAGTCAAATAATATTTATTTTGCCATCATAAAAAAGGGGGAAATTATTGAAATAGTTGCAACTTAGTTCTTGATTGTTGATATTATTACAACATATATACTTTTGAGGATTCCAAATATTATTGATTTGATTAATATTTCTACTGACATATTTTGGATACATTGTTTTTTGTTTTTTATGTGTACTAACATTTCAGGAAAATCATACTCCGGATTGTTGAAGACTTATAATCAGATTAGTTTCGAGTTTATTGTAAATTAAGTTTATATTTTTTATCTTATTGAGTCTCAAAGAGGGTAATTATAATTGAGTAACTATTCACACACACACACCAAGGGAGAGTTTAAAAATTGCAAAATTTTAAACTTATTGTACTATATAAAGTCATTGCGTATGGGACGATTTGTTCAATTGTTTTCCCCTGCGAGCATTCAAATGAACAAATAGAGAAGTTTTCTAAGTATGGATCATTTTGTATGATATATTTATTGTACGTACGCCGTCATGAGTACGAATTGGATGGGTCCCCTTTTATATAGATGAACATGAATTTTTTTTGAATGGTTCGTACCGTACAATGTCATCATCGTATATATGTTGTCCAGGGAATGAATTGGTCAATTCTCTTTTTGTCCTGACGAACTTGAAAATTTTTGTAACTAACTATACCGTACGATGTCATCATCGTACATACGCCATTAAGTGTATGAAACTATGGGGTCCCTCTTCATCCCGACGAAGATGGAACAATTTTCTAACTGTTTATACAGTATGAACTGGGTTCATACTTGACGATCAACATGTATGAAATTATTTTGTACTTAATCACATAAGGTTCATACACAACAGTTTTTGAACTATTCGTATGTACAAACATATGATCGTGTACGCTCAAAATGAAAAAAAGTTTAATTTTCTAAATAAATTTTCATGTCTTTGATATAAAAGGTCCTTTAAAACTGACATGAGAAAAATCCTTCTTCATGAATTTTAAAGAGAAAGTGAAAGAGAGAGTGTGGGAGAGTGTTTGAGAGAGATTCCTTATAAGTGAAGTGTGAAGGGTCCACAAGATTACTCAAAGGTAAGGATTTCTTTGTGGTGTTAGTGATCACTCTTTTTTTCTTCTTTCTAGTTGCTCGTGAGAAGATCTTTAAAACAAATCTGGTACTCCATCGACACTTGGAGGGTGTGAACAGATGATGGTACTTTGCCAATAATTGGAGTGTATGAACAAACGATGATACTTTGTTGATACTCTGAGGGTGTGAAAGGACAACGATTCTCTGGCGACACCTAGAGGATGTGAAAGGATGATGGTTCTCTACCACAGCAGGGATTGGTAAAAGAGAGGTTTTTGTAAAGGCTTCTCCGCCTTGCTGTCAGGGCAAATGGAGAGACTTTGTTAATTGTGTAATTCCTGAAGAGGGAGTCTTCAGGGAGTGGATGTAGGTCATGTTTGATCGACCCACTATAAATCTTTATGTCTTTTAATTTCTGCATTTATTTTTTTCTGCAATTTTAATTATTGTTGTTGAAAAGAATATTTTTCTAATTAAAATCAAAATGTTGAAAAAATTAAAAAGGTTTTCTATTTAAAAATCAAAGAGAATTTTTAAATTACCAATTCACTCCCCTCTTGGTTAGCCTTGGGACAATAGCTTAGGTTTAACCACATATATAGAATCCATAATATAGAACTTTATCTGACCACTCTACTCTTTTATTGAATATTTCTATGTAGCATAATAGTAATCATTCTCCTTTCAGATTTAAAAACATGTGTCTTCTTCATGATTGTTTTCTTAATATTATTGAGAGTAATTGGAATACTCTTTTATCTCCTTATGAAAATAGTGTTAGTATGACTAAACTTTGGTTTAAGCTTAAGAGGTTTAAATAAAAGTTGAATTCGTGGAATAAATGTCTTGAAGAACTTATTTTTGAATTTTGTGCAAGCTGAGAATCAAGTTATTTTGGCTAATAACAATTACATGACTGATCCTTCTATGAATAACTTTTCTTTGTTGAATTAGTCCAAAGACATTTTATTTAAATTTCAAATGCAAGAAGAAGTTTTTAGGAAATAAAAAGAAGGTTCTAAATTCTTAGTTGAGGGGGATAGAAACACCAATTTTTTTTCATATTATTGCCAACCATAAGAAAGATGCTAATTATATTCAAAGATTTATTAATCCTGATAGTTATAACATTCAATCTCCTGATTTAATTTATAAGTCACGTATTTATTACTTAAAGAATGTGTTTAACAAAAAAAATCCAATCCAGTTTTGGATATTTATTCCTCTTTCATTCCTTCTATTATTTCTTAAGAGGAAATCAACATGCTTACTAAAATTCCTACTGGTGAGGAAATTTGGTTAATAATCAAATAGATGAATATTGATTTGGCTGCTTGCCCAAATAATTTTATTACTAAATTATTTTAAGAAAAAATTCATTTTATTAAAGAGGACTTTGTCAATGATGTCATTCACTTAATTTAGGGCAACACTTAACCAAATGTTTTTACTTATACTAATCTTTCTTTAATTCCCAAAAGTAATGTTGATACTTTTTTGGAGTGATTTTCACCCTATTAGTCTTTGCTCTTTTTTCAACAAGCTGAATGCCAAGTTGCTTAGGGCTATATTAGCTTTATTATTCCCTAATATAATCTCTTTAGAGCAAATGGGTTATGTAAAAGATCCTTCTATTTTTTGTAATGTTTTTGTTGGCTCAATAATTAGTCCATAACTTGGAGGTTAGAAGTGCTGGTGGTAATGCTATTTTAAAAATTGATATTACCAAAGCTTATGATAATCGCAATTAGGACTTTATTTTATATTATGATTAGTTTATTTTGTTTTGGTAATGATTTTATTAAAATCATTAATAATAGTGTTGAACAATTTTTCTATTTTATCGTTCTCAATACAAGAGTCTTGATTTTTTTGAATCTTCACATAGGCTCAGGGTGGGGTATCCTTTATCCCATTCTTTATTTATTTTGGCGGTGGTGTTTCTTTCAAGAGGGCTTAATGATCTTTTTAAGAAACATCCCACTTTATAGTGTCATTCTATTGGTTGTTTCCCTGTGTCTCATTTGGCTTTTACTGATGATTTTATTATTTTTACTATTGGTTCCATAAAAATACTTAATATTCTATTCAGATTTCTTCATAAATTTTAAAATGCTAATTGATTAATTTTTAATCCACATAAAAATCGCTTTATAACTGCTAAGTCTATTTCCAATCAGAGAATATATAATATTTAGAATAATTTTTGTTTATGAATAAGGATTTTCCGGCATTGTGTGCGTGAAGAGAGAGAAGCTCCACAATTTAAGGAAGGATTTGGGAAGAGAATTTGAAGATTTCGGGTGCAAAGATTGGAGATGGAAGAAGGTAGCCGGTCATCTATGGATGACCGGAACACCAAATCCTTTTTATCTACCGTGAGTCCAATTATGTTGGATTCAAAAGGTAGATTCTCCTTCAAACGCATCTAACCTCATAATCTTCGTGTTTTAGAATCTCCTCTTGTTATCAAAGAGGGGGGATTGGTGGCTACACAAAAGCAATTACCGGATTCAAGGAAGGGAAAAGAGGTAACTTCGGCTTCATTCAAATTACTTAAATCTCCTTTATCGGATTCTTTGTTTGGAGCTAATGACAAAGAAGCTTCTTCTTCAAGGAGTAGCTTTGTTGATATTTTGAAGAAAGACAAGGAGATTGACAAGGCCAATGTCAATATCAGTAATCAAAATATTTCTTCCAATTTTGAAAATTCTAATGTGTGGAATAAAAAACCACATATTAAAATTAATTGGAATGAAAATCATGATGTGATTGGAGATTTAAACATTGTTAAAATGGAAATGGATAAAGAAAACTCCAATATTCATGTTTTAAGTAAATCTTTGGTTGCTAAAATTCTGGTGAAAGATTTACCATTCTCTAAATGTGCCATTGAGTTAAGAAAACAATGGAAGAAATTTGGAGGATTTCATTTAACCATTCTTGGACTAGATTGGTTACTTTGTTCATTTCAAACTCATGAAGCCATGGAAGAGGTTCTTAATGGAGGTCCATGGTTTGTTGGGGGTTTTGTAGTTGGGTTAGACAAATGGTCTCCTAACTTCTCTCCAAACTCATTGGAAGGTGTTTCATCTCCAATATGGGTTCGCCTTCCTCACTTACCCCTACACTGCTGGGATGAGTCCAATATCACTAGAATTGTCTCTAGGATTGGGACTCCTCTTCTATTAGATGGTAATATGTTTAGGTGGGGAAGAAGAGAATTTGTTAGAGAATTCATTCGAGTTAATTTGAACTCTAAACTTCCTTCTGGAATTTGGGTAGAAGGGTTGCATGTAAAATTCTTTCAAAAGTTCGAATACGAAAATCTTTCATCACTTTGTTTCAAATGTGGGAGAATAGGGCATATTGATTCAGTTTGCCCTAATGTTGACATCCCAAATAATTCTGAATTTCCTTTTGGTCCTTGGATGAAAGTCCAGTTAAAAAAAAAGAACAAATCAAGGAGATATTAATTAAAATCCAGAATTTTTCAGCTGCAGAAAAAATTGGTTTGGGTTGTAGAAATGAAGAAACTGTTAATGCTAGTCCAGAAGATATTGTTCAAACATTTACAAATGGGAATGTGATTAAACAGATGTCCGATCCTGTTAAAGCTGTAGGTCAGATTGAAGAAAATGCTAGATTCAAGGAAGGAGAAGAAGTGGTAGTTAACCAAAATTTGAAAATCAGCAAGGATTTTTGGGATTCATTTTTTGAATCTAATTTGTTTAAAATTTTGGCTGAGGTGGACAATTTGGATGTTGGTTTGTTAGGAGATTCCAGTACAGATCAAAATTCAAATTATAAGGTTGATGACATGGCTTTCTCACCAACTAACTCATCACTCTTGGAGGCTGAAAAGGAGGAGAAGCTAGACCCGTCTACAATAAATCTAGATCCTGATCATTTGCTGGAAAACGGTCTAAATGAAGATATTAATATATCTTCTGTTATTTCAAATGATAATATGAAGGTTGTTGGGAATTCAAAAATTCAAATTCCACAAATGATGGAGACGGTTAAGGAAAAATCTGTGAATGGGCAGATTTCAGATTCAACTCCTATAAAGACAACAAATATTTCTGAATTGTTTGTTAATGTTGAGGAAACAAAAGATGGTTGTTCTAAAGCCATTTCTCCTAATTCTTCAATAAGTTTGAAGTTTAAAAAAACTGCCTTATTGAAGAATAAAAATTCTTAAGAACATGATTCTTCAAGTTCTAAATACAAGATGTACAAAGAACTACAAGATCTCGGACCGGTGAAAGAACTACCTAGAAGAAAGATGGCTAATTATAAAGAGAAGAACGGTTTGAGAGGTTCTTCTTTCCTCTTATCTCACTAAAATTGCAAAAAGTTTTTCCTGTGGATAACAACTTAGCAGAGATATACTTGAAGTTGGAGATTATGAACATAAAGTTTGGCGATTTTATACCAAACTTTTGGAGTTTATTTTTAAATTGTAATTTTCTTTTTAGATGTTATTTCCTTTTTTTACTTTTAATTTGTTATTTTAAACTTTGTATAAATGATTATGGGATATTTACTACTTATTTTATAACTGGATGGGAACTCTGGGATACTAACCAACCCTCGAGTTGTCTTAAAATTTGGTATCCCCTGCATCTCAATAGTTTCAAAATAGGAGATAGTGGATTTCATTTCATTTATAAAAAGTTTAAATTAACAAATTTAGTTTTAATAAGGTCCCTTTTTCTTATTAAAAAATGGATCATTATCTTCTATTACCTTGTTTGTATTAGGTTGTCCTCTCTTTTATTTTAATGCAAATTTTGCATTTCTTCAAAAAAAAAAAATAATAAGGATTTTCCCCTTAATTTCTTAGGCACTCCTCTTTTCAAGGGCAAACAGATGTCTCTTATATTTGTGGACATTTTTTCAAATATTCACAAATGTTCTCTATTTTGGCCTTTAATTTTCTTTCTTTTGGAGGAAGATTTCTCTTAATTAAGAGTGTCCTTTTTTCTATTCCTATTTATTTATTTCATATTTTATATATGACTATTAATATTTGTAATGGGCTTAAAAGAATTTTCAACAAATCTCTTTGGGGAGACAAAGAGGGTAAATTTTCCATTTGTTGGGGTTCTTTGAAGAAATATTCTTATTTTCAAGATGTAGGTAAAGTTGGTTTTAAGAATTTGAGTGATATGTCTCTTGGGTTTTCTTATAAACTTTGGTTTAATTTTAGGTCTAAGAAAATCTTTTGGGATATATTTATGGTGTCTAAATATTTTGTTGGCAAACATCCTTTCATGTACTCTTTCAAAAAAGGGGACTCTTTTAATTGGAATAGACTGTGCTCCACTAAATAGGATGCTAAAAATTTCATCCAATGGGGTTTGCGATTGGATGACATCTATTTTTGGCTAGAAAAATGATTAGATTTTTCCTCTATTGATAATTTGCTTAATACTTATACTACTAGTGTCTGAAAAGTTTCTGCTTTTCTCTTAAGATGGGTCTTGGAATGTAGATTATCTTTCTAAAATGGTGCCAGAATTTGTCATTAATTTGTTTATAAAGTTCCAATAAAACTTGATAAGAATGATTGCATTTTGTTTAATAAATCTGATGAGGGTAGATTTGTGTCCAAAGAAGTGTAGAATTTTATTAGGAATATTAAGGCTAAATCTCAAATTTTCTCTACTATCTGGCAAAAAGGTATTCCTTCTTCTTATTCTATTCTAATTTGGAGAATTTTTAATAATTACATTCCTATGGATACTATTTTAATCAAAAAATGGGGTTTTATATTGTTTACAAATGCTAATGTTGTTTTCACTTGGAAATTTTGAACCATGTTTTTGCTAATGGTCCCATTGCTATGAAAGTGTGGTTATTTTTTGATAATATTTTTAATACCCAATTTTGTGAAAAGTATAAAATTATAAAGAGTGTCATGCAAGATTGGTGTGTTTCCTTTAAAGGACATATTCATAATATTTTACCTATTATTATTTATTGGTTTCTTTGGAAGAGTAGAAATGACTCAAAACATGAGAATATTTCAGTGAATGTCATGAGCATTATCCTTAAAATTAAGGATAAAGTTAGATAGTTATATTTGATAAATTTGATTAATAGGAGTAGTTTTAATGGTTATTTTTAAATTGCTAAGTTATTTAATATTAATATTTCTTATAATATCCATAATCATAAAGTTATTATTTTTAGATAGAATAAACCTTCCCTAAGTTACTATAAACCCAAAATTGTTGGCTCTTTTAAAACTTTGAAAGTTGGATGTGGTGGTCTCATCCATGATTATCATGGTCAAGCATTATGGCTTTTACGGGTCCCTAACCATGTCAATACTGTCACTATCGCTAACTTCACGATTTAAAGTATGGTTTTAATTTATGTTCTTCTTTAGGGAATATTAATGTTTCTATTTAAGTTGAGGCTAAGCTTGTGATTCATTACATTATTGATAAAATAAAATGTAAATTCTGCTTATTTCTATACGATCATGGAAATTAAATTGTGGCTTTTGCTCATTAATTATTCTATAACTCACAATTACAGGGAGAGTAATATGGCAGCTTATTTTTTAGATAAGTTGGGTTGCAATTTTATGGAATTTGTAGAATATATGGGGTCTTATGTTCCTACCAAGCTTATGGTGTTTGGCAATCTTGACTGTATGGGCCTTCCTTATTTTAGAGTCTGCTAAGTTCCTTTATTTTTCCTTGTTCATTATGGTTCATTATTTTTTGTGGTTTCTCTAATTTTTGTTTTTGGTTCTCTTTAGTTACTTTTTTTTTGAATGGTTATTATCATTTGCTCTACTTCTTATGTGGCTGATATCATTTGTTGGTCGAATATCTTTAGTTTTTGTTAGGTTGTTTTCATCATGAAGCTTCTACTCCATTTATTTTGTTTGTGTTTAGATTGTTGGTATTGATGGTGTGGATTTATTGAATTCTATTAATTTATATCATGTTATGATTTGTCTTCATGACTTTCTTTCTCATCATGTTCTTTTTTAGGAGATATTCCTACTATTTTTCCTCTCACATGTATTGGTAGTTGGTGTTTAGGCAACGATTATAACAATTTTACTGCTAATTTAACTGCAAAGTGCTACACATCTTTTCCTTATGAGTAGTTCTATGGGTGGTTTTCTTGTTGCTAATTCTTTATTCGGTTTAGCAAGGGGTGATGTCTGATGTGCCTCTATAGTATCAGTATGGTATTTATGAGGTTTTTTAAGTCTCATTGGCTTATTTCTTTGGAATGATGAAATCTCATCTGAGACGTTAGGTATGTCCCCCTTAGGTAATAATGTTAGAACTTCTATTGTCTGGTCTTCAAGGTTTATACTTACAATTTTTTCACAATCTAATTCAACTTGAGCCCTTCTTGTGGTGGGATTGGGATCAAAATTGAGTAACATTTAGGGTTCTTTCCTGATGGTTTCATGGATACTACAACCCTGATCTTAATTGCTACTGTCCATTTCAACAATTTGGTTCCCCTTATATGGTTCAATGTTGTTGCTATTTTATGGAATTATTTAATGTAGGGTGTTATGAGATGTGGTTTTAAGGAATAGTTATTACAATTTTGTTGCCATGATATCAAATTTGATATTGCTTGGACCTGTATTTTGCATGTTATTATTAATCTTCTTGTACTATTCAATATTTATTTTGCAGACCTTAACTACAAGTATTTCTAGATCTGCATTGGCATTGGGTTGCTTTGTATTTCTATCAATCTCAAGTGGAGTTTGAACTAGTTTCTCAATATTTCTTGTACTTTTGTTATTTGTTTTTAAGAAAGCTTAGGTAATTTTAACAATCAGAATTTTGTTCCAAGCCTCTCTGATTGTTATTATTGTTTTATTTGTATCAATGACTCCTTGTACTATTCAGTATTTATTTTGCAGGTCTTGAGTATTCTATTTAATGTTATTATGGGCCTAATACTTATTTGCATTGATTGCCTTATCTGGGGTGTTATGGAGTAAATATTATTATAAAGATATCTTTGTAAGTTTTATGTGGGGCTATTACAGTTTTTAGAAGACCTGATTGTTCTAGATGGTGATGGGTTATTGCTATTTTTTGGTAATTTCAATGAGCTTCCATTCCTAACTCTTTTTAAATTGTTTTATATCATTAAGCTTTTTTATGCTTGCTTCTCTTTTGTAGTTCCTAGTTTTTGCAAACTCTTTGGTCTGAGGATTATGTAAATGAGGTGAAACTTTTTTGCTCGAAGTTGAAACTGATTATTCTATATCTTATCTTCCTTTTTTGGGTGTGGGCTACTTGAATCCCTATAATGTTATTAGGGTTTTTTATTAATCTTAGTATAGGGAAACATCTTCTCTTAGGATCTAATTTAACTTTTTGGTAGCTCTTTCAAGCAATATGGAGCTGAAGGTTCCCTTTAATGACCATGAAACCCCTCTTTTTTACCAATGCACTTACCCCACTTTGGGTTTCCCATAAAAAAGGGAACATCATTAAATCAAACTATGGAGCTTTGTTAAGGTTTTTCTTCCGCGCACCTCTGGTTTATGTCATCTTAAGGAAAGTTTCCTTCTTCACCCTTAATTTTTTTCTATTTCATATGGTGTTTTTTTTTTATGCCATCCTTGGTTATCATATGAGAATCCCATGTTTTTGGATGGGCCATTGGTTTCTCATTCTTTTAAAGAGGCTTTATCTAGACTCTCTTATCCATAAAATTTCTCTAATCTTAAAATTACTTTTCATTTTGGTATGCCTTCCCATTGGATTTGAAAAGAAGAAATCAATGCACCTGCTGGCCCTTTCGAGATTACATTTGTTGGCAAGTTCTCTGGTCAGAGGCAATAGCTCAATGTTATTTGGAACTTATTCTTCTACCTCAAGTTTTTAACACACTTCTCAGTTATTATTCTTAACCCAATGCATGTTTATATTAAATATATTAACAATTTGGATTATTGTAGAGTTTTCTCTCACCATTCCTATTTTATGAGAAATGTTTTCATAAAGTTTTTCAAATGGACTCCTCTTTTTGATATTGAGGTGGAATCACCTATCATACTAATTTTGATATCCTTCCCTAATCTAAGACCTCATCTCTTCTTCTCCCTATTCTTTGTGGTCTTGGTTCCTTGTTTGGCCATCAACTTAAAACTAGTAATGATACATCTTGTGATTATTTGTCCTCCATCAATCTTGTTCTTGTTGAGCTAGATGTCATAAAACATTACCCCAATAGGTACTAGGTTGGTCCTAAAAAATTTAGTTACATTCAGTAAGTTTTGTTGGAGGATTTTTTGTCTTATTATTCTCAATTCAAATTACTTGGCCATACGATCATGGAATGTCAGATTTTGCACCCTCAACATGATAAATTTCTTACTTTCAATAATGCGGGTGAGGCATTTTCTAATGAGGGGCTCAAGAATGCTATTCTAAAATTTTAAGGAAATGGAGAAAATGTGAGAAGTGCTCTTTTGAATAGTATTTAAGGTATTGTTTGTGAGTTGGGGCATTTGGATGTCCCTTTGGATTCGAGCATCCCTATGGCCATGCCTATTTTACCTGCTATGGTTATGAGGATAATGTTGGTATAAATGATGAGATGGATGGTAAAGATGTTCATGATCCTGAGTTTAATTATCTTAGTCCTTATGCTTCCCCTTTAATCCAAGGGGTTCGTCAGGGTTTGTGATGATCAGTTTGTTGTTTTCCCTTTATTACTGAGAATGCTTTTATGGAAAATTATCCATGTCATGTGAACTTAGATGATGGAAATATGGATTTTAATGATTTTAATAACGTGGCTTTAAAGTTTTCTTCTAGCAGCTTAATGCTTATTTCAGATGGTTCTTCTTTGAATGAAATGTTACTTAATTTTGTCAATGAAAATGATAATGTGGCCATAAGTGATGTGCCTATCTCTTATTACAAATGATTCCTTGAAAGCCCATGTGGCAATTTTAAAAGTTTCTTATGTGGAGCAATTTGATTGGCTGGAGGGAGTGTTTGGATGGCTAGGATGAGGCGGAAGAAATGTTTCAGTCTATCGATGATTTTCAAGCTTTGTTTGGCTTAAATGTTGCTCATATAGTTGATGAAACCTTTTCCAATGGGGTTGCTAAATAATGTATGTAGAAAAATAAAATCAAATAAAAAGAAAGTAGTATATTTGGCTCTTTTGTTGGATTTTCTCTCGTGTCTTATTTTGAACTTTTTGTTTCCTGTGTCTGGGAAACTACAAAAAAATGTCAATTAGTAGTGAATTTTTTTAGCATATTTTACTGAAATATTTCAGACTAATTTTCAGGTAAATTATTTAGCAGTTTTTTGGCAAATTATTATAATTTCTAAAAACTCATATATTCATAATTTAGTTAATTAATAATTTAATATCTTATTTTAATTAATTATTAATTTAAAAATCATTTATTCAGTACGGGAGGGTAGAAGGGCGTGTTTGTAGCTGTGCAAGCATGCAACTTATTTTTTAATTAATTTTTTTATTTTGTGTCGACAGTTTCACCAACAAACCTTTATAGGTGCAATTTTTCCATCAAAAAAATTTTCCTATGAGAGTCTTACATGCAAAAAAATTTCCACCAGAAATTCCCTGATACATTTTAAATTCTTCGAAAGATAATTAATTTTCACCAAAAATAGAATAATAATAAAAAAATCTTTAAAAATTCAAGTAAGATAAAACTATTTTAAATATTTTTCACTCAATAAAAAATTAGCAAAATTATCAAGGAAAATTAAAAGCAACATCATAAAATGTTAAAATTAAATTTATTTAAAAATAAAGAAAATTCAATATATAAATAGCTAAATAATAAAAAAATTCAAATAACTTAAAACACTTTTAATCATTATTTGAGGTCATTAATGACTTCTCGTGAAAATTTCAACTTTATTTGATTTGATTTGGTTCAAAAATAAAAATTAGCCTAATTATTTAATTGAATAATTCATAAAATGGGCTAATTCTCAATAAATCATGCATAACAAAATAAACAAAAATATTAAATCTCTAAAATTTCAATTAAAAATAAAAATTCAAACTTTGGTCAAACCACTTAATAAAGCATAATTAAGAATAAAGTAAATGAATACAAATAACTGTAATAAATAAAATTACAAAAAAATAAAATCATTAAATAAATATAAATCAATTAAACTTAAGTTAATAAAATTAACATTAATTTAATTTAGTAAATCTCTTATGAAACATATGATACCCCTTAGTGAACCTAAGAAAGTAGTGGACCCCTCCATGTTAATATTACATCATGGAGTGTTTATTCTTCTTTATGTATGAGAGAGTTAATGCTTTATGTGTGGAAAAATTATATGATAGTAAAATTAATTACAACAAATTCATATGCTAAATGCTCCTAACTAATCGAAGTGCACATGACAATCAAGTAATAATGTTTTATGAAATGAGTGTTAAAGCCATGAGGAAGTAGGTGAATCATAATTGACTCTGTTAGTGTCTACTCAATCTACTAAATTTATCCTGTAAAATAAAATTATAGGGTAACTACTATAAGTAATGAGAATTTTGAAAATAGTTGGGAAAACAAAAGATAAGAATGTTTTCTTAATGATGGTGAATGAACCTATATTCTTATAAGCAAACTTGTCTACAATACTTATGAATTAGAGCTTATACACCTGTAGATCTCTATCCATCTTTTAAAGGTGTATCGAAAGATTTCTGGCCTCTTAAGAGTTATTATATCTTCATAGATCCTATAATGCTAATAATCTTATGTATAGGTTTTAAAACATTCCATTCCAATAGTCTTACTTATTCCAACATTCCTATATTGAGGGAATGTTTCACACCTCATTTTAAATTTATACATGGACGTTGCACTAATTAAATATAGTATAATATATATTAAAAATAATAATTCACAATCATATTCAAGAATCCGTATTATGTTAAACATAGGTTTCACATCATTAGTGAAAGCTAGAGTTTCACCAACCATAGTAATAAAATTGAATAAAACTCTTCCATTACTTTCTCAAGAAAGAAATTCAAAAAGAAAGGCAAACATAATAACACCAATAATTAAGAAGGCCATATCCTGCAAACAGACTCTTGTCGGAGTGATTCATCCCATACACCTTCACTCTAACACTCCTTCCCACTTCTAAATGTAATTTAACTCCCTTCAAGGATGAAAAGCCACTATACTTATGTTCCTCTCTTACAAAATATATAAATAAAATTATTTATAAAAAAATGAATAAATTGAGGCACTACGACACTCAAAAAGATAGTGCTATAAAGTTACATTTTTTTTTTTGGGGGGGGGGGGGAGGGGGGGGAGGGGGGGGGACCCACAAAGCGGCCTTTGAGTTAATTAAGGTAAAATTTTACATAGTTCATAAGGGAAACTCAAGCTCTCTACTACTCAAAGAGCTATAAAAATAAAGAAAAAAAAATCTAGGAGCTCGTATTCCCCACAATATATCAGTACAAGAATCCTTAATTACATGCTACGGTGCTTAAAAAAAGCACCCAAAAAGGAGCTAACAAAAATAACCAAAATGCTACCAACAACCAATCCCCATGGCAACCTTGCAATCATCCACCCAAAAAATAACTGTGAAAAGGACTCATAGGTAAGAAGGATATAGTACTAATATGACTTAAAGAAAATATAAGGATAGTCCAAAAGATAAATAACCAAAATATTAATATAATAAACAAAAGGAACATAAGAAGACAAACAAAACACCTGATCAATCTCCACCGTAACAGTAAGATAGACAATTTACTCATAAAAGAATTGACACAACAAGGGTAAACTATCAAAGTCCAAGAAAAACCAACTACCAGAGCCCATCTACACCAAAAAAGGAAACATCCAATCAAAGTCACCAATGCTCCCACCATAAAGACCAGACAAGTCAAGAAGAAATAGTAAGATAAACTCAGCCTAGGTCAAAAGTAGGAGCTCTAGCGAACACAAAAGAAACAAAATGTAGCAATTCAAGAACCTAGAACTGAACAACCATAACTTGAGACCCAGGAAATGCCCTCACAGAGACACGGATTAGAAATACCCCTGCAATAGCATAACCACAACCATCCAAACAACTTGGTAATCAAACAGATAGTAGCAGAATAACCACCAGGAAAGAAACAAACCAGAAAAAGGCCACCGGATATAACCCAACAAGAACACGAAGCAGCAGTATAATAAAAGGAACATTAGACAGCCCAACAATGAGGAAGAGAATAAAAATAGCAGCAGAAAACCCAAGTATCCAAAAAAACCAAGCCCGAGTTGAGAGGCAAAAAGAACACCCCAATGCAACAAAAAATATAGCATAATTGAGGAACCTCGTAGCCACCAAAAGGGAGCAGAACCACAAAAACTAATGCTTAAGATTATATAACCGAATTTGATCCAACCTTAAGAGGCCTTTAACAAAAATAGGGATTTGACAAAATGAAAGCTCAGTCAAACCGTTAAAATCATAACACAAATTGGTCATACCCTGTGCATACGCATTCCCCTCATCCAAAATGATAGAAAAGGAGCAGTTAAGAGAGTTCAAGATCTCCCTAACATCCCTTCAAATGTAAAACAAAGCAGGGGAACAAATGTTATCCTCTTTAACATGAAGAAAATTGTAGTCAAAATAAGAACCCAACTCCAACACAATATTAATAAGATAAAGGTTAGCATAAAGACTAAAGCCATGAAGCACAACATAGTAAATAGCAAAGTTAACACCACCATCAGCAACATGCCTAGCGAAACCCAACATGTAGGTGTCATTATGATCTCTAATGACACCACCACAACCATCAATATTACCCAAATTAGCACTATCCATATTCAACTTAAAATAATTAGGATGAGGCTTAATCCAAGTAATGTACCTCATCACCTAATGCGAATTATCCACCTGCAAGTTCATACCAAAAGTAGGGGAAGTAAATAAAAAGTTCTTAAAATTCTTAAAAGAGAGTAAAGTAGCAGAATAAAGAGCACCACTTTATCCTTAACTTTATGGATAATTATCTGGTAATCATGACAACCCCATTGAAACAAGAATCATTTCTCCAACCAAAGGAATCAAAGGATAAGAGAGGGAATAAGATTTCAGACATGGCTTTTAGACATAACAAACCAACAATCAAGGAAATAGTAAATAGAAATCCTCGTAGTAAAAAAGTTAAGATGAAAGATGACCTCAAAATAAGTACAAACTTTAACAGCAACAGGAGCAGAGATGAAAATATGATGAATATTGTCAACATTGTAACAACATTGGCATTTAGAAGGAAACATAAAACCTCTTTTCCTCAAACTCTCATCCATAGGAATAAGTTTATGAAGAATTCTCCAAATAAATACAAAAACTGTAGAGGGGAAACTTTTATGCCAAATCATTTTAAAAAAGCTTAGAAGACTCATTTTTAGCTCTAAAGGAATGCCAAGCATCCTTAACTAAAAAAAAAACCATCTCTAGTAAAAGTACCTATGGAGTTCCAATAAAAAGTAATACTTATGCATTAATAAATGTACTCTGCCAAAGTGTTGGGCTGTCTTAAAGTGACTTCTGGCTAATCTGACAAAATTCTTTACTAACCTAATTTAATTCTTCTTTTCACTAAAAGATTCATTTTATTGTTTCAAAAGTTGGGTGTTAAAATGCTTCCTTACAACATCCAGTATAGCGGAGCTTTTGAGGTTGGCGCTTTGGTTTTGAATTAATTATAATTTTTCCTAAGGCTTTAACATTATAATGCTCACTTACGACACTAAGTAGAACTATGGTATTTATCATTATTCCATTGGGAACCTAAATTAAATGATGTTTTTTTATAGACTCTGATAGTGCAATGTCAAAATTTGGCATCAAGGCATAAAAGATGTTATGTTATTGATAGTTTTGGCACTGTAGTGCTAGTTCTCAATGTAATAATTCTTTCTCCTTTTTTGAGTGAAACTCAAACAAAACATAAACTTTAATAAGCATTGTTACTAAAATTTAACACAATAAAAATAAGCATGAATTTCACTTAACACTATGTTAATATATGGTTAAATAAATTGAACAACCAAAATTACTGATATGTCTTAAACCCTTATTTTTTCCGTATATAACCACTAACATTATGGTTTATTTTGGAGACCATGGGACTACTCGTACTCCTCACATGGGTCAAGAAGTCTTTATCAACTCATTTAACCATTGATAAAACTTTATTTGAATAAGGACTATCCTTAAACTAAAGCATAACCTAAACGCCCATATATGGTCATTTTACTATGAACGTTTCTAAGAACACTTAATCCAGGTTAGGAATTTTATGACTTAGGGTTGACCAATAGTGTTTCCCTTAGTGACCCAAATCATAAAACATTGCTTAACCAACTCATACATGCAAACTTAATTATGTATATTTGGCTTTTAATCTAATTGATTTTAACCTGTAAGGTTATTTTGGATTATAGTTGACCCACAATCAGGCCTTTTGACCATGATCAAGCCATGGTTTACCAAAAACACTTTAAAGACAATATTTAGAGTATAACATTAAATACTAACCTTGAAGATTTTATTTTAGTTCAAAAAAAAAAATTAAAGGTAGTTAGAATCATGTATAATCCATGGTTAAACCCATTATACCATCAAATTTTAAATTAAAATGACCATAGTGAAACTTCGTTAGGGATGTTAAGCCCTATAGAACTGGCCCAAGCTAACCAAGAGGGGGGGTGAATTGGTATTTTTAAAAAATTTCTTTTCACAAAGAACAAAAAAACACATAAATCAAAATCACACCACGAGAAAAATAAATGCGGAAATTAAAAGTGCGGAAGCAAGAAACAGGAACACAGAAATTTATAGTGGTTCGGTCAACTCGACCTACGTCCACTCCCCGGAGGCGCCCTCTGAGTATTGCACTACAATCGTGACTCTCCTTTAGCCCCCACAGCTAGGCGGAGAAGCCTTTACAACGAACTTCCTTTTTGCCACCCCGGCAAGGTAGAGAACCTATCTCCTTTTGCTTCCTCCTGAAGCTGGCAGAGAACCACAACCAAAGGTTGACTCCTTACCTCTACCGACCCTTCCTCGGATGAGAAACTCTAGACGAAGAAGAAATAGAGTAATCCTTGAAGCAACCCTTGTGAATCCACTCACAAGCTCCCCCTCATAAGATCCTCTCTCTCTCCCTCTCTCTCTCTCTTTCTCTCCTCAAGGCCTTCTGAGGTCAAGGCAGCAGCACAAAGGTTGTTCAAAATGTTGAACAAGAGCTCTTAAATATAAGAGCTTCAAAGAAGCTCATTAATTGTAAGTTGCCGACAATATCGTCCAGGCCGATATGGACATCGGCCTGGCCGATCAGTACAAATCTCAGAAGATCAGCTAGAGCATCGCCCTGAATGCAAACTAGACAATTTAAAATTGGCTTTATCATCCAGGCTGATCTCACGATCGTCCTGGCCGATCAGTTCAAATAAGAGGAAAATCATTCAGAGCATCGCCCTAAATTCGTGCTGGCCAATATTTATCATCCTGAAGTAACTAAGGTTTTTGAATAGATCGTCCTGGCCGATACTACGATCGTCTAGGATGATATAATCATATCAATCATCGTTAATTACTCCCTTGATTTCCTGATCAATTAAGGCATAATTTGAGAATATCGTTCAGGCCGATCAATGATCATCTTGGCCAATTATTTAAAAATACAGTATACCTTAATTGTCTATGGCGGCAACTTCTTCCTATTTTAAGCTTATCGTCCTGGCCGATACATGTTTCATCCAGGACGATCTGTTAATGTCGGCTGCCTTAATTAAGAATCCTTAATTAGACATTTTTGTTTTAAGCCTGTTTGTCTAGGACGATGTAAATATCGACCTGGCCGATATGAGTAAAAATAAAAATTCTAATTCTCTCAAGTGTGTGTGTAGGGTTACTTAGCATCAGTATCTTTGACCATTACAAATACACTCAAGAAGAAAAAAAACAAAGTACAGACTGACTCAACCCTAAACCTACGCAATCTTGAACTGGCTCCGTTTGTTGGTCCGATCTTCGATTCCTAAAAAGTTAGATGTAACAGGAAGTCCAAGTGTTTGTCAATCATCAAAACATAAGCTATGAAAATAGATTTGCAACAATCTCCCCCTTTTTGATGATGGCAAACACAAGTAGGAAAAAAAAACTAAAAAAAAAATAGTTCATTAAAAATTCAAAGTTACATAACCTTTTTCCTATCACAAACTACTCCCCCTTTTGTCATCACAAAAAGAGGGTACAGAAAAGAAAAAGAAAATATCACAACAGAAGCTAAAACAAACTAAAAGACAAACTACAGAAAACAAGAAACAAACAACATAAAATAAAGACTAGAAAAATGAGGGACCCTGATCATCAGATGGTGGTTGTGGAGGTGGTTACTGAAAGTTGCTGGCAAGCATGGTGAACTGAGCATTAAACCAGGCGATGTCCTGGTCATGCTGCTACTGGTGGTGAGTAAGGTAACTATTAAATCGGGCTAAATCCTCTGTGCGGTGCCGCTCGTAGCGGGTAATGTCTTCAGAATGTTGCTGCTCCTGTGCAGCAACGTAAGCATCAAAGAGGATCTCCCATCGATCAAACCTCTCTATCAACTGATCAACCAGTGAGTGCTGGTGGAGAGGAACAGTATTAGGAATGGGAGCGGGAGCGGAGCCTCCTCCTCCCCAGCCCCCTAATGTTCCCCATCTCCTGGGTGGAGACGAGTACTATGAAGGGTACTGAAGGAACTGTTTGAGTAGAAGCAAGCTGGGAGGTTAGGTGGAATAGGATACTGAAGTTGGTATTTAGTTTCAAGGACATAGGCTATGATGTGTCCTAAGGGTGGATTGGGTTTCCTCTTATGACCAGGATCACGGATTGTGGTTAAGTGATCAATGTATCGAAAAATTAAGTCCGCAGTATTGAATTCTCTACGTGCCATGATGTAGAAAGTAGTGAGGGAAAGTAGAGGGGTGATGTGGATTTGGTCCCCGACTTTTGGAATTATGAAGGTGCAAAGAACATGTTGGATTGTCCTAGCATCTTTGACTAAAGATCTAGTCTCTCCAACATAAAAAGGTGCATTGGTCTGGCGAAGAAAGTGATTTGCCGTGGACCAGTCAAGGTTAGGATCTGAAGCGATTAAGTGCAGCTTATCCCCGGTGGTGGATAGCAGTAACAGTTCAACACAATCCTGATATGTGATTTTGATAGGGCATCAATTCACATAGGAGGTCAGGGCTGTGAAGGTAGGGTTGATGTGAAGGTTTGCAAAGAATTCTCGAAGAAACTCGGTATTAAAGGGAAAAGCAAGAGACAGAATGAAGGAAAGGGAGGTGTGAGCCAAAAGATCCATTACCGGGTATGAGATGTGGGTAGGATTGATAATTCTAAAGATAGTAATCCCACATTCTTTGTACCGATGGTAGGCAACTTCATCATCTGACTCATTGAATCGAGGGTCAATTCTAGCTCTCGAAAAACTCCTAGAAGCCTATTGAACACGTATCCCACCAGCCATAGTAAGGAATTAGCAAGGAGACACAAGAGGAGTAGGGATGATTTGGAAAAAATGGCTGGATCGGCCATAATTTAAAGAAATGGCCATATCGTCTAGGCCGATTGCAGAATCATCCAGGCCGATATGACACAATAATTGCATACAGGCCGATTGTTCAAAAAGGCGATCTGATTGTCCGGGCCGATACGATATCGACCAGGACGATTAGACACAGGCGATCGTCCCGATGAGTCAGGCCGGACGACCGTTGAAAAAGCAAATCGTCCGGGCCGATTAGGTGTATCATCCAGGATGATGCATAATAATTAATCATACCAGCCGAAGTTAAAACATTTTAAATCTGTGCCACGTGTATCGTCCAGGATGAACAGTGGATCGGCCATGACGATTGTCCAATAATGGATCATCTGGGGCCAATTTTAAAGGTTCAAACATGCTGACACGTGGATCATCCAGGACAATCCAGTGTATCAGCTAGGATGATGACCATAAATGCATCGGCCAGGACGAAATATTCTATCGGCCAGGACTATCATCATGATTGTAATGGAGTTCGATCAGATCATACAGGACGATATAGTTTTGTCCAGGACGATGAGTTACAGCAAGAACAGAAAAGACCAGCAGATGGATTTTGAAGAGAATTTGCCCTATTGGCCAGGATGATAAAGGTATCGGCCAGGACAATGTGACTAGAATTTGAAAAATAGTGAAGGATGGTGATGATCAAAGCCCTCAAAAAATAAAACAAAAGAAAAGCAGACAAAAACACAGTAATAGAAAGCTAAAAACAACGAAAAAAAAATAAAAATGAATATTTTTTAATTTTAATTTTTCTAATTTTTTTTTGTTTTATCAAGGCTTCATATGAGAAGTTTTTAACTAATTAAATTTTAGAGTTCCACAAGATGAAGGAGTTTAGCCAATCCTAATTAGACAACGGTAGAATATCCGATTTTGTTAACCCTAGATCAGATGTTCTTTATGGTACAAGTTTTCTTTAAAAAAAAAAACAAAAATGCTTAACTCAGAATAAACCTAATTGGGCAAAAAGAAGATCCAATCAAAACTTGTTTAAAAAAAAAAATCTCATAAATAATAAATCAAAGTAATTTATCTCAATCATAGAATTCGAAATCAAGCCTTTGAAAATCTCACATAACCCATAAGTTCTTCTAAGTTTTAAAAGTTTTGAAAAGAGAGGATAGATTGTATTTTTTTTTTTGCTCATTTTATGCCTCGTTTGTCTTTGAATTGGCTCTTTGAGCATCTTGATTTTTGATACACTTTTGTGTATTTTTTTTTTCAATTTGGCATCATTAGCCTCTTTCCTTTTTTATTTTTACAAGCTAAAAGCTCTTCAAAAAAACCTTTAAAAAGACCCTTAGTTGTGAATATATCCTCCAAATATTAGAGAATAGTAGCTCTCTCTCTAACATAGGAAAGAACAAGTCACAAAACAAAATCAAACTTATGTGATAAAGACAATGGCAAGATTTTAAATAACTTGAAAGATATGTAAGAACTTTGGATATTATATATAAGATAGATTATTGTAGCAAGATAGAAAGAATCTTAGTTTCAAAAACCATTGGCTAAAATGAGTTAGACTTTTGTTTAGAGAAGAAAATCTACCACTAAAATAAGGTCAGAAGGAGGAAAATCATCAACGGTGTTTCTTCCTTTAACCAATTTTAGAAAAGCTAAACTCTATCTTCAAAACTCCAAAATCTAAAATCTTGAAAATATTCATCATATGAAAAAAAAACAACTATAAAAACAAAGTGAAAATAAAACAAAACAACTAAAAAGCAGAAATAAAACAAACTAGAAACAAAACACATTTCAAGAAATTATTGAAGCAGCAGATTTAAGTATTTATGAGCTACGAGCCTTCATATGTCCAGTTATTCTATGCTCCATGAGGTCTTTGGTGAGAGCACACCTGCAAAAACTTCAACAATAGTCAGATTTAGGAACCCAAACAGGTTTGGGCCCCTTCTTAGGAAATGTAGAATGCAATGCAGATATGATATGCTATGAATCATGCATCTTAGGTCTCCATACCCAGTGTGTACTACGGTGAACGGTGCAAGTGTGTGATATGTGTCCTATCATACCACATGAAAAACATCTAACTCCAGGAAAAGGGTTTCTTAAATGGTTTGAGTTATAATATCTCTTCCTAGGTTCCGGATTAGGATTAAAAGTAGATGTCATCCAATTTTTCTTGCATGTATCCAAATTATTTTGAATCCTCAAGTTAGTTCTTTTTAATGCATCATTATCAATCCTCAAATTTTTCTCAATCTCTTTAGTTTTCTTAAGATCATAATTAAGTGAGGTGTGTGAAACTTTTAATGCATTGTGTTCATCAATTAATTCCCAATACTTTTTATTTAAATCATCAAATTCATCAAGAAGAGCCATGTGATTTGAATCAATCATTGAATGATCTTTAAGAATGACTTCATATTCTTTTTGCAAATTTATAAGTTCTATTTTTAAGCTAGCATGAGTCTTTTTAAGTTTTTTGTAAGATGCATGGATTTTCTCACAAATCTCAAACAATTCATCATAGGTTGGTTTACATACATCTTCCTCATCACTTTGATCATGATGATCTTCCCCCATTAAGCACAAGTTTGTAGTCTCTTCCTCTGATTTAGTCTCAGAGGAATTAGTACCAGATTCTGCCCAGAACAGCTTTTGGATTCTCTTCTTGTCCTTCTTAAACTTAAGTTTCTCCTTAATCTTTTCCTTGCTTGTGTTATCTTGAAGTGTCGGGCAATCGACTCTCACATGTTAAGGTTTTCTGCATTCAAAACAAAAAACATCAGAAGATCCTTTAACATGTTTATGATCCTTACCTTTTCTATAATTTTGATGATGCTTTTATTTCTTCCTTAGAAAGCTTTTGAATTGCCTTGTGATGAAAGTAACTTCATCGCTTTCAGACCCGAAAGATTCAGAATCTCATTTGTGCTCCCTCAATGCAACTGTTTTCTCCTTCTTATTCTCACCTGCATCAAGATTTCTTTGATTCACCCCTTGCTCGTAAGCAATGAGTGAGCCAAGTAAGTTATCAATAGAATAAGTGTTCAAATCTCTAGATTTAGTGATTGCAGTAATTTTAGCATCGTATGATGATGGCAAGCATCTAAAAATCTTGTTTACTTTTTTGTAGTTAGAAAGTCCTTTTTCTAATGCATGCAGTGAAGTGACTATCTGAGTAAACCTAGTGTACATGTCAGAAACAGATTCATGAGGTTTCATATGAAAAAGTTCGTAATCATGCAAGAGAATATTCAAATGGGATTGTTTAACCTCATTAGTGCCTTCATGGGTGATACACAATTTATCCCAAATTTCTTTACCAGTTTTGCAAGTGGAGACACGCAAATAATCCTCAAATTTTAAAGCACAGAAAAAATAGTTCAAACATTTTGCATTCAATTGAGCCAAACCTCGTTCATCGAAAGTCCATTCAGTAAAAGCAACTTCAGTTTTAACACCATTAATTTCACGAGAAGGTAGAGAATAACCTTCTTTGATAAACATCCACATGCGATAATCAGAAGATTGTAAAAATGTTGACATGCGGGTTTTCCAGAAATCAAAGGGTAAGTTGTCAAACAAGGGAGGTCATGTAATTGAATAACCTTCAATAGTGTTACGATTCCCAAGGTTAGCCATGGATCAAAATTCAAAAAGTTTTCAAACTCAGTTTTTATGAATCACGCTCTGATGCCACTTGAAAGTTTGTTAGGGATGTTAAGCCCTATAGAACTGGCCCAAGCTAACCAAGAGGGGGGGGGGGGGGTGAATTGGTATTTTTAAAAAAATTCTTTTCACAAAGAACAAAAAAACACATAAACCAAAATCACACCACGAGAAAAATAAATACGAAAATTAAAAGTGCGGAAGCAAGATATAGGAACACAAAAATTTATAGTGGTTCGATCAACTCGACCTGCGTCCACTCCCCGGAGGTGCCCTCCGAGTATTGCTCAACAATCGTGACTCTCCTTTAGCCCCCACAGCTAGGCGGAGAAGCCTTTACAACGAACCTCCTTTTTGCCACCTCGGCAAGGCAGAGAACCTATCTCCTTTTGCTTCCTCCTGAAGCTGGCAGAGAACCACAACCAATAGCTGACTCCTTACCTCTACCAACCCTTCCACAGATGAGAAACTCTAAACGAAGAAGAAGCAGAGCGATCCTTGAAGCAACTCTTGTGAATCCCCTCACAAGCTCCCCCTCACATGATCCTCTCTCTCTCCCTCTCTCTCTTTCTCTCCTCAAGGCCTTCTCAGGTCAAGGCAGCAGCACAAAGGTTGTTCAAATTGTTGAACAAGAGCTCTTAAGTAGAAGAGTTTCAAAGAAGCTCATTAATTGCAAGTTGCCGACAATATCGTCCAGGCCGATATGGACCTCGACCTGGCCAAACCGTACAAATCTCAGAAGATCGGCCAGAGCATCGCCCTGAATGCAAACTGGATTATTTAAAATTAGCTTGATCATCCAGGCCGATCTCATGATCGTCCCAACTGATCAGTTTAAATCAGAGGAAAATCATCCAGATCATCACCCTGAATTCGAGCTGGTCGATATTTATCATCCTGAAGTAACTAAGGTTTTTGAATAGATCATCATGGTCGATACTGCGATCATCTAGGATGATGTGATTGTATCAATAATCGTTAATTACTCCCTTGATTTCTTGATCAATTAAGGCATAATTTGAGAATATCGTCCAGGCCGATCAATGATCGTCCAGGCCGATTATTTAAAAATACAGTATGCCTTAATTGTCTATGGCGGCAACTTCTTTCTGTTTTGAGCTTGTCATCCTGGCTGATACACGTATCATCCAGGACGATCTGTTAATGTCGGCTGCCTTAATTAAGAATCCTTAATTAGACATTCTATTTTAATCCTGATCGTCCAGGATGATGTAAATATCGTCCTGGCCGATATGAGTAAAAATAGAAATTCTAATTCTCTCAAGTGTGTGTGTGTAGGATTACTTAGCATCAGTCTCTTTGACGATTACAAATAGACTCAAGAAAAAAAAAACAAAGTATAGACTGACTCAACCCTAAACCTACGTAATCTTAAACTGGCTCTGTTTGTTGGTCCGATCTTCGATTCCCGAAAAGTTAGAAGTAACAGGCAGTCCAAGTGTTTGTCAATAATCAAAACATAAGCTATGAAAATAGATTTTCAATACATAGGGTTCACATTATAGGTTATATAGGTCAAATTTATAAGCCTTAACATATACTCTTAGGAATCCTAACCCACATTACAATCATTTAGAGCCTTCACTACCCCATTGTAAACACTAATTGACCATGATTGAATTAATTTTTCAAATTTCTCTTAAATGATCCATTAAGGTGTCTAAAACCAAAAACCTTAGATTTAGAGATTTGTATTGGACCCAAGTCACTCTAATCAAATTTAGGGTTACTTGAGACTATTTATAATCCATCATTAACTCAAATTGACCATGGCTTTCCAAATTCTAAAAAATGACCCTATCGAACAAGTTCTTAGGATTCTTCAGATAAAATAAAGAAATTTCTACTTTGCTTCCATGTGACCCATTATCATTCTAGGGTTTTAGGATTCATTTTTTACCTTTGGTTTTTCATTCATCCAAATAATTAATCAAAATATATAAAAATCCTATACAATCATTTGCCATGTATTTAGTTAATTTAAACCTTAATAAACCTTAGTAAAACTTTTGCAAAGAGTTATCAAGACTTCCCAACATCTTAACCTAATTCTCATAAGCATCTTAACATACATAGGAAAAATATTGTGGGGTAAATGGCTTGACCATACCGATCTCAATTAATCCCAAGGAAATTTTAAACTTTCTAACTGAATCAATATAGCTTCTTAGTCCCCTGTAGTTTCTTAATACTTTTAGAGTTGAGCTGAATTGGTAGGTTCATTAATACCACATGGAAGGGTACTTATAGCTCAAGCTAAACTCACCATATGGCTTCAAGCCATATCATTGCCAATCCAACTCCTTACAGGTCCTAGAAAAACTCTTATTTGCATACATAGCTCCTTTTACATGATCTGATGCTTCTTACATTCAGCAAAGAGAAGACCTACCTAACAATAAACAATTTAACCCTAAAAATAAAGGAAAAAGAGATCACCCTCATTGGATTTTTGATGAATTTAATAATCCATCTAACATAGCTAAACATAAAGCATTCACTTATGAACTTAATATATTCTTAGACTACTTAATCTTGGGGGATGACTTCTGTAATGTGTATAAGATAGATTACAACCAATAAGTTAATTATTTGAAATAAAGTTTAGCTTGACATGTAAAAATTCATTAGATGTACACCTTATTAGAGGAATAAAGGCTAGGAAGGACCACACTCACATGAATAGAAATGTAAAAAAAGGTTAACAGCAATGTAAAGTCCTATACATCATTAAAATAAATTTTATAGCCTTTTTTTAATTTTAATGCACCATAGTCTGCCAAAGAAAGAAATTCTTAAGGTTTTATTTTTAGGAAATGGCATCACTAATTGGCTTCTTCCTAATAAATGTTTTATTAGACTTAGGCTAAACATTAGGAATTAGGTTAAACCCTTACTTATGATTTATTGGTCGAACAAAAAAAAAAACCTCCCTCCATAAACTAGGACTCAAACCCTCTACACTTCAGCTCATAAGTTTACTATTAAACACGCACCACTTACTGGCCTAACCTAACTAAATAAAACATCCATTAAAGAAAGTTAAAAAAAAAAGAATTAAGAAAAAATATATTTTTATTGTCATTAGAAGGGTCATATGTAAAGTAAGTATTAATCCAAAATTTTATTCATAGATGATGATTTAGTGAAAGTTTATAAAGATCTATAGAAGGATTAGAGAACCCTCACAACATTATAATGAGATGTTTAATTGTAAGAAAGAATGAGGGAGATAATAGATGAAAGTAGAATCTCTTTGTTATGTTTGTGGTGAGTAATTGTTGACCTCATTTTTGTATGTGGTCACTTTTAACTCCTTACTGAGCTATAGATCCTAGGATCTCCCTAGTTCCTAGCCCTTAGGACCAATCCAGATATTAATTCAATTCAAACCCAGAACCCTTAGGCTAGAGACTCAGGTCCCAAAGCCCTTTCTAGGTGATTTTTCCATCACCTTTGAACCCACTTAATTGGCATCTGATTCAGGGTATATCAATTTCATATTGATATGACATGTCTCTAGTGTCAACCCTATAAATTTGAGCTCATTTGGAGGACTCTAACTCCATAAACATAATCCAATTCCAAATGTTTCAAAACTTTCAAATATTTATAGTCAATGCAATTGGACCCTCCACCTAGTGGAATTTGACCTTAGAGCCCCCTCCAAACCCTTTGATCACCTATAGTACCTTGATATTGATTTGTTGAACAGTAGTCTATATCTTTTCAAATTCAATCTGACCCGGATTTGACTCAAGGCCAAAATGACCAAAATGCCCTTCATGAGGATTTTTGGACTTTTGGCCTAAACTTAATTCAATGAGACCCTCAATCTTTGAAACCTCTCTCTATTATTTTCAAATGACCTTTGAAACCCTTTTGATGCAATTCCAACAATGAGTTGACTTGGTTGAGCAAGTCAACCAATTTTGACCCTAAGACCCCCTAAGGGTTAAAATGGTCATTTTGACCCAATTGATTTCTTCAAATTTTGACACCCTATTCATTAGGTTCATGGGATTAAATTGAAATCAACGTACCTAATTCTTGGTCTTAGGTCAACTTCAAAGTTTGACTAAATGGCCCATATACCCCTCCTTCCATCCAAACTCTTGGACCAAGATCATTTTAATCCCACTTGAACCCAAGGGGTGACTCCTTGGGCTCCTAAGAGACCTCTCTTAGAGACCAAAGCCTTGGGCTCACTTGGGTTAGCCTTTGGCTTGACCCAAGTTCCCAAAGAGAGGCCCCCTTTGAACCATTTTTCAACCTTGATCAAATCGAATCAAAACCATGGTGGCATTCGTTCCCCCATGACCCAATACATCTTCCTTAACCATCTCAGCCTTTGAGTCACCTTGGTTCAAGAGTTAGGCTAGCCCAAAGTGGCAAAAACCACTTCAGATTGAGCCAATTCTTTTCCTAAGTTAGATTGAACTTGATCAACAATTCCATTAGGTGGCCCTAGGTCCAATACACCTCCTATAGCTAGCACATGCCTTGGGTTGACTTGGGTCAAACTTTAGGCTAGCTCAAATTAGCCAAAACCATATGGACCCCAACCATCTTTAAACCAATGTCAAATTAAACCCAATTTCCACTTGCATTGGGTGGACCAGTCCCAGACCCACCTGCCACATCAAGTTCAGGGTCTGGCCTAACCTAGGTTGAGCCCAATTCAACCCGAACTGAGCAGGTTTGGGTCAAACCAAGCCTCCAGATCAAATTGAACCTCCACAGACCCAATTGAGCTCACCTTTGACTCTAGCATGTACCTATCCTTCTTTCCAGGTCAACCTAACCCAAAACCTGGCCGGCGGCTGTCAGAACCAATAGAGAAAAAGCTCTGGTTGTCCCCCCAAGCCGATCCTGACCCAAAGCCTTCCAAAGGCTATGGCTCATCATCTTGAGGCTCACGAGCTCTATGGGATGATGTCCCCTTCCACCTGGCGCCCATTCGATGTCCCTCTCAGCCAATCTCGGTCGTCCAATCTCGCGAGAGGTGGCTTAATATGGTAGTGCTCCGTAGAGGCCATCATTCAATCCCAAGCATTTGAAATCATTCCCCATAGCTCCTTCATCTTCCCAGTGCCTTTCCCCAGCTTTCCAGGATGTCCCGTCGATCCATTCGAGTGAGTTCCAGCGAAAGCTCTCGGCACCACGCTCGAAGTCATACCTCCGGCCACCATCCGGTCCTAAAGTCTGAAAGTGATCTGCTCGCCATCACTCCCTGAAGCTTCCTGAAAGAGAAGCTCATCCTTTGAGACTTTCTCTATGGTAATTTCTTTATCCTAAGCTCCCTAGTTAGGTAGTCTGGTCTAGTGTGAAGGAAACCTTCACTTAGGGGATCTCCACTATTGGATTAGAGGCTTCCTCTGTCGTGATCCTTTTAGCAAAATTTCATCGAAGTTCACCGGCGGGATCGCCAGAATCATGTCGGAGAAGCTTCACGGTCTCGAGTTCGTGTGGGAGGGTTATGATGAAATCCAGACCGTTAATTTCAATCAACGACGTAGATTAGATGCCACGATCTTGGATCTCCATTAATCATAGCCTTCTCATCTTCCATCCGATGGCTACGGTTAATTCTACCGTTACCCAATCAATGCCAATGATTGCCCCACCAATCACGGTGCACCACGTGTATAACACCGTCTAACTGGGTAATGGTTGGATTAATTTTACAAAAAAAATAATGGATCTTAAAAAATTAATTTCTCCCTGCACACTCGACCAAATTAGGTATTCTTAAGCTCACTGGAAAGGTCTCAGGGAGAACTACAAAAGCCCTATGATTCCAAGTCCTGATTGCATCATCGTTGAGTTTAATTTTAGTATTAGTGTTATTTCAATTATTCAATTTGTTACTTAAATTTAATTTCCCATAACCTGGAACTTTGGGAGAATGAATTTGGGCATGTCCCTGACATGTCCAAATTTTATCTCCCCTGTTTGAGATGTTTAAGGGCATTATTCCCAAATTTTGGATTGAAGGATCATGGGTTGACCCTTAAATTCAAAATGGGATTATAGCCTTTCCAATAAGAATTAGGTTTTATTCTTGTGTGTGCTGGTGATGTATAGTATAGGGAGTTTAGAGCCAGTGATTTCACCCCAATGCAATCTTAGGATAGTTCCCTAGGATTTTCTTAAGCTGACTTAGAGATCACATTAGGTGGCTTTGTTAGTCGCCTTAGAAAATTCCAATTGAGCCCAAATTTGGTGTGGTTAAGCCTTGGGATCAGATGATCCCATGGTTTAAATTTCATCAGGTTTGGAGCCCATTTGATCCACCAAATAGGAGCCATAGTATCCCCACCCCCTTAGAATCACCCTTTAGACTTAACAAAATTCTAATAAATCAAGATCAATCCCTAAAATTTCTTAAAATTTATTAAATTCTAACAAAATTCTAACTGACCCTAATTGATCCATGAATAATTATAAATTCAAATCCCTTTAATTTGACTTTAAAAATCTACCTTAATTTAATTTTGATCAAAATTAATGTTTAATCAATTTTAATTATTTAAAATTTATTAAAATTCTCAAAAAAAATTTAAGCACTTGCTGATCTTTCATTATATCACTTCTGATCTTTGGAATGGATTTCAGGAAGTTTAAGATCCATTTGGGCTCAAATCACTAAAATGGACCCTTAATGGAAATAATAAAAATTTTCCAATAAACCCTCAAACTTTTAAAATTCACCGTTAATTTTTGAAAATTCCAAATCAATCAAACTCAGTGGATAATGAATCTAATTAAAATATAGTATTTTCCAAAAATGTCAAACTCCCAAAATCTGGTTAAAGTCAAAGAGTCAACATTTTAGTCAACCTCAGGTCAAAACAAGTAAAAACTTTTAAAAATCATAACTTTTTATACAGAACTCCAAATTGAATGTACCACCTGCCTAAAAACTCACAATTAGTTCTAATCTCTTAAACCTTCAATTTTTCCCTCTAATTTTGAAAATCAATTTTTTGACCCCTTAGTTAACATATTTAGATAATCTCTTAAAACCCATTAATTCATTCAAACTCCAGAATTTTCTAATTTTGTTAATAAAATTCTCAACCCTTGTTTTAAAATCAGTAATTAACCCTCTTTAGTATTAATCCACTCTTCTTAATTTCAACCAACTTAAATTAACTTAATAAATGCCGATTAATACTGGTAACCTAGGCCTAGCTTAGCCCCATGGAAGGTGAAATAAACTTGATGGCCTCGGTGTGAAGCAAAGGTAGTAATCAATTAACCTTTAAAATATATTTAATTAAAATTTTTAATCTATTAATACATAAACTTTAATCTAAATCCCCTTTTAAGCCTTAATCGATCTAGAACTTTAGGCAACTCTAATTAACTACCCAGCTCAGGATCTACCCCAACCACACGATCTTCTACACACACTTTAGATGGTTTGGTAGGACAACAGACTCTAGATCTAGGTAAGGCCGGTGTTTACTTTACTGCTGTATGCCAGATTTTTCATATTTTTACTGCATGTTGTGGATGAAATTGCTTTGCTGTCTCTGTTTACGTTTTCTGCACTCTGTGGATGGATTGGTGTGTTTGCCGACTATATTACCCATAGAATAGGTACGATCTGGATGTTCACACAATTTTTTGCAGGTGCCACGCTTATGTAGGGCAATAAAACGGGGGCAAAAAAAAAATCTTTTCAATTATTATAAATGCTTGCACAGGTGCTTCAGCTGCAAAAGATCCAAAATAAAAAGAGCGTAGCCAGTGTGTTTACTTTCTTTTTTGTACATATATAACTTTTTTGGAATAAATGCTTTTATTTTATTAACTACTTAGGATAACCCTGCAGGAGAGTCTAGATTTTTCCATTTTTATATAAATGTAATTTGTGTAAATTGTTAAGTGTTGTGAGAGTGAAGTTTTGAGTTGGGATATATAGATCCAAAGCTTGGACTCCAAAGTGAAAAGGACACCCCTTAGGGGAGTATCCCTTTTCTATTTGGAGATCCAAATTTGGATCACTTTTTCACTACCCAAAAAAGAAAGAGTGTCCTTCCCCTCAAGGGAAGTGCCCTCTTATCCATTTGGGAAGCCTACTATAAAGAATCTAAGGAGCCCGAAGGAGAACGAGATCAATGTTTTGAAGATAAAGAGTATCCGACTCAAAACCACTTGCGTCTCTACTAGGTTTAGAACCCAGGTTATTGTCAGTGGTGCCCGTCCACTTTACTTTCTGCAAGACACTGGTTTGTAATAAGCAAGGCAACTTTGCCTATGAACATTTAATAATTAATTTATATTAGATGTGTTGAGATGATTGCCTTTAGGATTGCCTATTTTTCTTAGTTTTTTTGGTGTTTGGGTGCCTCTTTCATTTTTACCTGGACTCATGAGGGTGTGAAACTTTTTATACTCATAATCTTAAATTCTAAAATTTTAGTGAGTCTAAAAAACATAGAAAGATAACTATTGCAAATTCAATTTCATGAACTATGTTTTGATGATTAGAAAACATCCTTTCTTTTCTTGGACTACCTTTTACAACTAACTTTTCAGGAATCAAGGATCGGACAAAAAAATGGAGCCAGCTCAAGATTGGGTAGATTAGGGTTGAGTTAGTCTGTAAATTTTCTTTTTCTCTTCTTGAGTCAATTATAATCATTGAAGTGACTGATGCTAAGTAACCCTACACACACACACTTGAGAGATTTAAAATTTAAGTTTTTACTCACATCAGCCAGGACGATATTTATATCGTCCTGGACGATCGAGCTTAAAACAGACACTCTAATCAGGATTTCTGAGTTAACGCAGTCTTCATTAGCCGATCGGCCTGGACGATACTTATATCGGCTTGGAAGATAGGCTCAAAATAGAAATAAATAGCCATTATATTAAATTTAGGTATTCAATATTTTTGGAAATCGGCCAAGACGATCTTGGATTAGCCTGGACGATATTGTACAATTATGCCTAAATTGATTCGCAATCAAGGTGGCAATTAAGGATGATTGTTACGATCACATCATTCTGGAGGATCGCAGTATCAACCAAGATGATTTATTTAGAAAACCATAGTTACTCCTGGCTGATATGGATCGGCAAGCTCAAATTCCGGCGATGTACTGACCGATATGGATCGGCTAGCACAAATTCTGGGCGAACTTCTTGACGATTTTTCACTGATTTGAACTGATCGGCCGGGACGATTGTGAGATCGGCCTGGACGATCATGCCATTTTTCCATCGTCCAGTTTAATTCCAGAGCGGTGTTCTGGCTGATCTTCTGTGATTTGTACTTATTGGCCAGGACGATATACTTATCATCTTGGACGATAAGATCGACAACTTGCAATTAATGAGCTATTTTGAGCTCTTCTTTATAAGAGCTTTTGTTTAACATTTTTGAACAGCTTTTCCTGCTGCCTTAGCCTGAGAAAACCTAAAGGAGAGAGAGGGAGAGAGAGAGAGAGAGGATCTTGTGAGAGGGAGCATGTGAGGGGATTCACAAGGGTTGCTCCAAGCATTGTTCCACTTCTTCTTCCTAGAGTCTATTTTCCTTAGAGAGGATGGGAGAGGTAAGCTTCAGCGATTGATCGAGGTTCTCTTCCTGCTTCAGGAGGAAGAAAAAGGAAGAAGGTTCTCTGCCTTGTCGGGGGTGGCAAAATGAGGTGTTTGTAAGGGCTTCTCCGCCTAGCTGTGGTGTCTAAAAGAGAGTCACGATTGTAGTGCAATACTTGGAGGGCGCCTCCAGGGAGTGGACGTAGGCCGTGTTGACCGAAGCACTATAAACCTTTGTGTTCTTGTTTTTACTGCTTTCACAATTAAATTTTTGCATATATTTTTCTATGGTGATTTTGGTTGTGATATTTGTTTGTCTTTGCTTAAAGATTTTTAAAATTTCAATTCACCCCGCTCTTGATTAGTCTTGGGCCAGTTTTATAGGGCCTAACATCCTTAACGAACTTTCAAGTGGTATCAAAGCAAGATTCATAAAAACTGAGTTTGAAAACTTTTTGAATTTATTCCATGGCTAACTTTGGAAACGTAACACAATTGAAGGATATTCTATAACATGACCTACTTTCTTTGATAACCTTCCATTTGATTTTTGAGAAACCCGCATGTCAACTTTTTTACAATCTACTGATTATCGCATGTGGATGCTTATTAAAGAAAGATACTCTCCACCTTCTCGTAAAATTAATGGAATTAAAACTGAAGTTGCTTTTACTGAATGGAATTTCGATTAAAGAGATTTATCTCAATTGAATACGAAATGTCTGAATGGTTTTTTCTATGCTTTGAAGTCTGAGGATTACATGCGTGTTTCCACCTGCTGAACTGGTAAGGAAATATGGGATAGGTTATGCATTACTGATGAAGGAGCCAATGAAGTGAAATAATCTCATTTGAATATTCTCTTGCATGACTATGAACTTTTTCATATGAAACCTTTTGAATTAATTTATGACATGTATACAAGGTTCACTCAATTTGTTACTTCATCGCATGCATTATGAAGAGAACTTTCAAATTTTGAAAAGGTGAACAAGATTTTGAGATGCTTGCCTTCGTCGTTTGATGCTAAAATAACTGCTATAACTGAATCTAATGATTTAAACACCTATTCAATTGACAACTTACTTGGCTCATTCATTGCTTACGAGCAAGGGGTGAATAAAAAAAATCTTGATGTAGGAGAGAAAAAGAAGGAGAAAATGGTGGCACTGATGGTGCAAAAATCAGATTATGCCTCTTCCGGGTCTGAAAGCGTTGAATTTGCCTTAATCATAAGGCAATTCAGAAGATTTCTAAGGAAGAACCAAAAGCATCATTGGAAAAAAGGTAAGGATTACAAATATTCTAAAGGATCGTTTGATATGGTTTGTTATGAATGCAGGAAGCCCGGACATGTGAAAGCTGATTGTTCTACACTTAAGACGCACACAAGCAAGAAGAAGAGTGAGGAGAAATCAAAATTCAGAAAGGATAAAAAGAGACTTAAAAAAGCATTTTGGGAAGATTCTTCATCGGATTCATCGGACATGAAACCAGAAGATGAGACAACAAACTTGTGCTTGATGGCAGACGATAATCTTGATCAAGAAGAGGTATGTGAACTTTCTTACGATCAACTCCTTAAAGTTTCTGAAAATATTCATGCATCATATAGGAAACTTTAGAAAACTCATGCTAGCTTGAAATTAGAATTTTTGAATTTACAAAAAGAGCATGCAATTATGACTAAAGATCACTCAACAATTGATTCAAATCATATGACTCTAATTGATGAATTTGATGAGTTAAACAAAAGGCATTGTGAATTAATTGAAGAACATGAATCACTAAAAGTCACACATACCTCACTTGAATCTGAGTTTAAGAAGTCTAAAGAGATGGAGAAAAATTTGAGGATTGAGAATGTGGTCTTAAAAAACACTAACTTGAAGATTCAAAATTAATTAGATACATGTAAGAAAACTAGGATGACGCCTATTTTTGATCAAAAGACAAAACCTAGGAAGAGGCATTATAAATCAAACCATTTAAGAAATCCTTTTCCTGGAGTTAGATGTTTTTCATGTGGCATACTAGGACACATGTCACACACTTGCACAGTTCACCATAGTACACATTGGGTGTGGAGACCTAAGGTGCATGATCCACAACATACCACACATGCATTGCATTTTACTTTTCATAAGAAGGGACCCAAACCTGTCTGGGTTCCTATATCTGACATTTTATAATCTTGTAGGTGGGCTCTCATAAAAGGCCTCGTGAGAGTATGTGGTACCTAGACAGTGGATGCTCTCGACATATGACTGGGGATGCCAATCAATTTGTTTTGCTGGAGTCCAGGATTGGAGGCAAGGTTACTCTTTGAGACAACACAACAGGAAGGTGGTAGGCTCATGTATAATTGGTAATTCCAAGAATCTTATGATTGAAAATGTTTTTCTTATAGATGGATTAAAGCACAACCTGCTCAGCAACAGTCAATATTGTGACAAGGGCTTCATCGTGCAATTCTTTAGAAATTCATGCGTTGTAAGTTTATGTAACAACACTATTTTGCAGGGAAAGAGGATCAACAATATCTACATTCTTAATTTAAATAAAATTGAATGCACTGCTTTATTTTGCTTAAAAACTATTGTTGATGATTCATGGTTGTGGCACAGGAGATTATGTCATGCAAGTATGAAAACCCTTAGGAAAGTGACCCAAAAAGACCTAGTTAGAGGAGTCCCCAAACTCAAGTTTTCAAAAGACCACCTTTGTGATTCCTGCCAATTGGGAAAGCAAGTCCACTCCATCTTTCACCCCATTAAGGACATTAGTACCTCTAGACCTTTAGAAGTCATTCACATTGATTTATTTGGACCCATTAGCACTGCCAGCTTGGGAGAGAAAGTCTATGGTTTTGTGATTGTTAATGATTACTCGAGTTTAACTTGGACTAAATTTCTTTCACATAAAAAAGAGTCATTTGAGGAGTCTAAAATATTTTCTACTTGGATTCAGAAAAAGCTAGGTTGTGAGATCTTGACCATTCATAGTGACCATGGGGGAGAGTTTGAGAATGAAAGATTTGGATATTTTTATGAGGACAAGTGGATTAGCCACAACTTCTCAGCTCCTAGGACCCCTCAGTAGAATGGGGTAGCTGAAAGGAAGAACCGGACCTTGGTGGAAGAAGCTAGAGCCATGCTTGCTGAGTATTAACTTCCAAAATACTTTTGGGCTGAAGTAGTTAACACAGCTTGTTATGTATTGAATAGGGTGAATTTTAGAGCCAAATTAGAAAAGTCACCCTATGAGATCCTTAAGGGTAGGACACCCAATCTTTCTCACCTTCATGTCTTTGGTTGTAAGATTTTCATTCACAACTATGGGAAGTCTCACTTAAGAAAATTTGATCCTAAATCAGATGAATGAGTGTTCTTGGGATATTCTAGTGTTAGGAAGTCTTTTAGGGTGTTTAACAAGAAAACTTTGATGGTGGAAGAGACTACACATGTAGTGTTTGATGAGTCTGATAAAAAAAAGCTTGGAGTTAAGGATGATGATGATGTTGGAGAGATTACCACTGGAGTAGAAAATTTGGAGAAGGAAGTAGGTCACCAAAACATAGAAGGTGTAGGAGATGTCACCCAAGGAGTAGAAAATATAGATCTGGAGGAAAGGGTTGGACCTTCTGACACATTACCTAGAGATTGGAGATACTCTACAAGTCACCCCAAGGATTTGATCTTAGGATACCCTTCTAATTGAGTTAAGACTAGACATGGACTTAAGAAGGAGGTGAACCACTCTTCCTTTACCTCAATGACTGAATCCACCAACATAAACCAAGCCCTTACTGATGAGTTTTGGATTTTAGCCATACAGGAGAAATTGAACCAATTTGTTAGGAATGAAATTTGGGAGCTTGTAGAAAGACCTAAGAGAAAAAGTGTAGTTGGAACAAAGTGGGTTTCTAAGAACAAGGAGAATGATTCAGGAGTGGTGATTAGGAATAAAACAAGATTGGTGGCTAAGGGGTATAACCAAATAGAAGGGATAGATTTTGAGGAGACATTTGCCCCTGTAGCTAGATTGGAAGCTATTAGAGTGCTATTAGCCTTTGTCTGTTATAAAGGATTTAAGCTTTTTCAAATGGATGTCAAGAGTGTCTTTTTAAATGGGAAAATAAAAGAGGATGTGTTTGTAAAATAATCCCAAGGTTTTGAGAGTTCCCAATTTCCAAATCCTGTTTTTAAATTAAAAAAAGACTTTGTATGGTTTAAAGCAGGCACCAAGAGCTTGGTATGAGAGGCTTAGCACATTTTTACCAGAAAGGGAGTTTGTTAAGGGGAGCGTAGACACCGCCCTTTTCTTAGAAAAATTGGAGATAATTTGCTCATTGTTTAGATTTATGTGGATGATATACTCTTTGGATCTTCTAATAAAAAACTTTGTGATGAGTTCTCTAAAATAATGAGTAGAGAGTTTGAGATGAGTATGATTGGAGAGTTGTCCTAATTTTTGGGGTTTAGCAAAAAACAATTGGATCATGGAACCTTTCTTAATCAAACAAAATACATAAAGAATATTTTGAAGAAATATGAGATAGATAAAGCTAAGACAATTAAGACTCCCATGACTTCTAATGTTCCGTTGGATAAGGACCCAAGTGGTAAGTTTGTTGATCAGAAGAAATACAGAGGCATGATTGGATCTTTACTTTACTTGACTGCAAGCCTACATGATATAATGTTTAGTGTGTACCTTTATGCTAGATTTGAAGCTAACCCTAAGTAATCCCACCTGACTGCAGTTAAAAGGATTCTTAGATACCTTTTGGGGACTCAAAGCTTAGGGATTTGGTATCCTAGACACAGTACTTCTTTTGAGATTATTGGATTTTCTGACTTTGATTTTGCAGGATGCAAGGTGGATAGAAAAAGCACTTCAGGAACTTGTCAATTCATAGGAAAATCGTTGGTCTCATGGTCTAGTAGGAAGCAAAATTCTTTTACACTTTCCACTGCTGAAGCTGAATACATTGCTCTTAGAAGTTGTGTGGCCCAAGTCCTTTGGTTGAAATACTAGGTATTAGATTTAAGATTACCTGTAGGCACCATCTGAATCTTTTGTGACAATATTAGTGCCATATGCATCTCTAAGAACTCTATCCAACATTCAAGGACTAAGCCCAATGACATTAGGCATCACTTTATTAGAGATCATGTGACTAAGGGGGACATTGAGTTACACCATGTGACAACTGAAAATCAACTGTCTGACATCTTTACTAAACCACTGGCCTTCGACACTTTCAGCTCTTTAAGGACCAGATTGGGTATGATTGACATAAATGTATGAACTTGATCTTTTACTTGGTTTCCTTTGCTTTTGCTCTTTTTCTTTTATTTGCTTTTCCTTTTTCCTCTTTGTTTTCTTTTCTTCTTTTTTGCTTTATTTTTAGTTTTTGTTCGGTTTGTTTTACTTTCTTTTGATTGCTTTTCTTTCTTAAATTTAGTTTTCAAAATCATCGCTGAAATGATATCGTATGCCTTGTCCTTATTTTTGAAAATTTGTAGTCAATGTCTTATATCTCTTAATCTATTAGATGATAAAAAATATAACGCTGATTGTGTCTCTATCTCTAACCTATTTTAGTGGCACAGTTTTCTTTTCTAATTAAAAATATATTTCAAATTAAAAATTGTGTATGAAATTAAGATCTTTTCTAAAATTACTTAAGCAAATCTATATTGTATTTATAATGATTAAAGTCTTTTCGTCACATCAAGATTCCTTGTTACTCTTGTCATTAGTTATTGATTCTATTTCATAGTTTGTTCTTCCCTATGTTAGAGAGAGAGCTCCTATTCTCTAATATCTAGAAGATATACTAGCAACTAAGAATCCTCTTTTAAGTGATTGTAAAAGAGAATTTAGCTTGCAAAAAAAAAAGGGGGGGGGGGGGGGGAGTGGCAAAAATGCCAAATTGAAATGAAAAGAATATACACAAAAAGTGTAGCAAAAATCAAAAGATTCTCAAAGAGCCAATCAAAGTGAAAAGAGGCATAAAATGAGTCCACTAAAAAGCAAGCTCTTCTCTCTTTTCAAATCTTTTAAAACTTTGAAGTTTTCATGTATCAAAGGCTTGATTTAGATCATTTTACGATTGTGACAAATTTACTTTGGTTCATTATTTTTTTATGACATTTTTTCTTAAACCAAGTGATGAATGGATCCTTTTTCTTATATCCAATTGAATTTTTTTGTTAGGTCATTGATTTCAAAAGATAATTTTACCCTAAAAGAAAATCCGAGCTAAGGGTAACCATGCTCGGATATTCTACAGTTCTTTGGACTTTTGATGTTATTAACTCATTAACTCACAAGTTTTCAATTTCAATCACTTGGAATGCTACATCATATTCATGCCTTGGTAAAAAAAAAAAGGTGTCTTGTGGTATTCTTTGGTTCTGAGTTCCCTCCTCCTTTTTGAGATGTCAAAAGGGGGAGATGTTTGCTTAGACTTTCGATTCCATGTTTCACACTGCTATTTTTGAAATAATTATCGTAGTGTTTTGCCATCATAAAAAAGAGGGAGATTGTTGCAAATTTAGTTTCATGGACTATGTTTTGATGATTGGAAAATACCCTTGCTTTTCTTGGACTGCCTTTTACTAACTTTTCAGGAATCAAAGATTGGACAGAAAAATGAAGCCAACTCAAGATTGGGTAAATTAGGGTTGAGTCAGTCTGTAAATTTTCTTTTTCCCTTCTTGGGTCAATTGTAATTATTAAAGTGACTGATGCTAAGTAACCCAACACACACACACTTGAGAGATTTAGAATTTCTATTTTTACTCACATCGGTCAGGACGATCGAGCTTAAAATAGACACTCTAATCAGGATTTCTGAGTTAAGGCAGCCGTCATTAGCTGATCGGTCTGGAAGATATTTGTATCGGTCAGGATGATAGGCTCAAAATAGAAAGAAATAGCTGCAATATTCAATTTAGGTATTCTATATTTTTGGAAATTGGCCAGGATGATCTTGGATCGGCCTGGACGATATTGCACAATTATGCCTAAATTGATTCGACAATCAAGAAGGCAATTAAGGATGATTGATACGATCACATCATCCTGGATGATCGCAGTATCGGCCAGGACAATCTATTTAGAAATCCTTAGTTGCTCCTGGCCAATATGGATCGGCCAGCTAAAATTCTGGGCAATGTATCGGCCGATATAGATCGGCCAGCATAAATTCCAGGCGATCTTCTGGACATTTTTTCTCTGATTTGAACTGATCGGCTGGGATGATCGTGAGATCGGCCTGGACGATCAAGCCATTTTTCCAATCGTCTAGTTCAATTCTATAGCGGTGTTCTAGCCAATCTTCTGTGATTTGCACAAATCTGTCAGAATGATATACTTATCGTCCTGGATGATAAGGTCAGCAACTTGTAATTAATGAGCTATTTTTAGCTCTTCTTTATAAGAGCTTTTGTTCAATATTTTTGAACATCTTTTGCTGCTGCCTTAGCCTGAGAAAACCTAAAGGAGAGAGAGAGAGAAAGATAGAGAGAGAGGATCTTGTGAGGTGGAGCTTGTGAGGGGATTCACAAGGGTTGCTCCAAGCATTATTCCACTTCTTCTTCCTAGAGTCTCTTGTCCTTGGAGAGGTTGGGAGAGGTAAGCTTCAGCGATTGATCGATGTTCTCTACCTGCTTTAGTAGGAAGCAAAAGGAGGAAGTTTCTCTACCATGCCGGGGGTGGCAAAAAGAGGTGTTTGTAAGGGCTTCTCCCAACTGAACCATGATTGTAGTGCAATACTCGGAGGGCGCCTCTGGGGAGTGGACGTAGATCTAGTTGACTGAACCACTATAAACCTTTGTGTTCTTGCTTTTATTACTTCCGCATTTAAATTTTCGCATATATTTTTCTGTGGTGATTATGGTTGTGATATTTGTATGTCTTTGCTTAAAGATTTTTAAAATACTAATTCACCCCCCTCTTGGTTAGTCTTGGGCCAGTTCTATAGGGCCTAACATCCCTTACTAACTTTTAATAACGAATCTAGGGATTTAGTCGGGGATCAAACCCGGGGTCGCATTCATATTTCTGCACTACTTCTTTCCTTGTTTTAGACCCTTCCCCGCCTGCGAGTAGAGTCCAGATAGTCTGACCTATGAGGATGAGGTGCTGGACCTTCGGAAGTCTTGTCTTCTAAAAAATTATTTTCTAAGCCTATTTTTAACTTTCAAGCATTCATGATTTGAAGTTGGTAACAAGCATGCATTGTATTAGAAACAGACTTAAAAGAGTCAAAATTGTAATTGCATTAGTCCTTAGCATTTTGCACCCAACATAAGTCAAAGGGGCCAATTAGGAAAGTCTCTAGATGTCGACCCCAACTTTCCAAAACTTTAAATAAAATGTCCCTACAATTCTTTCATAAAAGACAGGACTCATATCTTTTAAATTATTTAGGTGGCTAGCTGGCTCCCCAATCCAGGCTGGGGTAAGTCCAGACCTTGCACTACATTAGTTAGGTTAAGACGACTGTGGTCCAGTGTCCAAATTAGATTTAGGATCCAGGGCGTATTCTTGATTATAAGACCCCAAACTTCGGGAATCTAATCCCAAATTTCTAATAAAATGCTCAACTCTAATTAAATATCATCTCAATCTAAAATATAAAGCCCAACACTTAGATTATTTTGGGACACTTCCGGATGGTTCTGGAATCCCAAAGTGTCCCCTACTTTTCTTCCCTTGATTTTGTTAATAATTGGTCAACTTTGATCCATTCCCTTTTGAGATTCCAAAATTCACCTCTCTTTGATATCAATCCTATAAAATCTAACAAAATTTTGTCACTGTTTTAATCGAGAGTTTTTGTAGGGGACTCTATCTCCCTATAAAGAAATTAATTATGAGGGCTTGCACTCGTAGGAGATTTAGAACCACACACACACCTGATTGTAAAAATTGATTTTCCAAAAATTTTATTTGATTTCCTTGGGAAAAAAATCAAAAGATGATTGTTACTATCACATTCAAAGAATTATCATTGAATGGTGTTATCTCCCTTTTGGGAGATATATCTTTCTCTGGTAAGGCTTTAGATGTGAACTCAATAATCATACTTCTTGAATATTATAGATGGATATTTAATTGAACTTAATTTTGGTCCCTCGGTGCCATACAAACTTCTTTTTTGAATCTGGTCACAATATTCAAGATGAATTTCATAATTCGAAATTTGAACACCGTTATGAAATCTTATTTTCATATTTCGAGGTGATATACCTTTTCTAATGAGACGATTTGATTCTAGAATTAGAATTTAAACTTAACACCGAAATTCCCAAAGAGAACTAATATTTTTCAAAACCTATTTCAAAAATTCAACCAACAATAATAAGCTAAGGAAAATATTATTTATAAATGGAGGAACTATAATTAAAGTCATCTCAACATACACCATTAATAAAGCTTATCATAAGAAGAAACCTTACCAAAACATCTTTCAAGTTAGTTGGGACAACCATATTTCTCTCTATATCACTAATAAATATCAAGTTCTTATTTAGATTAGTAGTTATGAACATTAAATATGGTGAGGTTGACTTCCCATAGACATTACTCTCAGTTTTCAAGGAAGAGCTTCGTTCTTTGACAAAAGTGTCACTCACTATGATATTTAAAATAATAATAATTTAAATTGTATAATAAATTTATTAAATTTCTTCCAATGAAACCATTGAAGTAGATAATAATTATAACACATCACAAGATAAACTTTAATTTGCATCTCAATCTCTCACCAAAGAATTATGTTAATTTTTAATTGATTGTCCTAAAAAAACCCTAAAATCAAGGGTAATATATTATAAATTCTTATATTAAATCAACCACAATTATTATTCCCAATTATATAACCTCACCAATGGAAACTAGGACATGAAACTATGAAATAAATTTTTATTTAATCTGTCTATTCTTCAATCAATACATGTTAAAGAAGTAACCTAAACATAAATAAGAATTAGAAACCTATTGTGGCTTCTCAAATCCTTTCTAAGTTTGGTGATAATTTACAAGAACTTCTTATTGAATTTCTACATCCTAAATCCATCCAAGATGTCATTGAGTTCAACATTCACAACATCCCAACCTCAATATAGAGTAAATCCCACAAACACATAAATGAAGAGACAAGTTGAGGATAAATTAGGAAAGGTTTTGAAAAAGAAAGTTTTAGTACCTATGATGTACCATTTCTATAAACTCCTATAAGAGATTTAACATTGGTAAATGTGTGTTAATGGAAAATCTATCAAGTATAGGATTTTTATTCCTCAACAAGATGATATGCTAAATTTGATATCAAAAAAAAAAAAACTCATTTTTTTATTAAAAAAGTGGTTATCACCAAATTATGATTTGATGGAGATGAATGGGAAAAAATCTTTAAAATCTTTAGAAATATTTATGATTAGTATTCTTGCTATTTGGAATGTCAAATATTCTTAGTACATTTATAAGGTTGATATATACTATTCTTAAATCATTTACAAGAAAATATTTATCTATTAATTTTGATGATATATTAATTTTTAGTCAAAGTGAAATAGACCATAACCAATATCTTAAGTATGATTTCAAGACTAATAATAAAAGAAATTTATGTATTGATTTGAATAAATATTAATCTACTTTGAATTGAACTGATTTTTTGGTATTTATTATTTCTACTGCTACAATAAAGCCTTGCCATTCCAAAGATAAAGCAATCTTAGATTGGCCAACACAATATAATTTTAAACATGTTATAATTTTTTGGTGGTTTAGCCACTCTTTATAAATGATTCATGAAATTTTGAGTGTCATTATAACTCTAATAACTAACCTATTTAAATTGGAAATGTTCTATTGGACCCCCATTACATAAAATTGTTTTAAATATAATTATGGTTTTTTTTTGGTTAAAACCCACGGAGGGGCCTACACGTTAATATAAAAAATAGGTTACAGAGTCCTTAAAGGAAACCATCGGCTCACTACTACTAATTGAGCTACAAAATAAAGATAAGGAAAACCTAAGAGCCAATTGTCTCCGCTACCCAAAATTACCATGAAACCTAGTAACAATCTACTGATGCTACAGGCAAGCATCTAAAAAAGAAAGAACATAATATAGCAATAAGGCTCAGTCTTTTTATAAAAAATGAAGACAATCCTGATCAACATACTATGTAAAAAAGAGAAACAACAAACAGAACAACTACGCCAAAAAATAATATTAGCCATAAACATATGAGAAAAATAAAGAAAAGAAGATAATTGATAAAAAAGGCCCAAGTGAAACCCATCTCTAAAATTATATCATAATAGCATAGAGAACAACCAATCCAATCCACCCCACCAGAAGTATTCCCGCAACTTAAATAACTGGTCTCACTATCAAAGCACAGGTTAGAGATAAGGCAATAATGGTAATTCAAAATAGCTCCAAACAGTAAAATAAAGGATGGAAAGAGGACAACAACACAAGAAAAAATAAAGCCAATCTTAGGAAGATAACAAATAGGCCTCATAAGTCAAGACCACATGCCGCTCAATCCTCCTCAGAAAACCAACAAAAGACATCACAGAAAGGGGCCTCCATCACAACCAAGAATTGCCATAAAATAGTCCAGGATATCCAGAAACATCCCCACATCAAACCACCAGACAACCCATAGAACATATAAGGAACAAACAACAGCTTCAAAAAAATCACCCAGAGGATCACGGGTTTCCCAGCAGAACTGAGAAACAAGCAATAGTTTTGGATACCTAGATAACCATAGCAGAAGAAATAAAGGCAGTAGCACTTAATCAGCCATCCACTAATATAAAAATGCCAATCCATAACCCCCTCATTACTCTCAACACCCAAAAGGTAGGAGAGCAACAATGGGACTTACCTTCAGCACTAAAACAAGTAAAATCATTGCTCCAGTCACCAACCAGACAGAAAATTGCTAAAACAATGGACAACACAAAAAAACAACCCTCATAAAGACAAATTAAAAATACCAAGCACTAACTTGAACCAAAAAATAGGCAACCACTACAGAAAAGGTAAACATCCCAACGGCAGCAGACAAAAAAAGAGAAGCCTCCCCACACCTACATAACAGAATAAAAGCAGCCAGACAAAACACCCTCCAACAGTTAACAAAGAAACAACACCTCCCACAATTCCAAGAAAGCACAACGAACCAACAACCAAATAAATCAGGAAAAAAACCAAACATAAGAAGAGAAGATGGACAAAAGTTAAGAGTTAACATAAGGAAATCCATTCGCTTCCAAGTTAATCATACCAAATAAAGGACTAGGAATATTAGAAGGAATAACATCTGTAAATCCACCGAGAGTACAACCCCAGTGAGCCAGCTAAGAGGTACAAGAATTACCAACCTCACTTACCTGGCAGAATGAAGGATTTAAAAACAACAACAATCTTTTAATTTCCCTAGCAAGATAGAAGTAATTGGGATTACAACAAACTTCCTGATCTTCCAGCAAAGGTAATATGTTAATGCCAGAAGTAACTTAAATAGCCAAATTATTGATGTTAAGAAGAATACACAATTGAATAACATACAAAATGGCTTTATAGAGGGTAGAAACAACATTACCATTATAATCCAGACCTACAAAAGTAAAGATAATGTGGCCATTACTGCCTCTAATAATACCACCACAACCATTTCCAAACTCAGTGTTAACACCCTCAAAATTAAGTTTAAAAAAAAATGTAAGGGGCTTGTTCCAATAAATAACAATAAGAGCAGTCCGAGCACGCTCCCAAATAACCCCTAAAGTAGAACCAACATCATAATAGTTTTTAAAATTCTTGCTAGTGATCAGATTAACAACCACAAGAGCTAAAATCTTGTCCTTCACCCTTTGGATAACATTGAGATGATTCATTTTAATAGCATTGAAAATGGAATTGTTCCTTTCCAACCAAAGAAACCACAGAATAAGGGGAAGGGATAACATTGCAAATATGACCTTTAATATCAATAAACTAAGAATTAAGAAGGCCAATAAGAGATGAATGAGCATTAAAAGTATTTAAGTTTAAAATGTCATCAAAATGAGCCCACATTCTAACAGCCACAGTGCCAGAAACAAAAATATGATGAATAGTTTCAGGGTGGTAACAACATTGACACTTATAAGCTAAACTAAAACCTTTCTTAATAAGATTATCTTCCGTAGGGACGAATTTATGGAGGACTCTCCACACAAAAATAGAGACAATAGAAGGTATGGATTTAAGCCAAATCTTAGGTAAAATTCTATCAATGTTACATTTATCTCTAAATAAATGCCAAGCACTCTTTAAATAAAACTTACCATCTCTGGAGAAGTCAAAAAGCATGATGTCATTAGAGGAATTGTTAATAGAAAAGTTTAAAATATGCTGAATAATACTTTCAGGTAGCATATTAGATAATTTATCGTAGTCCCAACAATTATTATGAAAGAAAAAATTTACTTTAACAGATGCAGAAGCAGTAGAATTTAAAAGGGAATTAATAGAGCCTTTACCTAACCATATATCTTGCCAGAAAAATATATTACCTTCACCAAGACCCCACAAAATAAGGGGTTCCACCTCCCATTTGACCTTACAAAGCCTTTTCCACACTTTAGAGTCCCCAACTTTACGATAAATAGTGGAAGGATGCTTGCCCCCACAGTATTTAGAAATCATAAAATTAGCCCACAGATTCTCGTTAGCACATAAGTTATACCAGAGTTTGTAGGAAAAAGCCTTAGCAAGGTCATGTACATTCTTACAACCAAAACCAACTTCCTCTTGGGTACCACAACATTTATCCCAAGTAGCCCAAGAAATTTTAGAAGAGGAAGATGTTCATTTCAAAAAGAACTTGTTAATAAGCTTGTAGATCCGACTGCAAACCTACCTCCAAAACTAAGTCTTCCTTCTACCTTTAAATTCTTACAACCAAAACCACCTTCCTCTTTGGTACCACAACATTTATCCCAAGCAGCCCAAGAAATTTTAGAAGAGGAAGATATACCTTTGAAAAAGAACTTGTTAATAAGCTTGTGGATCCGACTACAAAACTCTTGAGAAGGGATGAAAGTTTTAAACATGTAAAGCACAAAAAAACACTTTTAATAAGAGTCAATCTTCCTCCAAAACTAAGTAAATTAGAATCCCAGGAAAGGAGCTTATTCTTAACTTTAGCAATAAGATCATCAATCAAAAAAGTCTGCCTTCTACCTTTAAACAGAGGAACACCAAGGTATTTAATGGGCAACTTAGATTGAGTAAAACCAGTAGCTTTTTTAATGGCTAAAATGCGATCATTAGTAATCCTTTTTGAAGCAAAAGAATAACATTTCTGTTTACTCAGAGGCAGATCACTACTCTTTTTAAAAATATTGAAAAACTCCATAACCTTCTGAATTCTATTAATGAAAGCATTGATGAAAACAATAAAGTCTTCAGCAAAACAAAGTTGGGAAATATGAAAACCACCCAAAGTATAAAAGTACATGCCGGGATTGTTCTCAAATAAGTTAGAGAGACCCCTAGATAAAAACTCAGCCATAGTAATGAACAAAGCATGAGAGATGGGGTCACCTTGTCTTTAACCATGAGAAGATTTAAAAAAGCCATGTTTGGAACCATTTAAAATAATGGAGAAATACACATTTTCAACAAAATTATTAATAAGATTAATGACGATAGAGTTAAAATTGAAAAGCTCAAGAATGTCGTAAAGAAAGGACCAATCAATATTATCATAGGCTTTTGCAATATCAAGTTTCAAAATCACACTACCACCTCTAACCCAGATATCCATATGTTGCAATAATTCCTGAGCTAAAATAATATTCTCAATGATAGCCCTTTCTTTCACAAACCCCATCTAATAGGAAGAAATGATTTTAGGAAGAACTAAAGCGAGACGATTAGAAATAATTTAAGACACAAGTTTATTAAACAAGGTACATAAGCTAATAGGCCTGAATTAATTCCAAGTTTGGACCGCATTACTTTTAGGAATAAGAACTAAAGAAGAAGACATAAAAAATTTAGGGATAGGACTACCACAAAAAAATTCCAATATAGTAGAAAAAATATCATGGTGAATATTTGATGGTTCTTATAAATTCTACCAAATTCTCAGAATTCTTAATTTCTCTAAAGCCTTTGAGGTGATATTTGATGCCAAAAAAATGAGAATTCAAGGAATATTATAAAAATACCATTTGATAATTTTACTTTAGTGCAAAAATAAATGAAGAATAGAAGACTTGTTAAATAGTAGATAAAATTTTTTGTACTATAATCCAATGTTTAAGACATTAGGGAACTAGCTCTTACATAAGGACTTCGTTCTCAATTTAGATCTTTATTGCCTTAAGTTTATCGATATCTAAAACTATTAAGTCATAAACATGACATGTAGGTAAAATTTCTTAAGATTACTCTTTCATCCAAAATTAAAAACTCGGAGTTAAAAGTAAACATGTTTATGCTTTATCAAGTGTAACATTGACAATCACTTCTATAGAACATAAAATATAAAGACTTGAATAAATTAGAGATGAGTACATACAAGATGTGTCATTATTTTTACTAATTTATAATATTCACTAGTTAAGGAAACATGTAACATTAATTTTGTGTTGAATTTTAAAAAGAAATTGTGAGAAGTTAATCTTCTTTGGAAAAAGGTAATTTTTGAAATTTCAGTCTCAAAACCAAACAAGTCATTTTGAATGATATATTTCTCAAGGAGGCAAATATATCATTTTTAGGGGGTTTGGTTAGTGAAATAGAAAGTTTCATTTGGGCAGTAATAAACAAATTTAGGCTACATCTGACCTAGAAGGGTCAAAATCATGTTCTATTTGTATTTAACTATTATAATCTTGATTTTAGATCATTAATTTCATAATCAATAAGTTTATTAGAGAGGATATATCTTCATAAGGGAATAAAATATCATTTACAAATTGATCATCAGAATGTTAATATAATGATCATTGTTGATTTTTTTTTCCTAAAGGAGATTAATTAGATTTTGAAAATTATTTTTTGGAAAGTAGATATGGGTTGTAAATCGTCTATATGCAAAAGCCCTAGTAGATAATTACATGATAAGGAAACAAAAATTTCAATTAAAATAATGCCAGAACTTGGCTAGGACATTTTTTAATGAATGATATCAAAGGAAGTGAATTTATAACCTTAACTAGGATTGGATCGAGTTTATGCACTTATTGTGGAGATTAAGGTAGGAAGGGTTAGAGGTGTTTTTAGATTTTGAAACCCTTTAGAAACACCCCCACCTATCCTATGTTTTAAACTTTAAGTAAAGATTTGAAGAAAACTTTAATTTGAGTTGATTATTTTATTAGAAATTTGATATAGTATTCATGGATGTTGGGGTCTTAAGACATAAACCTACCTCAGAACCAAAATCTAAATTGGGTATTCGATAATGGTGAATTGAACCTAGATAATGCAATGCAATTTCTTGAGTTATCTTGACCTTTATTGGGGAGCCAGCTAACTACCTAGGTGATTTAAAACCATGAGTATTGTTTTATTATGATAGAGTAGTAGGGACGTTATTAATTAAGATTTTGAGAATTGGGGTTGATGTCTAGAGAAAATCTTAATTGGCCCATTCACTTTATGAAGGTTTAAAATTTTTCAAAACTCAATTAGAATTTTAGATATTTTTAATTTGTTTCTAATGCAATGCATGCTAATTAACTCAAGGAAATGCATAAAATGTATGGAGAAAATTTAAAAATTCTTTAAAATAAATTTCTCTAAAGATTTCACATTGTCTCCAAGATAGATATGCACCTTAATAGACCACATGGTCTACTAGAACTTATAAGATGTGAGGGGCCTAACACGGAGGAGAAGTAATTAATATGCATAAATGAGAACTCCTTGCAATCTCGGGCTTACTTCTTATATTGTTAGAGTTTTTATGTTAGCCTAAAAGTTTTATTTAGATTTTGAGTAGAAATAGTTTTTAGCATACCCTCATGATCCTCTACATATCTAGTCTAAAACAAAAGTGTCACACAAGAAATAAGACAAGAAAAGAGGTATTTCTAAGAACAAGTAAGGTATATAAACCAAAAAAATAAATATAACTAAATAAATCAAAAGACAATTGGTAATTTCCATTTAATTTCAACCCATGCTTTGCATAATTTAAAATTTGTTGTGTACCACTAAAAACCTAGATTCTAAACCTAAAACTAATGCAAGTGACTTTGAGTGAGATACTCTTTATCTTCACTTCTTCTTCCTTCTATAAGCTTATTGGATTCATAAGGTCTTTATATCCAAATGAAAATAAAATCCTCCTCAAAGGGGAATTTTCCTTTATCTTTGGATATTAAAATCATCTTGACTTGGATCTCCAAATGGAAGAGAACTCTCCCCTAAGGGATATTCTCTCCTCTTTGAATTCAAAGTCAGATATAGTAACACAACTTAATGACTCACTTTTATAACTCTTAACTTAGTTAAATTACTTTTCATCTCAATAATAAATAAAAATTCTAAATCACCTGTATGATTATCCAAATTAATTGGAATTAGTAATAACATTTCAAGTAGTTATATATTTTTGCATTAAATTAAATTCTTAGCCATACTTAGCCACACCCTTTTATTTCAATAGGGACTTAGCATTTTGCACCTATAAAAAAGCTGTAAATTTAAAGCTTTATTTTTTTCCATTAATTTATAGCCATGCTTGAGGGAGACAACCTGTAAAAAACTCTGCAAGCATCAAAATCTTTCCTAACCTAAGGGCAATCTATCGCCAATCACTTCAATTCACAGATTATAAAATTAAATAAATAATTATATCAATTAATAAATGTTCAACCATCATGCAATGAAAACTATGAAAAACTTAGAACATAACAGCAGAAAAGAAAATTTTTGCCTAGCCTAAATCTAGAGTTGGTTGTCTTAGAAAATCATTTAATGTGTGTGTAGGAGGGTGTGCAGCTTGGATATGTCCTAGATCAAAAAATTTGTTAAAGTTTTCTAATGTTTTTATTTGTTGAAGTTTAATGGGGATTTTAAATTTCATTTTAAATATTAGTATTTTAAAAACAATTTAAAACTATATTTTAATTATCAAATGGTTACTACCTTTATTGGAACTAGAGCAGTGAAGTTTATTTCACCTTCTTTGAGGCTAACTTAATAGTCTCATAGGATCCATTTATTCAATAGTAATAAATTAAGTTAAATTAATTTATATTGGTTGAAATTAAAGGATTGTTAGTTCTTAATTACCTTGGTTAGTTGTTGATTTCAATGATTAAATTAATTGAAGTTAGTCATCAACCGATTCATGTCTTTATCATAGTGGACTCGATAAACTAGACCTCCTTAAGACACTTAGCCCTGTAGCTCAAGGTAGTCAAACCTATAAACTTAATTGATATAGTTAAATTAAAGATTTTAATATGGTGAAATAAATAATAATCACTTAAACTTAAAATTTTACACTCCATCTACTACATTCAATTACAACTCAGGAATCAAGATTGATATTGTTATTTTTGATGATAACAAAATATTATTGTTCTAATTTTATTATTTCTCCTGGAATATATTATATATTTTTATTTGTTTTTATGAGTACTAACATTTTAGGAAAATCATATACTACTCTAGATTGCTAAAGACTTTAAGTTAGGGTTGAATAGGATTTCATGCAATACAGTATGTATATCTCTATTTTTATTTCTTGGGTTTTAGTAAGTGTGATTAGAATTGGGTTACTGTGAACACACACATGAAGAGAGAGATAATTTAAATTGATATTTTTTACTAATCATACAATACAATATATAATCGTATTGTATTATTTGTATGGTTTTCCTCCAGATTGCATTTAATCAAATATAACATTATTTTGTTTTAACTATTCAAATTATACCTTGTAAAGTCATGAAGATGGCCAACAAAGTACAAAATTAGGTTCATTTTAGATCATACCGAATAAACATTTTTTTTTTGAACCCATTTATTACAATCCACATTCGTACAGGCCACTAATAAAGTATGAAATTAGGTTCATTCCAGAAAGTACCGAACAAACTATTATTTTTTTATTTATCCATACAATACAATCTTCATTCATAAAAAAGTTTGAAAGTGTTCAAAACTTAGTTCATCCATGTTTGTACCAAATGAAGCCCAATTTTTTTTAATTATTTATCATGGATGATCCACGATCGTATTGTACAAACTAATTTGGTTCTTTTAAAAATTTAAATTTTTGTACAGATTTCAATTTTGTAAAAAATTTGCAAAGTGAAGAGTGAGAGTTATAAGGAAGGGGAGTTGTGAGAGATTCATAAGTTTCTTCAAGTTTCTGGCTAACTTCTTTGGAGACTCTTAGAAGAAAATGTTCAATATTGCACCAAGTTACTCCGCCTTTACCAAGAGGGTGAAAAAGGATTAGAGTGAAATGCCATAACTTAGAGAGTGTAAAAGGAGATGGTTCTCTACGGCACTAAACTTGAAGAAGAGAGCTTGTAAGGGCTTGTCCGCTCTGCTGTGGGAGAAAAAAGAGAGTCACTATTGTTTAGTGTAATACGTAGAGAAGGAGCTCCGAGGAGTGTATGTAGGTCAAGTTGGAACAAACCACTATTAAATTTGGTGTTCTTCTATTGTTTTTAATTTTTCCAACATTTTTATTTTTAGCATTTAAAATTTTTTTGGTTAAAAAAATCCTTTGTGATAATTATTTCTATAAACAACTACATATTTCAGGATTATTGTTTCAATTTTTTAAATGGTCTAAAAAGGTTTTCAAAACTCCAAGATTTTTTATTTAAAAATAACTAATTCACCCCCATCTTGGTTAGCCTTAGGACAGTTCAATAAGGTCTAACAACCTTCACAAACTTTTAAGTGGTATTAGAGCCAGGTTTGAAAATTATGCTTTAGACTACTTTTTGAATAAAAATAATCAAGGCTAATTTTTGAAATCAGAATATTTCTGAAGGTTACTTGATTACTAGATAACCTTTATTCGATTACATTCCTTTGAATATTTGGAAAACTCGCATGTCTACATTTTTTGATATTAAGTTAACTTCGACATATGGATATTAGTATAGGAAGGTTATACTACACTTAATAGAATTATTTATGGCCCTAAAATCAAAACTCCATTTACTAAATGGACTTTAAAAGAAAGAAAATTAGCATTGTTAAATTATAAATGTTTAAATAGTTTTTTATAGACTTTAAAATATGAGAATTATATGTGTGTTTCTACTTGCAAAATTGGAAACAAAATTTTGGATAGACTTTGCATAACTTATAAAGGGAAAATGAGATAAAATAATCTAAGTTGAACATTTTATTACATGACTATGAACTATTTTGCATGAAACTAAATGATTCAATATCATATATATATATATATATATATATATACAAGGTTTACTCATATTGTTACCTAATTATATGTTTTTGGTAGAGAACTTACAAATTCAAGAAAGTTAATATAAATTTATATTATTTACCTATTTCTTATAATGCAAAAATAACTGCCATAACTGAGTCTTCACATCGAAATATAAATTATATTGATAATCTACTTAGATCACTTATTTCTTTTGAGCAAGGAGTGAGTTAAAGACAAATTGAAGCAAATGACAAAAGGAAAGGGAGAAATATAGATTTGAAAGTTTATGATTTAGAGAGTGATCAATTAATGCCAAAGGATGAAGAAAACATTGCACTTTTGATTAAGAAATTTAAAAGTTTTCTTAAAAGAAAGCAACAATGACGTTAACATCGGAACAAAGGTAAGTTAAATGAGAATCTAAAAGTTTCTAATGAAGTCATTTATTATGAATGCAGAAAGCCTTAACATATAAAGATTGATTAACAAAATCTCAAAGCTAATCTTAATAAGGAGAAAGTTGATGAGAAAAATCACATTAGAAAGGGCATGAAAAGAATGCGAAAAGCCTTCTGGGTTGTCTCAGCTTCAAACTCTTCAGAAAGAGAAGTTGAAGAGGATGTTACAAATTTTTTCTTAATGGTTGATAAACTTGGTCATTCAGATCAAGAGGAGTTATGTGACCAATCCTATGATGAATAATTTAAGGTTTCAGAGAAAATTCATAATGCAAAGAAGAAACTTAAAAAAATGTATGATAATCAAAATATTGAGTATTTAAATTTACAAAAAGAGCATGAAGCTCTTAGGAATGATCATGTAGACATAAATATCAATCACATGAATTTGTTGGATAAAATTGATAAATTTGAATGAGATGCTTGAACTATTGAAAAAAAAAATTATATTGATCTTGAAAGTCGTTTTAAGGAATTTAGGGATGAATAAGATCAATGGGAACTTGATTTAAAAATTGATAATTTAATTTTGAAAAGTGAAAACTCATATCTTCAAATAAAATTGAAAGCTTTTAAAGAAAATAAGCCAGCTCCCACACCTAAATAATTTTATAATTCTAACAAAAAGCGTACAAGTTCAAAACCTATGAAAAGGTATTATAACTCATAAAGATAAGTAAATCATTTTACCGGTGTTAAATATTTTTCATGTGGCATGTTGGGCATATTTCCCAATAGAACACATTTAGTGTGGAGACTTAAGATGCTTCAATTATAGCATATAAAACATACATTTGGATTATCATTGTCAATAGCTGAACACAAATTTATTTGGGTTCCCAAGTGTAATGTTTGATAAATTTATAGAAACACTCTCATATAAGCCATCGTGAGAGCATTTGGTACCTTGACAATGAATGATCAAAACATATCACTATATAAGAAAATCAATTTATATTTCTAGAGGCCAGTACTAGAGGAAAAGTGACACTTGGAGATAACACCATTAGAAGAGTGGTAGGTTCATGTATGATTGGTAATAAAAATAATTTTCTAATTAAAAATGTTTTATTAGTAGAAGGCCTAAAACATAACTTACTAAGTATTAGTAAGCTTTGTGATAAGAGTTTTAACATAACTTTTTGCTTGTAAACTATATTATAAGTCAAAATAGAGTGGATGTGTTGCATTGAGATAGGGTAAACAATATTTACATGCTTGATTTAAGTTGTTTTAAATCTTCTATTTCTTTTGATGTAAAAACTGTTGATGATGAGTCTTGGTTATAACATATAAGAATTTGTCATGTAAGCATGAAAAATCTTAGCAAGATTACCAAAAATAAATTTGTTAAAAGATACCCAAATAAAATTTCTTTAAGGATCACCTGTGTGATGCACGTTAATTAGGGAAACAAGTCAAGTCCTCCTTTCATTCAATTAATAATCTTAGAACTAGCAAACCTGTAAAAGTCCTTCACATGGATCTCTTTGGACATGTTAACATTGTAATTTTTGGAGAGAAAGTTTTTGGGTATGTGATTGTTGATGATTATTCAAGGTTAACTTAGATTGGATTCTTATCATATAATAGTCAGAGATTGAATGAGTTTAGCAAATTTTCAACATAGATTCAAAGGAAGTTACATTGTGTAATTCTTATATTCATAGTGACTATGATGGAGAATTTAAAAATAAAAAATTTGAAGTTTACTATTAAAAGCAAGATATATATTACAACTTTTCAGCTCTTAGGGCCCATAAATAGGAAAGGGTTATTGAAAGAATGAACAAAACTTTGGTAAAGCTGCCAGAGACATGCTTGCTAAATATTCACTTCATAAATATTTTTTGGATTAAGTGGTTAATATACAATGTTATGTTCTGAATGAAGTGAATATTAAATTTAAGTTGAATAAAACACATTATTAACATCTTAAGGGTATAACACAAAACCTCTAACATCTACATGTCTTTGGATGTAAAGTGTTCATTCATGACAATGGTAAAACTATTTTAAGATAATTTGAACCTAAGAATTTTTATAGGATATTCAAGTGTTGATAAATCATTTAGAGTTTTTAACGAAAGGACATTAGTAGTAGAGGAGACAACTCATGTTGTTTTTGATAAATTTTATATTTCAGATGGTCTAGGTTAGAAGAGGAATATTTTGAAGAAATTACCAAAAGAATTAAAAAAATAAATATTGAAAAAGGGTTAGAATTGAAAATATATTATCCAGATAGTGGAAATATTCTAAATTTTGACCTAAAGAACTTATTTTAGGAGGCCCAAGTAAAGGTGTCAGAACTAGAGTTAGTAAAGAAGTTAACCACTGTACATTATTTAAATGATTGAACCTATACATATAAATTAAGTACTTTTTGAGGAATTTTACATTCCATGGATGAAAGAAAATTTAAATCAATTTATTAAAAGTGATGTTTGGAAGTTAATAGAAAGACCTAAAAATCAAAAAACAAAATTTGAAACTAAGTGTGTTTACAAAATAAGATGAATAATTTAGGTGCAGTGGTTAGAAATAATGCAAGATTGATGGCCTAGTAGTAAATAAAAAAGAAGGAATTAACTTTGAGGAGACTTTTTCCCCTATAGCCAGACTTGAAGGAATAAGAGTGCTTTTAACCTTTGCCTATTTTAAAATATTTCAAATGGATTTTAAAATTTCCTTTATTAATGTTTGATAAAAGAGGATATTTATGTTAAGCAAGCTCCTGATTTTGAAAATTCATAATTTCTTAATCTTGTGTTTAAATTGAAGAAAACAATGTATGGAGTAAAACAGGAACTTAGGTCATGGTGTGAAAGGCTAAGTACATTCCTACTAGAAAGATCTTTTGTTAAATAAAGTGTGGACTCCACTCGCTTCATACAAAGAGTAGGAGATAACATTGCTATTATTTAAATTTATTTTGATGATATCTTATTTGGATCCTCTAATAAAAATCTATGTGATGACTTTTCCAAATAATGAGTAAGAATTTGAAATAATTTGATTGGAGACTTGAGTGACTTTTTTGGTTTTAGCATAAAGCCAAAAGAGGATGGAACCTTTCTTAGTCAGTCAAAATACTTTAAGGACATCATTAAGAAGTATGAAATGGATAAAGCTAAGAAATTAAATACTTCCATCAGTTCCTCAATTTAGTTAGATAAGGACTCTAAAGGAAAATATATTGATCAAAAGAAACATAGTGGAATAATTAGATCATCACTTTATTTAACTACCAACATACCCGATATCATGTTTAGTGTTTATATTTGTGATAGATTTAAAGGAGATAAAAAAGAATCTCATTTGACTGATATTAAAATAATTTCGAGACATCTTTTATGAACTCAAAACTTTAAAATTTTGTACCCTAGGGATATCACTTCTTTTGAAATCATTAGTTATTCTGATTCAGATTTTGCAAGACACAGGGTTGATATAAAAAGTACATCTAAAACTTATCAATTTATTGGAGATTCTTTAGTTTCCTGGTCTAGCAAAAAATAGAACTCAATAAACCTTTCTAGTACTTAAGAAGAATATATAGTCTTAGGAAGTTATGTCGCACAAGTTCTTTGGTTTAAATAATAACTTATGTATTTAGGTTTTTCAATTGGAACTATTCCAATTTTCTGTGATAATACAAGTGCTATTTTCATTTCTAACAATCCAATACAATACTCAAGGACTAAGCATATAGACATATGACATCACTTCATTAGGGACCATGCCACTAAATGAGAAATTGAGCTACATCATATAACTACTTTAAATCTACTTGCAGATATTTTAACAAAACTATTGGTTTTTTAAACTTTTAGTACCTTAAGAACAAGATTTGGTGTTATTAATATTCATGCTTGAAAACTTTTAAGTCTATAAAATGCAATTGTGTATATATTTTTGGTATTTATGATAGTATTTTATTTTCTAATTTTTCTTTGTCTTTTTTGGTACTTATTTATTTTGTATTTGATTTATCCTTTAATTATTTTTGTTTTTGTGTTTAAGGGTCTTATTTTATTTATTTAGAAAAGTATCTTAATCATCTTGTGTAAATAAAAAATTATATTCCATTTGTATTATACAAACCACTTTCGTACTATACAAATTCACCAAATTTTTCATGTTCTCTTTTTTTAGTTGGTTAGATAAAATTTTTATAACTTTTCATGATAATCATATAGTACAAACACCTAAATATCTGTAAGAATCATCATCTATTTGTTTATACAAATACGTGGCTAAAATACCTCAGGAGGATTTTATTTAGAGTTTAAGGTGGTTACTATTCAAAAATCATCCTGGATGAACACCTTTTCGTCCGTATGATCCATTATCAGTTTGCATGTGGATGAACTATATTGGACATAACAAAATCAGGAATTTTAGACAAGCATATGCGATATTAGGCCTTCATCAAGGTTCTGTTTTAATTATTTCCCAAATAGTTAATTTTTATTACAAGGTATTCTCATATTGTCTGCCATCAGGGCCCAACATAATTGGATATCTCAAACTAGGTAGCTCTATCCCTGGTGTGGAGTATACACTAATGCTAACCAACTAAAACCTACTATCCTTGTACTTCCTTAAGCTCATTTCAATTTCTATTATGGGTGCAAGGGTCGCACTTTCAATTTTTGTATTTACTAGCTTTGGAACCTATTGTACTCCAATAGAGTGATTAGCCACCTACCACCCACTACCTACTCCACCCTCCATAGTATTTTCCAACAAGAAATGATCAATTACTTGATGGCGATACCACTGTACAATCTTGACACATGCTATGACCTCCCTGGCCACTAGGATATAGACGTGCCGAAGATTCCATTGATCTATGACGGCAAAGTGATTGCTAACTTAGATGACATGGGGATAGTTTAAATGGCCAGTAATTCTCAAGTGTGCTTAGCCTTCATTGTAAATAACGATGATAGTGAGGTTGTGATCATTAGTAATATGCAGTAACATAAGTTCTATGTAGTCTATGATGCGTGGAACTTATAAATTGGCTTTGTGACTCTTGGTTGTAGTTAGTGAATGATCGATCAAGTTGATTAGGTTAAATGCAATGCATTTATGTAGCTAGAATGAATAGGTTCAACATGTTTATTATAAAATTGGGGCGTGTGGGACAATAATATAGTCATGAAAAAACGAGTTCAATTGTAACAATATTTTTTGAATTAATTAAATATCAAATGAAGATAACTTTATATGAGTTAATGAAAACCATTAAGATGTGCTTAATTTCTTTATAATTAATTGGGGCTGATGACATGAATTGTTGGAGGCTAGAATTCTGATTATTAGAGGTAAAAAGCCATTTTCTTAGTAGAAGAGGTTATACTAAAAAGAATAAAGACTGCTTGTTGTGATGATTTTATTTAGTATTAGACTCTTACAAAGTAAAATCATCACCTATTTTTTCTTCAACTTAACCCTTTGAAAGTTCGTTAGGGATGTTAAGCCCTATAGAACTGGCCAAAGCTAACCAAGAGTGGGGGGGGGGGGGGGGGGGGGGGGGGGGGTGAATTGGTATTTTAAATTTTTTTTTTCCAAAGAACAAAAATCACATAAACTAAAATCACACCACGAGAAAAATAAATGCGGAAATTAAAAGTGCGGAAGTGAGAAACAAGAACACAGAAATTTATAGTGGTTCGGTCAACTCGACCTACATCCACTCCCGGAGGCTCCCTCTGAGTATTGCACTACACACGTGACTCTCCTTTAGCCCCCACAGCAAGGTGGAGAAGCCTTTACAAAGCACCTCCTTTTTGCCACCCCGACAAGGCAGAGAACCTATCTCCTTTTGCTTCCTCCTGAAGCTGGCAGAGAACCACAACCAGATGCTGACTCCTTACATCTACCGACCCTTCCACGGATGAGAAACTCTAGACGAAGAAGAAGAAGAGCGATCCTTGAAGCAACCCTTGTGAATCCCTTCACAAGCTCCCCCTCACAAGATCCTCTCTCTCTCCCTCTCTCTCTTTCTCTCCTCAAGGCCTTCTCAGGTCAAGGTAGCAGCACAAAGGTTGTTCAAAAATGTTGAACAAGAGCTCTTAAATAGAAGAGCTTCAAAGGAGCTCATTAATTGTAAGTTGCCGACTATATCGTCCAATACGATATGGACATCGGCTTGACCGATTAGTACAAATCTCATAAGATCGGCCAGAGCATCGCCCTGAATGCAAACTGGACGATTTAAAATTGGCTTGATCGTCCAGGCCGATCTCACGATCGTCCCGACTGATCAGTTCAAATCAGAGGAAAATCGTCCAGAGCATCGCCCTGAATTCAAGCTGGCCGATATTCATAATCCTGAAGTAACTAAGGTTTTGAATAGATCGTCCTGGCTGATCCTGAGATCATCATGATGATATGATCGATCAATCATCCTTAATTACTCCCTTAATTTCCTGATTAATTAAGGCATAATTTGTGATTATTGTCCAGGCCGATCAATGATCATCCTGACCGATTATTTAAAAATACAGTATACCTTAATTGTCTATGGTGGTAATTTCTTTATGTTTTGAGCTTATCATCCTGGCCAATACACGTATCATCCAGTCCAATCAGTTAATGATGTCTGCCTTAATTAAGAATCCTTATTTAGACTTTCTGTTTTAAGCCTGATCGTCCAGGACGATGTAAATATCGTCCTGGTCGATATGAGTAAAAAAATAGAAATTCTAAGTCTCTCAAGTGTGTGTGTGTAGGGTTGCTTAGCATCAGTCTCTTTGACTCTTTGACAATTACAAATAAACTCAAGAAGAGAAAAGAACAAAGTGCAGACTGACTCAACTCTAGACCTACGCAATCTTGAACTAGCTTCGTTTGTTCGTCCGATCTTCGATTCCTGAAAAGTTAGAGGTAGCAGGTAGTCCAAGAGAATCAATAGTATTTTTCAATCATCAAAACATAAGTCATGAAAATATATTTGCAACACCCTTATGGTTCTAATTTTTTGGCTTCAATTTTAATTTTAGTTTTGGTCTATAAATTGAAGAATTTAAGGCTTGGGAGTCTTGCCAACCATTGGCCGTACTAATTAACACCTTAAAGCTTTAATGAAACCAATTCCTTATATTCCTTAAATCGGGTGACATTTAGGATAATTTAGGCAAACTCACATATAGATCACTTACACAACCTTAGAACACAAGACCTCTTATTGATAGCCAAAGCTCTAAATCAATAGATCAATGAGAGTAGCATAATGACCAGTTATGTGATTTATATTTTGGTAATTTTAATGAATTTTTTTCCAAAATATTATGCACCCACAAAAAAAATTCTAACTTAGGGATCATCTACATGCATCATGTATGTGTATTCTCAACCATAATTATTATGCAATTATCAAACCTATGTTCATCCATAAAAGCATGTTCATCCAAAAAACATTATAATCTCTAGCTCAAGCTTCAGTAAGTGGGGACAAAGTTGTTGACATTGAAGCCCTTTCTAAAGTGTCTTAATGAAATTTTGTGTTTGATCTGATGAGTGATATAATTCGATATGTTCCAAACATATTAAGCTTTTATTGTAAAATAGAATGGTGAATTAAGGTTGAATGAGCAGAATAATGCTCTCACTTAAAATAAACTTTTTAAGTTTTTATATATCATATAATTTCAATTATATAAATAAAGTTTTTATAAAACAAAATTAATTTAATTAAGAAATCTATTTATGAACCCTCTTAAATTTTAGAATTTAAAATTATAAATAGCTATTGAAGAAATTTTGATTAAGTTTTTAAAATAATTAATTTGTGTATTTGTTTAAAAAAAAAGCTATCAAAGAGAAACTTTATATCAACAACAAGCTCTCTACGATATTGATTCATAGTAGTGCTATGATACCATGGCACATATTTTGTTCTTCGATGGACGTCTGCTCATCGAAGACTGCTAGGACTAGGAATGTGCCATTGAGACCCTCCTTGAGTACATGGAGGTTGAACCGGATAAACAAGTGAATAATGTTGCTTGTAGATTGAGAGATGGTGCTAGTGCTTAGTAGGCACAATTACTGCAAATGAGACACAAATAATGGAAATAATGGATTTGGAATTTGTATAAGATAAAATAGCCTTTGAGGGCTCATTTCCTTTCCACTAATTTTGAGCAAATGCTTTACTTGAAATATCCTCATTGTGTGCAAGGGGCTCAATTTGTAAATAAATAAACTGAGGAATTCTACATGTTGAATGCATGGAACAATCTCAATGAATCTTGAAAGTTCATCACGAAAGTTAAGCACTTATGAATTAGTAACAAGGCTAACTAAGAGGAGGGGGGGGGGGGGTGTGAGTTGGTATTTAAAAAAATTCTCTAAGAAAAAAAAACAATTTTAAAACAAACCAAGATTCATTATAAGAAAAACAAAGTGCAAAAATTAAATGCAGAAGAATAATAAGAAAGAACACACTAGATTTTATAGTGGTTCAGTAAACTTGACCTACGTCCACTCCCTGGAGCCTCTCTTCCTGCTATTGCACTAAACTCAGTGTCTCTTCTTTTTCCCCTATAGCAAGGAAGAGAAGCATGTATAAAAACTCTTTCCACCGACCCCGGCGATACAGAGAACCCAACTCCTTTTGCTTCCTCCAGAAGCAGGTAGAGAACCCAACAACTTTTCCTTCCTCCAGAAGCAAGCAGAGAACCCAACTACTTTTGCTACATCCAAAAGAAGGTAGAGAACCTTAATCAGTTACCGAAGTAAACCTCTCTAAAACCTCCAAGGAACTAGAGAAGATGATCAAATAAGTGACTCATATCCTTTCTTGGAGTAACCTTTGTAAAACCCCTTAGAAACTCACCCTTAAAAGATCCTCTCTCGCTCCCTTGCTCTCCCACTCCTCTTGGATCTCTCATGTTAGGACAACAGCAAAAGATTTTTTGTTGAGAAAATAAGAGATCTTTTAAACAAGTGCCACAAATATTCACTAATTAGAAAATAATCATCAAATATCATCGAGGACGATTGATAAATCGTCCCGTACAATTAGTACAAATTTTGCTCAATCAGTTAGTATGATTAGGGAGAGTCTAGATGATTAGAAGGTTCCTTTTTCCAAATCATTCAGGATGATAGTATATCATCCTGTACGAATAGTTCAACTCGACGAATATCATCCAGGTAATCGCCCCAGATGGATGTCTGGATGATAGAAAAATAACTAGATCATCCAGGATGATCTCATGATCTTCCAGGCCGATAAGTATAAAATAATAAATATCGTTCAGAACATCATCCTGAATGGATGTCTGGGAAATAAAAAAATATCTTGATTGTCCAGGCCGATCTTAGGATCTTCCCGGACGATTAGTTTAATTCAGTACATATCATCCAAAGCATCACCCTAAATAGATCTAGGCAAATTATTGATCATCGTGTATGATCAGTAAAAATTTAGCTTAATCAGCCAAGATGATTGGGAAAGTTTAGATGATTAGAAGGTTCCTTTGTTCAGATCATCCAGAATGATTGTATATCATCTTGTGTGATTAGTTCAACTTGACAAATATCATCCAGACCATCACCCTAGATGGATGTATGGATAATATAAAAATAACTAGATTGTCTATGTCGATTAGTACATAATGACAAATATCATCCAGAACATCGCCGTGAAAGGATGTCTGGATGATGAAAAAAGAACTTAATCGTCTAAGCTGATCTTAGGATAATCCCAGATAATTAGTTTAATTTAGTACATATCATCTAGAGCATCGCCCTGAATGGAGCCAGACCAACAATTGATCATCTATAAAGAAATAAGGTTTGTGAACAGATCCTCCCGAACAATCCTGCAATCATATATAATCATATGATAAAGCAATCAAACTTAAATTCTTTTCTTATTTACAATAGTAATTTAGGCATAATTTCACTCCATCATCCAGGATGATGTCTTGAATGATGTCCAAAATTAAAACATGTCCACATAGATCTTGTGGTTGATTCATTCTGATTTGAGCTTATTGTCCCGGACAATGCTTATATCATCCAGAACGATTTTCTTAATTACGGCTTCCTTAACCAAGATGCTCTAATTAGGGTTTCTATTTTTAACAAATTATCCAGGATAGTTTTTGGATCATCTTGAATGATGTGATCAAAATAGAAAACACTAACAAACAGACAGAATATTTCCCCTAAGTGTATTTGTGTGTAAGGTTACTTAGCATCAGGACCTACAATGTTATAATGGACTTAAGAAAAGGTAAAAGACACTTGACGTACATTACATGCTGACACAATTCTTATCTACCCAATATTGAGCTGATTTGATTTGTAATTTGAACTTATGGACCTGAAATGTTAGTAGGCAAGGCAGTCGTAGAAAAACATAAATGTTTGCTATCATCAAAATTATATTCATTGAAATCAAATTCATAACAAATCTTATATTCAAATCATTATATGATATATTGGGGGCCCAAATGACATCTTATACAACAAATTGAAATTGAGCACAGTGTGGTCATTATCTAAGGATGTTAATTTCTCATTATAAGCCAAAATGCAACTCAGCCATCATTTAAAATTGCACTCAGTTCCTCACCAGTTCACTGAATTAGCTATGGAAGGTAATAAATCCACTAAATACTAACATAAATTAAACAGTTTTGACACAAATCAAATCACCCAACCATCCCAACTATAATTAATCAGGATAATAAACTGAACCCAAAACTTAGTGTATATACTTGTTAATCCCATTACACTCAAATATTTTGAATGTTTCCAATCCAGGCATAAAACTAATGAGCGCCCGAGTTTATAAAAATTATAGTTGTTGAAGCCAAAAGAGAATGAAAAACAAGCTAATAATGACATGGAGGGAAATGTAATATGCAGGAGATGAAGTAGAAGATGTATAGATATTAATTCTATTTATAGATTCATTAAATATGGTTGCAACAATTATTTTTTGTGTCGAACAATTATTCTTCTAAGAGACTTAAAAGAAATTTTGGTTGGGTTCAATTTGGTCAAGAGTGAGAAGGCTTATGGCACAATTTCTTCTTAGATAGCTTCTTGTATTGATTAAGATTCATCTTGAATGATTATTTTGGTCTTTTTTCTATTCTAACATATTCTCTATATGTCTAGACTTGTAATTACGAGGAAGAGTTCTTTTGCCTATATTTTTTCTTTAAAAAAAACTTCAAATTTATATTGTGAAAAATTAGAATGGTTCATAATTTTAATTGTTGTTTAGAAACCATATGATTCATTTGAAATGGGCCAGAACACATTTAAAAGAGCATTTTTGCTAGGAAAATACAATAAGAAAAACATCTATTTCCAGCCGAATTTTTGACAGACCATAACTCGACAAAAGTAGCAATGGGATAATAGGTAAATTTGATGATGGAAATATTCGTGGTGTTTTACAATGATAATATGGTGGAATTTCCACTATAATTTTACTAACAAAAAAATTATCGTTAAATGATGTCTGTTTTAAGTAGCGGTAATCATTTCGGGTAGAATGTCTACAAAACTTTTACCAACAGAATTGCAAATGAAATAACATCTTCTTATTTAAAACCGAATGCATTTGATCATAGAATTTTGTCGGTAAAATTATGATGGAAATTTTCCAGCAAAAAGTTTTCATTATAGGCAAAGTTTGATGAGCATTTCACTAGCAAAAAACATTGCTGGAAAGATTTTTTTATAGATTTAGGACATTTTTTGGTGGTAAATGGCCCCAAAAAATAGACATTTTCCCTATAGTGAAAGGTAATACATTGTCAATGAATCTACATACAAATTTCCATACATGAGACTATCATCATCTACTATAAGCAATTTTGACAGCTTAGCTACAAAGGAAAGAACGAGCATCAAGAGACTAATTGACATCTCCAACTGAGAAAATAGAAGCAACCAAGGGATTAGATCACCCTCCTCACTCACCTCAGTATTGTCAACATCAACCTCTTAATTACTCCCATTGAACACATTCATAGAAATATTTTCATCAACATCCAAAATATCGATATCTCAGGTGATTAAAGATATTATTAACTCGATTGATGAATTTTAATCTACATAACACATTTTCATCATTTTGTAGGACATTCATTAGAAAAATATTTCACCTGAATGATGAAATGGAACACATGATTCCTCATAGATATTTTAGCTTATACTTCCAATTCCTATTTGATAATATCCACCCTCAAGATGGAAAGAATCATAAGAGCTTGGAATGAAGTCAATAGTGTTGTGAAAACTACAAGATAATAAATATTGTTTATAATTTATATAGTTTTAGAAGAAATATCAAATGATACTCAAACTATATGATGACTCTTAATTTAATGTAATATACTACACAGTTTAAGATTCTCTCATCATCATAGATGGAATAGAGGTTCCTCCCACTTATAATATAAATGTTCTAATTGACAAATATAATTATGTGGACATAATAACTCTACTTACAGATCTTCATATGTCTTGACAAGATCAGTGTTAAGCTTCATTATCATATGTATAATATAGATAATTTTGAACATCAATCTACATGAACTCTTACCATAATCACCCTATTAGTCACCTTATAGGAACCACTTTCTATAATAAATGCTAATTATTTTAGTGGATGTTAGGTAATCTCAAATGCAATTTTTAATCATCTAGAGATCTCCATATTCGTAAAAATTATATCTATTTTCCAATTAAAGTTTAAACTCTCTCCATTATGAGATATATGATAAATCACAAGAAATAAATCTTTGGCTCATTCATATTACCTCCAATAGCTCTAATGAGCTAATCATATCACTTTGGTGCCTCAAATAATGACTAGTCCTTGCTTAATATAGGATGTTTAGGAAATTAAATAGTTTATTTTGAAAGATTTATCTATCTTTCATGGCTCGTTGACCAATCAACTTTATTATCTTCAAACATAAAAAATGGAACCACCTAACCAATCCCAATTAATTAGATTAAATGATAACATTCTAAAAACTTCACATGAATAATTCATTTATGGGCCTATATTATGTAAGTCATGAATGCATTTAAAACCTTATGCTTGCCTCACCATTAGATTGATTCTAAATAACTACACTCTATAATGTGACTTTCTCAATAGTCCATTTAGTTCCATCCACTAAACCAAGCAATGTAACCACCTTCAGAAGAAAGGAAGCATGCTAATCTTCCAGGAATTTATAGAACAAGTCATATTTTATTGAGTTATGATATATTTAAAAAAAATAGATAAAAGCTATATTTTTCAATTATATTAGAAGTTCTTTTGGTAAAAAAAAAAAAGTTTTCCATACAGACGCGCGCACAAACACACACACTCACATATATATATATATATATAATATATATATATATATATATATATATATATATATATATATAATATATATATATATAATTTAGACACAATAAAATTCTTAATTATGATTATTACTATGTCTTATCTCTATATGTTAAAAGTTATAAGATGGCCATTTGTTATATAACACTTAAGAGGCCATTATGATAACAAAAGATTATTATTTTTTAAATCCTAGAAAATTGACCCTTGGAGAGTATACAACTTTGTAAAGGTTTTTATTAAAAGGTTTCCCAAAGAATTTAAAATTATATATATCACTAGAGGGCATGAAAATAGGCAAAAGTTTTTTCATGCAAAAGACCTCGAAGAGCATGTTGATTAGGAATCCTTATTGCACCCTTTTTAGGTAAGATCCACACTAGATTCCTAATTATAAGGGATTACTACCATATGAACCATAAAAGGAATAATAACAATAAATAAAAGTAAATAATAATAAACTCAATATATAGATGTATGAATGATGCTCTATTTCATCTTAGGGTAATATCTTTCGAGTTCCTTCATCATGCTCTTTGATATTCCATGATGAGCCTCCTAAGCATAGTTTGGAGATCAACAACCTCCATAATTCAATAAGTGCTCTACTTGTTGTCTTTGTGTATTTGTTTTTTTTTTTTGAAAAATATATTTTCAATCAGTTTACTCCATTGGCTTTATGAGTGATGGTGAGTATAATAATGAGGACCACCACATATCCCCAACCTTTGTTAGATTATTTTTCTTCAAGACATACAAAAAGTGTGATTAACTTTAAATTTATAATGAAATGTTATAGTTCACACTAGAACTTAAATAGGGTTTGGGGATTGCCCTGACATATATTTTCATATTAAATCTAAAAAAAATTATGAAAGGTAAAGAAAAAAATAACAAAATCCTTTGAGATATAAACTGTTACGAAAGCCTCAATCCAATAATAGTACGAGCATAAAAAATTTGATTGTTGTAGGATAGTAAATTTTAACTAATAACCATGCCATGATTTTTATGGGCAACAAAAGGATAAAATATAACAATTATTTTGTACATCATAAACATATAAAAAAATATTTCTACAAATATCTTATATATATATATATATAATTATACAAGTTCTATTTTTTTTAATGTGTACATATTTATAAATTTTCTTCCAAAAAAAAAAAAAAAACTTAGGTACTATGATGAAAAAAGTACTCCCATAAATTTTGATTAAATATAAAGAAATTTATTAATTATTAATTGTAGAGCTGATGATCAAATCTTATCAAAAGGTAAAAAAATCATAATCTTTAATGCATTAAAATTTGAAATTAAAAGTAACCAAAATACTTATGCTCTTGCATGCAAACTCTTTGTAGGATTGTAGATAACCTTTGTTTATAGCATAAACCTTATTTCAAATTGTGGTTATTTTAATGGATGCATCTTCTAAATGAAAGAAATTTACTTGGGGCAATTTTTTCAAGGTTTTAGGTTTGGACAATTGTCACATTTATTTGATTTTAAATTTTACTCATTTAGATAGATTTCTCTTAAATGGTTTGGACATATAAAATATTGGCCTTCCGATTGAGAGTTAGAGATTAAATTTATTAGATTTTGCTTATGTTAAAAAAGGTAGAAGTAGACCTAAAAGGACTTGGTTATAAAATATTAGAAATTATATTTTTTATTAGATTTAAAGATAATTTAACTCTTAACATGGAACAATGAAGAAAAAAATATTCATGTAGTCGACCCCATGTGGGATAAAAGTTTGATGATGTTGTTGTTTTATAATATTATAGCTTTTTTGAAGCATTTTTTTATGAGAGTTTTTATAATAATTATTTTTTAGAGTGGGAAAAGTATAAGAATGTTATAGACTATTTTTCAAATAGAAAAAGGCAAATAATCACAATAATTTTAGAAATATCTATAGGTACTTTTTCATGACAGTTCTTTAACTTTTTTTTTTTTTTTTTTGCTTGGAAGGATGATGAATGAAATGTTGCAGGATATGGATTCATGGTTATGTTCAAGGAAGGATGGAAAGTGTATTGTTCGAGAGACTCGAAAAGCCTGACTTGCTAATCCAATCTCTCCCTCTTAAAAGACTATTTCAACACTTTCTAACCAAATTCATCTCATGATTTGATCTTCCACGAGTAAGGAGAAATAGAAATAATTAAAGAAATATTGGTGATCATTATAAAAAGTTTGTATAACACCTCATAATAGTCACAACTTCTAGTAACTTCTTTTATGGGTTGCATGCAAAATATATTTGCTTTTTATAAATTCCAAAAATGATTGGAGAATAATGTCATCGTATGATAATTTTATCACGAAGATGAATAAAATGATAATTGTAATGTATTTCATACACTTTCTAAACTGGCCTATCATTGTGTCCTTGATGTAACCATCTTAGCACTATTAAAAATTCTAAAACTGTACAATAAGCAACGCCTAAATT